>CM033998.1:27381358-27437524 GCA_019603395.1 Cyrtorhinus lividipennis
AACCTTAGGAATGTATTCACACGCATGAAGTCGATTTCCCCGAAACCGTGACTTAAGCGTTTCAAGAAATCTTAATTGAAAACGCTGCAAATTCCTTCACGAATTGATATTCCTCGGACCCGGCGCATGAAACACATTTCAATTGATTCAGCGTCCGAAATATAGTGGAAATTGATACCCCCACACCCTATGTACCAGAAATCTCGAAACACACATTCAAAAAGTGAATACACCCATTTTGACACTTAACCGCTTCCAGTGGGCTCCAATCGTTCCCAGACCCGTCTCATTGGTTTCAGTGTCCAAATTTAGTCGGAAAAAATATCCCCATCACCTACCCATAACCGCCGAAAATCTCGAAAATCCATTTTTCGAAGTACAACATTTCGACCCCTACCCCGCCCAATTTAGTCCGATTGGACTAGAAAGTTTTGAGGACCAACTAAGAGCCGGGAGCGGACCCCTGACCCAAATTTCAGATTTATAGAAAGTTTTCTACTACCAAAGTCGGCGTGGACGGCGGACGGACGTCTGCTTATTTTGATCTAGACACCTTGAAACGCCCAGAAAAAATGTTTGGGCCGATTTGGAGTGATTGACTTTTTGCATAAAAACATAGGCTGATTATTCAAGGAATAACCAACCAAAACCGAGTCACCCTACACCACTTGCCGTTTTCAGTCTTGCTACGGCTGGCTTCTGGGCTTTTATTTTGCATTAACATCAGGTCGTTTTTTATTTCATCTTCGCATATAGAGCAATGCGGAATGCACAGTAGGGCTTGATCGGGGTTCACTTGAGTTATTTGGAATTTAGCGTTGCTGTCCAGTTGAAGTGCTGGTGAAACCGCAGTTTTTGTTGAATTTAGAGATCTGCCTTTTTTTGGTTAGGTATTTCCAGGAATATCAATACAACGCTTCTTCTTCTCAACTCTTCTGTTCACAATCAAAGTCTGAGTTGGCTGGAAATGTAACCTCATTGAGTTGTGAAATTGACGTCCTTTTCTTTCAGGAAGAAAAAGGTGGCAGAAACAACGAGCTGCAATGCGGAACGAGGTGCACGAATAGTCTACTTCAGTCGCATACGGTCACACGTTGCGCTATAATGAAGTAGTTGAGATAATTATTCTATGTGAGGTCATTACATGCATTTTTATTTTGTTTCAGGGTGGCGAAAAAGAACCCAATATAAAAGGTACAACAATTGCATAGTTATGATTTTGTCATGTTTTTTAAAGGATATTTTGTATAGTATTTTCTAAATCCTAAATCCTTGTATTTTTACTGAGATGATAAAACAAGAAACTGTTTATATTAAATCGTCACATCGAATAATTCCTTTCCTTTATTTACGTTTAGAATCTTTGCTGGAGAAGGAATCTAGTCAGCCTGAAGGTAGGAAAGATTATGGTCTGATAATGTGCTCTTAGTTTTGGAAGTTGATCTTGCTAACACTTTTGCTCGTGGCCGTTTTTCCGGCCACAAAAGTGAATGATCGATTGTAACCGCCTCTACTGGGTAATGCCATTTGAAACGTGATTTTATGCATCTATTGTACATTATAAATGGTTGATTGTGGTGCACCTAGTTTGCGACATGTGCCTCAACTACGAGGAACAGTTGGTGCAAGCTCAGACCAAAGTTGCCGACTTGGAACGTCAGCTCGGGGGCATGGAGCGGTACCAAGAGCAATTGTCCAAAGAGACAGTTTTCCGGAAGCAAATGGAAGAAAAATGGGCGGAATCCAAAGAAGAACATAAAAATCAGGTACGTCACCACATTCTCGGCCAAGTATAGACAGTGTGTTCAAAGTTCAGACGAACGTTTATTACCAAATTCTATCATCCAGGTGACCGAACTTCAAGGGAAATTGGAAAGGAGCGAAAAAACGTTGTCTGATTTGAAACACTTCTTTGAGAGTTTCCGAGAAAAAGTTGAAAAGAAGTTCGAGGGGATGAGTGAGGAACGGAGGAAGATCGAAGAGAAGATCAAACAGTGAGTCCCTAACATACTCTACTCGCCGAGATTCAGTTTGACTGATATTTCTGATCTCCTTCAATTACCTATCATATAAGTGTGAAATTTGACCATGTTACACCAGTTGAGACATCAAACTCAACAGCGTGAATAAACCCAAACTCTCTAAAGAAGCCAGTGAAAAAAAGCAGGTGACACTGTTGAATCGGGATAATTGAATTCTACTAGAGAGATTAAAGATATTCTCGTGGAGGTAACAGGTGCAGGTAATAGTAACAAGACTCATATATAAACTTGAACGCAGATAAGCTCATTATGAAAAGTTCATGAATGAAATGAAAATTTGTATTCGCACCAATACTTGTAGATTTCGGGGGGCTTTTGGGGAACAAAAGTCGACCGAAAATTGCTTCGCCGACGGATGATGCAGGATTGGCGTATCTTCCAATCATTATTCAACTAGGCAGAGTTTCTGGGAGAGTTAGAATCAGTCTGAAATTAGCGTAGGCCAAATCTCTCCTGAAGAAATTGGCGTATGTCCGCGTCTGGATTTTGAGCAGGCAACAAGGGAGGAACCAGCAAGACGTAGACGTGTTTTTCGGCTGTGAATGAAGAGCAGACACCGGTTTCGTTCAATGTTGCTAAGGAATGTAAATCTTCGCCTGAGTTGGACTCCAGAATTATGCAGGTTTCCGTCTCTGGACGAAAACTCAGCCTGGACATTAGCACCCTCCTTCAACGTCCAAAATAAAATGTCCATTCATGACATAGACAATGAAAGATAATGTGTGACTTGTTCTTGTTACCTTGCAGGATTGCGCATGAGAACGAAACGTTGCTTGGGAAATTCATTCCGAGCTCGCAGAGCCTGCAAATGAAGACATCAACCTGCCGGACAGTGTTGAGGTGAGAAGAGTATATTTTATTTACTTAGTTTTCATTTTTAGGGGAAACTTAGTGTTGGTATGGGTTTCCAAACGAGGAAACACTCCTAAGCTTATAAACGCTCCTCTTGGCACGCATATGAATTCTCTTGACTACAGGCTCAGACTAGGTCCGAGCTCAAGAGTGTGGCCTTCAAGAAAGGACACATTGAGCAGCATTGGCTGCTGCTTACCCTCGTCCTTTTGTGAAAATGACAGAGTGCTTCTTAAAGGAGGGGTGACGGTGTTCGACGTGCTTTTGGGCGCGGCTTTAGCCGAACTCGCTGTGGTTGTTACTCTCCGTCACTGCAAGATCCTGTTGGTGTTCAGCAAGAATCAAACAGTGGGACAACACTGCTAAAAGAATACAAAAAAAGTTGACGCGCAGAAAGGATACGCCAACAGACCTCCAAAAAAATCGACTAGCACCTCAACTTTCGGTCGTCTCATGTCTCTATTCTCAATTTTAGGTACTTCAAGAAATGTGGTTGACCCAGCGAGATGAGCTAATCAAAGCTCGACTAGGAATGGAGCGAAACGAGGATATCATCCAGAATTTCGACACCCTCTCAGCCGTTTCCCAAATTAAACAAAAGGAACTGGAAGAGCAGATCAACACTCTCAAGTTGGTTTACGATATTTTGTATGAATACAACTTGGTACGGTGATTGTAGTCGGTAGTGTCAAGCAGTTCTGGCATGACGATATTTTCAAAATCTGTACAGACTGAGCCATTGATAAGCAGAATGCGAGGTAGCTGCTGTGGGGGCACAATTTTACTAGTTTTCCAACAGGAGAAAAGCCCAATTCGTTCCTAACTTATCCTCTGCTCGACCGCCGCAAACAGAGACCAAGTGTAGGCTAAAATGGGTCCTTAGAAATTCGGTTTTTGTATTTTTGGGTGACCTGGCCGTGTATCGATATCTTTTTGTTCTCAATTTTGGATCCTAAATCGATTGGACTCATTGCTGCACACTGGAGGATTTATTGAGAATTATTACTAAAAATGGGCCTTTTTGGGACCTCAAAGAACATTCGCTTTCTTACAAGAGTGAGATTCATCAAAAAAAAATAATTATTATTATTATTTCGGGCGTGTCATTCTGCGGAATAAATCGCAGCGTTTTTGCGTCATTCTCGCCTACTTGGCTTCCTAGTCGTACGTTCAAGGAAAAATGTCTGTTGTGGTAAACAAAACAAAAATCATGCAGCGTATTATTATTATTATTATTTATTTTTTTTTTTTCAGTCAACAACTAATGAGCAAAGAACTGTTGCTCCAGGAAAAGAGCGCCAGGTGCACGGAAGTGGAGAATTTAAAAATTCAATTGAAAACCCTCCAAGATGAAAAGGTAGTTGTTTTTTTTTTTTTCTTTTTGACAGAATATTAATATTGAACTTGGATTCGTAACCTAAAACCCTTCCGGTTAACAGAGGAAATTGGAAGCGAGCGAGACTGAGTTGAAGAATCGTATGTTGTCCCTTCAAACGGGGCTAGAAAATGGAGAAGCTGTTCAGAAAGACTTCGTACGATTGTCGCAGAGTTTGCAAAAAGAACTCGAGAGGTTACGGGAACAACACAAAGAGGTAAACTCGAATTCCTCCAATTATCGACTGGCAATCAATTTATTGGATACTCGAAGGAGAGGTCTGCTGACGTTTCATTTTGTTCATTGCAGTTGAGATGGGAACACGAAGACGATGTGGTGGAATGCCGTGGTTGCGAACAGCCGTTCAAGTCCTCCTCGAAAAAGAAGGTAGTTCGCTCACACCTCTACGTCTTCTTTGTTCAAACGATCGCTCTTTGTCAACCACTGACCGGTTTCGATCGTGTTGTCACAGGTGAACTGCAAACACTGCGGTCGGATATTCTGCCTGAGCTGCCTGCAACATAAAGTCACCAGCGGTCCCAACCAGAGAGAGTCGCGGGTCTGCCAAGTCTGTCACACGCTTCTTAATAGTGAAACCGCTCCCTACTTCAGCACTGAGCCTCCACAGCAAGTTAAATAGACGCCTTCCTCTCAAATCGTGGGTGGGTATTGTTTGAGGATTGATATCACTACTGAATGGGGAATCCGGCATTATCCCTCCTGCGGGGAAAAAACGGAGAATTGTCTCCCCACGCTTTTTTACCAACTTGTGTTAATCTCCACAAGGAAAGTTGTACTATCTCCCCAGTATCTTGCCGTCATCGTCTCCAAAAATTTGATTGCGAGGAAAAAAGCCTTTTAAAAAAAATTACCTTCAAATTTTGGACTTTTCTTTAGAGGCTTCGTTTCCCAGTTATTCACGATTTCGGTCCACCAATGAAAATTGCTCTCAAGTCACGTCACGATGAGGAAATGATCAGGGAGATGATGAACACTCGACGACGTTCGCAAAAGGGGAGTTAGTGCACGGGTCAGGACTTCCATGAGGGAGATGTCAACAATGTCATTACCTCTCCAATGCGCCGAGAGCCTGTCGCCCATTGAATGCTGTACTTGTTACTAGATTCTTGGCTCTGCCTCCGTTACCAGTAAACGTTCCACTGAAGAGGGTTATTGTTGTGTCGATTTTAACCCAACTTTTTTTTTATTATTCCTTGAATTGAAAAATGTAGGGCTGAATTGGAGAGAATGACTTTTTGCGGGGAAACAGGTGGATTATTCAAGGAATATTCCAAAATTTTTCCTGGGTGTTTCAAGGTGTCTAGATCAAAATAAGATCATATCGGTCCGACGTACGCCGACTTTTGGTAGTAGACATTTTTCTTGAAATCTGAAATTTTGGTCAGGGATCCGGTTCCAGGTCTAAAGGGCCCTTAAAACTTTTCTGCCCGATCAAGCCATATTCTGGAGGGGAGAGAGGGGGGGATCATTTGTATTTTGAAAAATGGATTTTCGAGATTTTCAGCGATCTAGGCGTGTGGGGTAACATTTTCCATCAAATTTTGGATGCTGATTCCAATGAGACAGGCCTTGGACTGATCGGCGCGTACCGAAAGAGGTTATGGATCAAAATGGGTATCTGTCTACCCAACTCGAATGTATGTTTTCGAGATTTATTAGTAGTCAACCTGTGCATCAAAAGTCAACGTCTGCATGCATGCCAGAGGTCGAGCTCTCCGACTCGCCTAAAATTTGATAGTTAGCGACTAGAGACCCATAGTTAGTTGTTAGAGACTCATTCCAATCGATTCAGCTTTCAAAGCACAGCCTATAAGGTCCCTGAAATCGAGTTTCAAAAAACACATATTCACCCAAAATTTCAGAAAATTTTCTACTACCTAAATCTGCGTGGACGGCGACAGACATTTTATTATTTTGATCTAGACACCTTGAAACGCCCAGAAAAGAAATTTTGGGTCAAATTGAAGTGACTTACTGCATTAAGGGAATAATCGTTGTTTTATTAATTATTTTATTACCATGCCAGGGGTCAACGGGTCCGACGTTTGGCTATTGAAGAATAAGTTTCTTAGTATTTGTTGCATTCTGCACTTCATAAAAAGAAAAGAACGAAAAGAAGAAGAAAAAGAAACTTGATTACTCAGTAGTTTTTAAGATGCTACAAGGGATGTGTCAAGTTTGATCACTTCGTCACTCGTTTTCCCACCCGATGTCTTGTTTAGGTGAATGTATTCTAATAGAATGAATGTAATTCTAATTCGATTAACAAAAATTACATTTTATGTTCCAGGTCACCGTCAAATCCTGCTATTCAACCCGAACTACCGCGCTGTTATTCTACTTCATTTCTTACTGTTAATTTTGTAAATACATATTTTCCTTCTTCGGTGATATTAAATAAATTATTACGATCAATAGAATGTTATATTAATTAAACCAGTTGGCTGTTTACGATGTTTTCCTTTGCCTCTTCATACGTCATCTATTGTATTCTAACTACTTCTATCCATCTGCTATCTAAGCTGCTATAGAAGGAAGCTTCTGGCGGTTACTGATGCCTAACACCATCCTAAATGACTTGATGGATTGCTCGCAAAAAAGATTAAGTTGCAAAGAGAGAAGGAATTTTATGGCTTTACATTGCAGATTACCAATCCACACTGATTGATACTCAATGTAATTCCTTGCAATGCGCATTACTGTGCAAAAATAACACTTTTTGACCCACTAATAAGATACATGACATTTTTTTCAACTCGAATTTACGAGGTATCTATTAGTTTTTCAATTCATGAAAAACATTTTTAAAAAAACGATTTAAAAAAAAAAACATAATTATTTTAGCGCGATGTTCTTGGCCAGTTGCTAACCTCTCTTCAAAAAAATTATGAATAATAATTAAAATTTGAAATAAAAAAGTTAGTGTCGATTGCACATGGTCGAGGAAATGCGCGCTCCGCAATTTTTCTGATTCTGATTTTACAAAGAACCATAAACTTTTCACGAATATAATTTTTGCAGCTCATTCTTCAAGCGTTTTGTCGAGTATTGATTTTGTTTAGGAAAACAACAAGTTCAGGTACAGAAACAGTTTCAAATCATCAGTTCATTATAACAAAACTTCAAATTTATTTTTTATCGTAAAGTAGATTTAAAAAGTATTATTAGAAATTCATTGTCTTGGCGTAATCCTAAGTGTAAATGAGTATATAAAATTCAACAAATTACAAAAATAGTCTTACAATGCGGGACGGAAAGAGTAATTAGCTAGGAATGTTGAGTAAGGCAATCGAAAAAAGCGATCAACGGACGGATAGAGTAAAATACCATACTTATGCGTACTAGACTATTCTAATGGCAAAGATCGAGTTACTTGAGCTCTTGCTAATATGTGTTTTGGTAAAGAAGTGGGTTAGATACCTAAGATAGTAGGTTCTTTTTTTGTTGGATTAATTAAATATGAAGGAATACAATATACAACAATGAGAGAACCTGTAGTCAAATGTCGGGTGGGGGTGCAATTCTGTCAAAATGAACCGCATAACACCAACAGGGCAAAACCGTGAGAGGTTGGCGCCCCTTTTTCTCTGTGGGAATTATTTCGACCGTAGTATTGATGACTTCGATAATCAGTCGAAAAGCACAGGTACTGCTCAAGTACAACTCATGATGGAATGCGCTAACAACGCCACAGGGTTTCGTCTGCTCCTCGCTGGAGCAAGGAAAACCTAGGACACACCTGTGTTCGATTGGAAACAAGAGCAGGTACCTTTTGAGAGACACAGGGTGGTAGGTACACACGAAGAGATCCACAAACGAGAGATCAATCTTAAGAGCGATCTGACTGATCTTTGTAAGTGAGCGCAATCTCAGTTTTTGTATGAGTGTGTACAATTGAATAAAAAGTTAGGAGACCTAGCGATGCTCGTGGAATGTTGATATTGTGCTCAGGTTTTGGGAATGCAGGTTGATCTTCTTGCCCCGGCCCGATGACACAAGGGAAATAGTAGAAATCATGAAGAAGCTAAAAGCAAGTTGTGCGTATGATCAAAAACTATTCTATAGTTGGAGAAGCCTCAACTAAGTAATACTTGCGAATGGAGGATATTAAAACAAATGAATAGAGATTGAAAAACAAAATCAAGTTTCAAATGAACCAGACAAGAAACCAAAGAGGGAAAAAGTTAAATTGAGAAAGGGCGTAGAAAAATTCCTTGACTTCATGGGCGGAATCCGCTCGAGTTGGAGCCAAGCTCTATGTCCGTACACGTCCTTATATCTGATGAAGTCACATAATGTGTACCAATAACAAGAGACCCTTGTGAACAACAATTAACGTACAGCATCTCAAACTGGACTCACAGACATAAGCTACACAACTGACTCGATTTTTCCTGACTGCTTACAAGACACAACTTTAACCCGATTTTATGCTATACAAAATTCAAAATCAATCCCCCTTGCCTCTCTAATTCTCCTTCTTACGCACACCGATTTGAGTTTTAGCTCACAAAATGACAGATTGAACTTCAGCTTTACTTGATGCATTCCGGCCCATTAAGACCAGATGGGTAGGTACTGCCCATTCAAAAATCTTGCTTTCGAAACCTTAACAGTCGAACACTTTGCCAGTTAGTAGCTAGAGAAACTACGTCTACAGAGAGGAAGAACGGTAATTTAGAATACAATGTACCTTAAGTCAAATTGACTCATAAATCAAGCGCCCCTCTACACCATGGGTAGAGCTGTTAAGCGATATGTGAACGATGTACACACACAGAATGATTGTTTAAGGCAGGTAAATGTCTTGAGCGAACCTGCCATTACAAAGTGGGTTGACTTGAGATTCACCTTGGATGAGATTGAGGCGAATGTACAGAGAAAAATTCGATTCAGTTAAATTGTCACAAGGCACATCACGTCAAATCAGTTGACTGTTGTGCGTAATAAATGCGACAGGAAGCTAGTACGGTCAATGAGTGAATCTCAACGCACATTGCGAGACTACGCTTTGGTTTCTTGTTCCATTTCGAAACGTGTTTGAGATTCTTTGAGATAAGTTCTCTTTTTCTTCTGCACGGTCATTTCGACGAGAAAGAGTCCTCCTGATATCAAAGCGGCTATACTGCCGGCGATTGCGAGAGCGAACGCCCAACCGAAGAAATTATTGTCGTGTCCAGGCATCCAACCGTCTTGGTTGGCCCAAATGGCAAACACGATCACGCCTAGTCCGGCACAGAAACCTGCGAACAAGATGACAATAGGGGATAGGGACCAGACTTTTCGAATCAATGAGAGTAAATGCATATTCGAGGATAGAAAACTTCTTGTTGTTTCGGTATCTGATTTCTTATTAATTTAAAAACAGTATTTTGAAAACATTTCTTACCCACTGACATCATGATGATGCCGATTAGGAAAGTCAAGTTGACAAAATGCTTTTGTTCGGGTCCAAAGCACAAGAAGAATAACAAGACGAGGACGAAAGAGACGAGAATTCCAATGAAGGCCAAAGTATAGAAGAACTGCGTCACAATCAGGAAAGCTGGAAAAAGAGGGAAATGGTTTTCCCGTCACTCTTTGTTACAAAAAAATGAAATAAAATAAAATGATAATGATAATTAAATACTTACGAGGCATGAGGAAGCCCCTGATCTGGTCGTAGCCCGTCGTGAATGGGTCGTAAATCCATCGACAACCGACGTAGAACCTCCGCTGATACTCGTCCTTAGGGTCGGGGAGAGAGCGGAAACAGTGAGCCCAAAGGCCGAGGCGGTCGAATTTGGCACCGGTGATCCGATAATCGGAAATGAGCCAACTCGTCGAGCAGAAGGAGACGACTATGAAGATGAGGGCTATCACGAACATGCCAATGGCCACGTTGCCACTCAATGTCCGTCTCTTGGCCATCTGGAATGAGAAAATATTTTCAAAATTAGTTCGAGAAAATTTACTACGTGCGTTAGAAAACGTACAAATTTCTTTCAACAACGAGCATTATATTTATGGACCAGAAGAAATGGCGGTTCAAGATGAACCAGTTTAAACCAACAGCCTCAGATTTAAACCTCAGACTGACTTCGGAGCACGCCAAGACAAAGAACGTGGAATCGGTGATCAAGTTCCTATAATAATGCTTCCCTACGGCCATCTATTCGGCTCGTCCCCCTATAAAATCCAAGGAGCCTAACCTTCACTTCCATCAGTGCTGCATCAGCCCGCTTTTTCAGTCCTTCTCTAAATTTTTTGGAATGGCAATCCAGGATCGCCAATCTGCTATTATATGGTTGGCCAGTTCCCAGGCTCCAGTTGCCTCCCTTCTTTTATATGGCTTCTGCCTTTTTCTACCCACCGCACCTACAGGGAGGTTAGGTACCGCTAGATGGCGATGCTGCCACCTGCTCCTTGCGCTGATCGCAGTCTCTCTAGTGCTGGGTTTGATTAATAGTGGAGGGGGAACTCCTTCATCACTGTCCTCCTTGTGGGTCCAGCACGGCCAAAATTGTAATCTGCGGCCAGGCACCTGTCCATAACCATGTTTCCACAGTTGGATGGCCCATTACCGAGAGTCTTATGTGGCAGCAGCCACCCATCTCCTCTGAGTTGGGATTAGCGCCGAGACATCCTCCAGTTTTAATGAACTTTTTGTATTTCTTTAGGCCTCCTCTCGCCTGATCGCCCCTGCCTTTTGTCGCTCTCTTTCTGCCCTTCTTTACTCAACAACATCCTCCATTCCTTCTATGTCCATCCCAGTAGAGCACCAGCTAGAGGGTCAAAATCTCCTTCTCTCTAGAGTGAGAGAAGATAGCGCATGAATCATCAGCCTTCCTACTGTTGGAGGCGACCTTTTTTTCTTTCTCTGAGATTGAGCCTCTCTGGAATGTTTGAAAGCTTTCCTGTATTCCACCTCTTATGATCACACATGATAGGAGATGATAACTAAATCCCACAGGTGCAATAACATTTTTACGGAAAAACATGTATGGACCAATTGCATTTAATTCATGTTGTAAAAAATCTGACAACTTCTTGACTATCACATCGTAAGGAAAAAATACGTAGATTTTCATTGAAATCCCGAACTTTTACCAACATTTCAAGGTGTGATGAATTCAAGTCCAAAATGTCCATACGCCGTCCAGACTATAAAGGGCATTTGAAATACTTCAAAAATTTGTTATTTGCACGTAGACTCCCTTCGGGTCCTGGTTGCGACTACAACTCACTTTCGGCCCAATCGCACCAAACGGAGGTAGGGCATTAGTGAAAATGCGCATTTTAAATTGGTATGTCGAGCCTTTGGTTTATTTTTCTTATTACGATGACTCACATAGTAATACGAGTGAATTCAAGTATTTAATTAGTTATGGGCACGTAGGGTCTCTGTTCACATTTCATTTTGAACTAACATTTGGTTCAGGAGGGTCCGAACCGATTGGTCCGTACGGGGCAAGAAAGATATTTTGAAAATGTGTAGTTTTTTCGGTATTAAAAAATGGTAAAATGGTATAACTCACTTTTTATAACTATTATTATTATTATTATTATTTTTTTTTTTTAGGTAGGTTTGAACAACTATGAGATAATTGTTCCCACTCACACAAGAACTACGTAGAATAATAATCCATTGAGATATACTTAGCAGTTGTTGTTCCCGTCTGTTTTTGTCAAGAGAACTGTTAATTGAATACACGGAACACCATTTGAATTTCAGCTCAAAGTAAATTAAAAACGTCCTCTTCAATATCTTCTATTAATAACATAATTTCTCAAAAAGGTTCAAGATTAACACACTCATTTTTGACAGTGATTTTCACTCACTTGCGGCATGCAAGAACCGTCCAAATATAGGGTTTTAGAAGTGATGTAGACGCCCATTTCAACTGCTGATGAGATAACTGAAACTTGACTTCCACGATTGGTTTTCGGGATAAAATGACCGGACAAACCGACAAGGCAACGGGCCAGCGGAGCGACTGATGGAAGTCTCTTCATTGAAAAGCGTTCAAACGTAATAATGTATTATTCAAAAAAAGTAACGATCAGGGCTGCTCCCACTTCCTCACGAGCCGACAAGTCATTTGACTTCCTGCGAATTCCGATCTGAACAGTGCAGTGAACAGGGCTTGTGCGTGCGTCCAACCATTTTTGTCGAGTAGCGAGCAGAGTTTTTTACTGGGAATGTGGCAACCCAAATTCACCGGATAGTTACGATATCAAATTTACGGGCAGATAAACAACGGTGCTAGCAAAGGTTCCTCGGCCTCATTATGTGTGAGCCCCAAGTTGTAATCATTGAACATTACATTCATAGCATAGACGACTGGCTAAGCGGGCGTGAGCACACGAATTTCTAATCTAAAATCAATTTTTCATTTTTAAGAAACGGGCGTTCCCTTTCCCAGAACTCAGGAAAATAGAAAAAAAAGAAGAAAATTATTGAAGTTTATTTCATGCAGTCCTAAACCGCTTGCAGGAATTGGTCCAAAAACCGATTGATAACGAGTCAGCATCGAAATTCAAACGTCGGTGGAAGACAGAACCCCACACGCCTGTAAGCTCCAAAAACTCATTAAAAAAGAAACCTATAATCTGTTTTGGTTGGATAATCAACCTATGTTTTTATGCAAAAAGTCAATCACTCCGATTCGGCTCAAAATTTTTTTCTGGACGTTTCAAGTTGTCTAGATCATAAAATCAAAATGTCCGTCCGCCGTCCGCGCCGTTTTTGGCAGTAGACAATTTTCTAAAAATCTGAAATTCGGGTCAGGGGTCTGTTCCCGGCCTAGGACGGTCCTCAAAACTTTTCAGCCCGATCGGACCAAATTTGGGCGGGGTCAAAATGTGTTTCTTGAAAAATGGATTTTCGAGATTTTGGGCGATCTAGGCGAGTGGGGTATCATTTTCCACTAAATTTTGGACGCTGAATCCAATGAAATGGCTTCCATAACGATTGGCACCCACTGGAAGAAGTTATGGGTCAAACTGGGTATATATCCAACAAATCCCCAATTCTCTTCCACTTTTGGTTGGTTATTTCTTGAATAATCAACCTATGTTTTCATGATAATGGTCAACCTCTCCGATTCGGCTCAAAATTTTTTTCTGGACGTTTCATGATGTCCTGATCAAAAAAGGTCAATGTCCGTCCGCCGGTGACGGTCCTCAAAACTTTTCAGCCCGATCGGACCAAATTTGGGCGGGGTCAAAATGTGTTTTTTTGAAAAATGAAATTTTCGAGATTTTGGGCGATTTAGGCGAGTAGGGTGTCATTTTCCACTAAATTTTGGACGCTCAATCCAATGAAACGGGTCCCAGAACGATTGGCACCCACTGGAAGAAGTTGTGGGTCAAATTGGGTATATATTACCCATTTTGTATATGTTTTCGGGATTTCTGCTACCTAGGCGTGTGGGGTATTGTTTTCCACTAAAGTTTGGACGCTGAATCCAATAAAATGGATCCCAGAACGATTGGCACCCACTGGAAGAAGTTATGGGTCAAATTGGGTATATATTACCCATTTCGTATACGTGTTTTCAGGATTTCTGCTACCTAGGCGTGTGGGGTATCATTTTCCACTAAATTTTGGACGCTGAATTCAATGATGTGTGTCCCAGAACGATTGGCACCCACTGGAAGAAGTTATGGGTCAAACTGGGTATATATCCAACAAATCCCCAATTTTCTTCCACTTTTTTTTTGCCAACTTCCGAATATCGAGTTTTACACATTTTTTACCAGAACCCTCCTGCCCGTCAGCTATCCACGCCGTTTTTGAGATTAGAAAATTATGACAAAGTTTGAACATTTGGTCAGGAACCTCTGTTTGACTTTAGTTGGTCCTCGAAAATTTTCAGTCAAATTTGGAGGAGAAATAAGTAAAAAAAAAATTTCTTTTAACTCGATTTTTGGAAACTTGGCATGAAGAGTGTTATTTTCCACTAAATTTGGACGCTGAATCCATTGAGATGGTGCGAGGCTGATTGGGCCCACGGGGTGAAGAACTAGGCTTTTTGAAAATGGGTCTTTGGGTTTTAGGGACCTAGGCGCGAGGGGTATCATTTTCCTCTAAATTTTGAATACAGAATCGATTGGAATGAGTCCCAGACAACAATAAACTATTGTGAGGAGTTTGCAACGTTTTTCCAGTTGTCATTTTTTTTAAGTTTTTCCAAATTTTCCATTTTAATTCATTTTGAATGGCGTTTCTAAAAATGGAAGTGCCAAATCGACGAATAGTTGCATGTACTTGCAGATAGAACAGAGCCTAGCGAATCGGAATGCACTGATGAAGTTCTGACAGTTCGTTACTTCGTGTGTTACTGTCTACTTACAAGGCTAATTCCTACAATTTTCGGACGGGAGCGAGTTCCTGAAGAGAAACAGTTCTCTCTGAGGATCGTCATATAAGGTTCTTTAAAAGTTAACTAATAACTTTTTCGTTGAATTTCGACCATAAATGATGACGGTCAGTCCGGTTTTATTACACCTGAGCCATCAGCTCTCAAGTCCTTCAAAACGAATACTTCAGTAATACCCAAACATGGAAGGGGTGGGGGTGAGGGCTGTGAAAAGTCAAGTCAAATCTGAAATGAGACGCGAACTAAATTCGTGTGCTTAGACACTCTTGAGGACGATTAGCAAGTCATAATATAATGGTGAATAATTCGCCATTGTTCGTGAATCCATGAATGAGTTAAATTTTTTATTATACTCCATGATACTTCCCAGCTGTCTCCCCAAGAGTGGCGACGAAATAAATAAAATTCACTAAGCATTATTCGCAAAACAGCTTGAGCTACAAGACTTCACACTGTTCTCGTCGGTACGGTAACAATTTAGACCGACTAATGAGTCACTTCTACGGACCTCAAATGAAGGCTGAGGCTTTTCCTCTGGACGGGAAAAATACCTGATCCAATCATTCAGGCCAAGCACGTCTCAAACTCGCCATCAAACGTTTGAATATGCAGACAAGTAATGAGTCCAAATATGAAAAACCACCACCTAAACAACAGGTGTGTCTGTACCTCGAGTGGCTTTCTTGAAGCTCGCTAGGTGTCGAAGGCGAATCAAATTCTGATCCCTGCACTTTTCCTCCCTGAGCTGTGGATCACTCGACGTCCAACAAAAAAAACTCGCGTTATATTGAACTAAAATACATAACAAATCGAAATTCTACGTCGGAACACGCCCACAACAGACGCGTAAACAACAATGAAGCAGTGGTGGTGTGTCGAGGGCGATGGCGAACACTGCTGCGCGTCGTGGAGGGAAGTTTGAATTCCTCGGAGCTGCACCTACCACAGGCGGTTTATTGAGCAATATTCCATTAGAAGACACATCCTTCCCTCCACCTTGCACGGTTATTGTAGTCGTACGGACGACTCAAGGGTTTTGTTTTCTGTGAGAACAGCCGTGCTTTTGTAGTTGAAGCGATAATGGGTGACTTTTTCCCATGAAGCACCTCCTCCCGCTGAGCCGTTCCAAGGTTGTTATCAACCAACGATAATAAACTTGTCCTACATTTCATGTTCCGTCGTTACCGAGTCACTTTCCCTTCTTTACGTTCATGAACCCAACTAGGTTTACGTACAGATATAATATTGTTTGAATCATTTGTCAGGGAGTCATTTAGGAGTAGAGGATTGGATGGTGTCATGTCCCGCCAAGCCCCCCCCCCCCCCCCCAAGCCCATCTAAGCCCGACTAATCTGTTCCAGCTCTATCACTCTTCTTGGAGAAGAAAGAAAAAAATCCAGAAAACACTTATTCAAAATGGTTAATAAATATCCAAATTGACCCATAACTTCTTCCAGTGGGTGCCAATCGTTCTGGGATTCAGCGTCCAAAATTTAGTGGAAAATTATACCCCACTTGCCTGGATCGCCCAAAATCTCGAAAATCCATTTTTCAAGAAACACATTTTGACCCCAACCCCGCCCAAATTTGGTCCGATCGGGCTGAAATGTTTCGAGGACCGTCCTAGGCCCTGACCCAAATTTCAGATTTTTAGAAAATTTTCTACTACCAAAAACGGCGCGTACGGCGGACGGACATTTTGGTTTTTTGATCTAGACACCTTAAAACGCCCAGAAAAAATTTTTGAGCTGAATCGGAGAGGTTGACCTTTTGCATGAAAACATAAGTTGATTATTCAAGGAATAACCAACCAAAAAACCCAAGGCAGTATAGGAAGCACTACCGTAAAACCGCCAAACATTACTCCAGAATTAAACCTCTTTCTTTTTCAAACTGCGATTGCTCACGTTCAAAATCGTTTAGACAGATTTTTCCGACATGAATTTCAATTGTTAGACTCTTAAAAACTGTTTGTGAAGTCTAACAATCAGAAAAAATCATTTTCTTCAACTAGTGTTAGTATATTTAGTATAATTATATAAGCTTTACCTAATTAGTATAATTAGCGTTTCAAGCTTGGGGTAAAGTTGCTTGTCGTCTAACCTTCTTCCACTTGGCGAATACCGAGTTTTTCAATTGCCATTTTTGAGTCGTAAAATTGGACCTTTAGTACGAATAAATTACACCAGATTTGTGTAATCGAATGTATTTCTGAAAAAATACCATTGAATTTTCCCTCAATAGAGGTGTTTTGAGCGAGATATACGACAAATATTACATGTTTTGCACTCTTAACGATAATTACTTAGTGAAAAAAACAATATTCTTTCAGGAAAACGTCTTAAATCTGATATTAAAATTACAATTATCTGTGAATGGTGGGTTGGTAGGAACGATTGGTTGTTTATGCCAAAAAAAAGCGTGTTACTCGAATCCAGGTAGAATGAATCCCCGGTAAAATTGTCTCATGGATATGAGCTTTGGCGGTGGGGTGGGGGTGGGGGGTGTTTATTCCTACATCTGCCCATGGCTGATCGAGTCCACCGGGTTATGTGTACATGGTGGATACCTCAGCCGTCTCCTCATCAAAACTCGTGTATTTGACCACACAGACCTATCGAACTTTTTTTGTCAACTGGTGTTAGAGGAACATTTTAACAAGACGAAAGTGCCGAGCGATTCCCAAATCAAAAAATTGATTGATCGTAGACACGTTTTCGGTTGACGTCGATCATTCGGATGATATCAAAATCAATGTCAGGGAAGCGCTCCTGTTCTTGGAGTGTGGGAATTTTTTTGGTCAAGGGCACACGCATCGCCCGAGAAGACGGGCGGGAAGGTGACTCATAACGTCAAGTCTTTCTCGTCAGAAGCGCTAACTCACAAATATCGTGAGGGTCCAAAAGAAACAATCATCTCCGAGAGAGAAGCCAGCCATGTCAATTTCCATCACAACAAAACCTGTGGGCAGCCTATGAAAGTATGCTAATCAAGGAGATCCCGAAAAAGCGTGAGTTCTTCATCAGGCTAATAAGGGCAATGAAAAACAGCGCAATGATAAATTATTCCTTTCGCAAAGTTTCAAAAAATTGATATTTATTCGGGCCGCAAACGTGGAGTGAATAAATAAGAACTAGTAAACTGAAACATAAAGGGTGCGGAGTTATGTCATGATCTAACTAATTCGTATGCACTTCGAAGCTCAGCAGTTGACCTAGTCGGGAATGAGTTACTACCTACCATCTCTCCAGTAGACATTCCCCCTTCTTATGTTCCTCCAGGATGATGAAACTACAAGAAATATAAATTTTTGGCTAGATGATATCTGAACTGACGGAAATTTTTCGAGAATTGAATTATTTCATCTAGCTTGGGGTTGAAAAAGAAGAGGAGGGAAAACCCAACTGTCTCGTCTTCCCAAGTTGAACTCCTGCACCGTTTGAAACGTAGCCAGAAACACCCTAAAGATCTGTCCTAAACCAATTTATTAAAAGTAAAAACGACCAGAGGGTTCATAGAGAGATTCGAATTTACTGTGCAGCTCAAGGATCAGTGATGGCATCAAAGATGGACTTAACACGATCAGCGAGCGTGGGCGCATGCTGAACACGACTAGAACCGTCTGAATGGCCTGCAAACATGAGATCACGCTCATCTCCAAACAAGCCGTGAAGTCGGGATTCAATGTAGCTCCAACAGCCATCTTTGGGATTCTCCTCCTCCTGCGCCCACCAAATCCTCGCTTCAGGGAACCTGTCCATGTCTTCAATCAGCTCCTTGCATGGGAATGGACAGAGTTGGTCAATGTGCGCGATTGCAATTTTCCTATTCATGTTTCGGCAGGCACGTTCCTTCTTCAGTTCGTGCTGCATTCTTCCTGTGCACAGAATGATGTTCTTCGTGACGATACCAAAATGGGTAGAATCTCCAATGTAGGGTTGAAAGCTGAAAAATTAAGTAAATTGCTGTATTTCAATAACAAAGAATGTTAGCTTTTGACAAATCAATCTAAACTTTTATGACCTCTCTGTAAAATAAGTAATGCGAAAAAAGGTTCCTCAATGGGAACCCAATTGGAGGTATTGAAGCCTCCTGACTAGAGAGCAGCTGTCCGCCGTCTGACCCCTTGCACGATCCAGCACGTTCCTCATTGGTCTTACTGTTTACAAGTAGACAGGCGTTTATTCCTCAATTTTCATGGAATCCACTCAACGCATTGTTTTAATGGGAACTGCGACGATTGTTACGCAGAGACATCTAACCTGCGAGGTAGACCCTTCTTTTCAACATGTCCCCTACCACCGTCGTGTATCTCACACGTCTCCCAAAATTAGATTTTCCTCTAAAATATCATGCAGCCTCTTCTTGACGTAATTGTAGATCCGCTCAAAGGCTTACATGCAAACTACTCTTAAGTCGTATGGTACTGACCATGTATCACCCGTTAGTTCATCTGCAATTGACGCATCACACACGTCAACTGGAATGTAAACAATCAGAGGTTTTGGAACGGGCGATTGGGCTTGCTGTCGAATAAGATGAAAGAGATTGGCAGGAGTGGATACAGAAGCAACGACTGCGTTGCAATCGTATGGCTGCTGTTTGCAGCTGGTGCGAGTTTTGCAATCTTCGCATTCCTTGAGGAGTTGGCTCATTTGGCAGCTAACCTGGGCACGAGTGGCTTCTGAGCTTGGAACTAAAAAATGTAATATGAATGGAAGAACGAGCGAGTACAGGGAGATTTTTACTCTCCTAGAAGTTATACATTTTTGACCACCTACCATTTAAGTGACTTGGCACAAGAAAAATCGCATTGGTGGTCATCTCATCGTCGAACTTCAGCACGCCGATGTATTTTTTCGCAATGTCGAAGAGAACAGAAGGTTCCATACCTTGAGGCACTTCCCAGACGGAGAGTGCACCGTCGTTGGCAGAAGAATAGCCTATATGGAAACCAGCCATGGCAAAAGGAGCAACGTCTGATATCATCACTCTAACGTCACCTGAACAAGAAGAGGCAGGCACCAGAACACGAGGGTCGACAGTCGGACTAGCTGGACCAGGGGCGAGACGACTGATGTGTATGTTTCTTCCCTCCTTAAAATTAATTAGTTTTTGAACAGATAATTTCTCCTACATTTTCATTATAACTGTGAAGAAATGTTTGACTGAGAGATGCAAGTATCTCAGGTAATTTTCTTTTTAACCACGTCTCCAAAACCAGGTATAGGTTAATAAATGGAGGATAATGACAGAAACACATAGCTTACTCGCAAGAGAGATGCATATGCCAACGATAAGCACATTTTCCAATTTAGCTTGTAGGCAGGGCTAATCTCCTTCTGGGCTCGATTGACGGAGAAAGGGTTTTCTACGCCGTCGCGTACACTTGCGTCAGGATTCGATAAATGGTGGTCAAGAGATGAAATCATCTGCCTCATTGAACCACTATCGACTTTAGCAAATGGTTCTTTAATTCTCTGAAACGAAAAATTCAATTATTTGCAAGAATTGGCGTCAATTAGGGGCCAATTTTTGTTAATCCGGGAGAGTTCCTGACACAAACATTGAGATCTGGTTGACAGGAATGGGGGTTTTGTATTTGTCTGAAACAAAGGAGAATATAAGATAGTTTAGCGACGTCGGTTTGCTTATAACAAATTGCTTACTTTTTTCAAGTTCTTTTGCTTAGTGAAGGATTCAAAGTCCGTATAATCCATCAAATCCTGCATATAGCCTTCCCTCCTGTCTTCATACTCCATCCTAGACAGCACCTGCACTCAATAATATCACCTATAGGCGGACAGTTACTATAATACCTGTAATTATGTACTGTAAACGTTACAAATGAAAATAAAGAAAGAAAATAACGTAGAAACAGTCGAACCCGCTTATTTTGGTTGGCTTGAATGATCAACCTATGTTTTCATGCTCAAGATCATGGGTTATCTTGATGACCATTTCCCCACGCACCCCACCTGGATTCTAATGCGAACTAATCGGTTTTTGGAGCATTTCAAGGTCTTTAGCAGACCGGAAATTTCGGATTTTGATTCAACACACTTCAAAACGTAAAAAGTAAACACTTGGGAGAGAATTTTTAGTAATAATAAGAGAATCATCTGAGTTACCAGGGGGTAGCTTAAATTCCAGATTTTCTGTTCAAAATTTATGGTACAGTGGATATCTGGAAAACCTCGCAAAATACTTTTTTTTTACTTGAGCAGCTCAAAACAAATGAAGGAAACAATTCTCTCATGATGCAAGATGCAACGCATAGAAAAGGTACTATCATTGTCAGGAGAACTATAGGGGAAAACTTGTATGTTCTGACATGACAGTTCAGAAAAAACAAATTTGCAATCAACAGAGAAATTTAAAATAACAAAAAACTATTAACGTCATTGTGAATAATGTGGCCAGTAAACGGAAGAAATTAACATAACATCATGATAATGATGTTTCTCTCAGAGTCCCTATTTGCAAGCATAACCAGAAACCTGGAGGGCAATCGCGTCTTGGCAGAACGTTGACACAAATGAGTCTTCGCCCTCCTTGAACATCTTCTTCACCAAGCTAACAAAAGCCAAGTTTTTGTGTGAACTTGGATGCCCCATCGAACTTCCCTTCAGATTGACGAAAATATCTCTGAAAGAGTTTCAGATTAATAAGGACGGAAGTTTTACGACTGACTTTACGTTGACATTGAGATCCAATGTATGTGCACCTTTTGTGATTAGCGCGGAAGTCGGATACCATTTTCATTACACAGACTACTGAGTCAAGTTCTTTTGCTTTCACATGTACGACAGGTGCCTTGACGATGGCGGCTAATTCTTTGATAAGTTTGGAAGAACTGACCTCCGATTTCCTTTTTTCTTCAAAACCATCTAAAAAAAAACGAAGAGCAGCCAATTCAGTAGCCATTACTGGGATATGAGGTGTTTGGCAGCTTGAAGAATGAGGTAAGAAATCAAAGTTTGGTTTCTTAAACCTTGTTCACGGTTGGTGATCAAATGTATAGTTCCCCCTGCTGAAAACTGTGGTTCCTTGAGGATTTTTACAATATTGTTGAAGTTGTCTTCCGAACAAATGTCAGCGAATGGATAACAAAATACGGGCCAGACCTGAAAATTACGTCAAAGCCTGAACGCTAGAAGGAGTTCACCAAAACTCGAATAGCTTTTAACTATTGATCACCGAAGAAATCAACAAAGACTGTGGCTTACCTTGTCGCTTCCTCCACTCTTTTTCTTGTTCTGAAGAGCTTTGGCTCGTCCCAACATGAGTGCATAGACGGCTGACGCAGGAGAGGGAGGTCCAAACAAGGATATTTCGAACGGTTTGCAACTGGAAGGCTCTACAAATTCTGAAAGTACCTTTTCTATGAATAATAGGTAGTGTTCATCCTCAGAAAGGTCGATGTGGTCATCCTCATTATCGAGCACTTCCATGAATAACTTTTTTGCGGTGGATTCCATTTTGTAGGCAAGAGTCGAGAGCTGGCTGAGCTGAGAGAGCCCTTCAAAATAATGGGTATGATCAAGGTCCTTCAAATTTATAATTCCTACAGCAATTCAAATCTCCACACTTACCCACAACAAAGGATTTGGCACCATTTTCGAAAGAGTAATCAATGAGGCTACATAAAGCCGTCAGAAGAACCTCACAATCAAATGTGTTTTTTTCGGAACGTAGGAATGTGTCAAAGGCATGAACCATAAGAAGTCGGTTGAAAACTTCGTCTTGCTCCCCGAACGTAAGTTCCTTGAAAGCGCATTGCTCGACACCTTTGATGAACCAGGGGCGAAAGCTTGGTTTGATGTTGTCAACTGTGATTGACTTGAGGGAATACGAGTCGGACGGGTCGAAGACGCTGGATCCAGAACTCGTCCTCTTCAGAAGATCAAACGGCGAATCTTTGTCCATGGAAATCAAAACGAGGATCACAGTGAGGTGCAACGTTCAGCTGCTTAACTTTCATGCACCTAGCATCATGCAACCTAAAGCACAACCTAGACTGTGAAGTTCGTAGTCTAAACAAAATTGATTAGCTGAACGGGGAAGGGAAACCACCTACAATTCCAATTTGGCGCGCTCTTTCCATTAGGGCTGTAGATAGAGCTATCTGAAACGTGCATGAGAATATTTCATCGCCGATCGTACAGAAAACGGAAAGTTTGGAGGGCGTGGGAAATCAGTTTAAAATTTTGGATATGGACGCTTGATTGATTAAAGATGATCCAAGATCGATTGGCACACACCGGAAAGCGGAAAAATATCAACAAGATGGTATTTCAAAGACGGGTACTTCATTAAAAGAAAAAAACAATCGTTGAACCTTTTATTTTGTTTTATTTTATTAAATAAGCCCAAACAAGACAAACCCGTGGGTCCTTGATAACGTACCGTGTGCATCATACAAGGCTGAACAGAGGTACTGAAGATTCCTTGAATAATCAACCTATGTTTTCATGCGAAAAGTCAATCTCTCCTAGTCAGTCTAAAACATTTTTCTGGGATCAAAACTCGCAAATGTCCGTCCGCCATCCACGCCGATTTAGGTAGTAGAAAAATTACGAAAAATCTGAAATTTGGGTCAGGGACCCGTTTCTAGCTCTAGTTGGTCCTCGAAACGTTTCAGCCCGATCGGACCAAATTTAAGGGGTAAGGAGCAAAATGTGTTTTCAAAAAATGGATTTTTGGTGATCTAGACGGGTGGGGTATCATTTACGACTAAATTTTGGACGCTGAATCCAATGAAATTGGAACCATAACGATTGGCACCTACCGGAAGAGGTTTCGGGTCAAATTGGGTATCTATCTACCTATTTTGAATGTGGGTTTTTGAAATTTCTGGTGCCTAGGCGTGTGGAATGTCATTTTCCACTAGGCTTTGGACGCTGAATAGATTTAAATGAGTCACCATGCACCTGGTCCGATGACCATCCAACCCCTGGAAAAGAATTTGCAGCGTTTTTAAATTGTATACCCATTTTCACAAAAAATTGATGACTGATGAAGAATTTTCCGCTGAACTCCTGGGAAACAACTCCTTTTTTTACCACATTACCCCCAATAAGTAAATAGATCTCCTGATGAACTAACTTAGACAGAATCACCAAATAAATAGTACTCCTTAATCCACTACTACAAACCACAAATTGAACAAGAACTCAAGAAGCTTTACATCTATTCATGATGGGCCTTCCAATGGATTTCTTCTGAAGAAAGCTTCTCCTGAAAATCGTAAATATGTTCAATCTTCGAGTTTTTACCGAGTTGTGCTCCTCAAAAGAGTTCTTAGGTAATACTAGATTAGTTAATACTTCATAACTCAAGGTAGATCTAGCTCGTGAAGGAAAGTGTATCAGAGGGGGTCTTCAAGTATGAAGCAACAAAAAGTGGACAGACAATTTAAAAATTAACTAAGTATAATTACATTCCGATTTTCTTCTTGGCCCATAATTACCCTCTTTCGGTGAGCAGTAGTCGTTTCGGAACCCATCAGAATCGATTCCGAGTCCGAAATTTAGTAGAAAATTAAACGGGTGAGGCCCTCAAAAATTCTGGAACCCGGCTTCTGAAGTACTCATCATCACCTGCCCTTATCCGTTTGTTGTATTGACACTATTTTCAATCGATTCGCGACATATATAGTAATATAGCGAAAAGCATAGGCTTTGTTCTTAGAGAATAATACCACCATCAGCTCCATTTTTTAAGTAGGTAGTGGATATTCTCCGAAAAATCTGGAATTCAGGTCAGTGACTCCTTTGAGGCTTTAGGTGGTACTGGAATACCTGCAGTCTGGTTGCTCGAAACGGAGGCATGGTATGGTTTGAAGATGGCTTTTCGGGGTTCAAGATGTGGGATATCATTTTCGGTTAACGTTAGGACGCTGAATCGATTGCAATGGCTTTTGGAGCGATCGCCGCTCTGCAGAAGTGGGCACCTAAGGGCCAAGGACATTTTGAAAACGGTTACTTTTACAAAAACGCCTCTCCCCTGAAAAAGGTACTTACTTATACTCTGGAGACCCCAATGATGCGCTTTCTACGTGAGCGAGATCAACCCCATTTCATGGAGCGTCAAATTTGTCCATTCTAATACCCTAACATGTTGGCAGTTTTTTTTTGTCAAATATTCAGGCAATTCGTCAAGGAGTGACTCTGAGGAACTGACGAGTAAGTTTCGTTGTTTTTGACTTATTATGTCGTGGGAGGAGGCCCCAGTAAGCTCTTGCAGCAAGACTGCGACCTCACTCTCCTCGCAATGTGAGGGCAGAGTTAAAAGCAAACACAGTTAAAGAATGAAAGGAAAATGTGTTTTCGTCTTCTCCGGGGGAAACTTGAGTCCCCCTCCTACAGGGGAAACTTGAAAACAGATCTCGACTAGATTTTCATGCTTGAATTCCTATTCATTCAAACCAATCAACGTCTTTTACGGTTTGCAAAATACATAAGACGGGAAAAAGCTTCGCGACATCACTTTTGAGTATGAACAAACAAAATAACCCTAATTACCTGATGAATCGATGCATTTGGCCCAAATATGCACCCAAGATTAATTAGGAGGAAAAAACTGTACAGTCAGCGCAGGTTGGCATGCTACGCGATTTCGGTTGGTGTGTTTATTTGCTCCTAAGAGGGTCTCGTTGATATTCAACAACTTAACTAGAAACCATTAGAAATCATGGAATTAGAATGAAAACGGCGAACCTTTGTGAGGATTCTAGTGTAAGCGCATGTTAAAAGAAACCGAGAAAAGACGGTGAAGTAAAATTCGTCTACACTATTGTTTGCATTAGTTCAATGAGTATTGTCAATCAATTGCAGCACTTGAGCTGCAGGGATATGATCAGTCCGGCACCTCGATAAAAGTAGCAGACGTAATTTATTTTTCATCTACATTCAAATTTAATAGTGTACAAAAAATACAATAAACTTCAATTAAAATAGCGCATGGAACACCTTATTACAAACGTATTTGTGTAGATTGGACGGCATTCTACCAGTTATTAACTAGTGTAGAGTTATATAGTAAATTCATCGTACTCAACCAGATTGTCCACTTCAAACAATGAACCGTGAAACAATGATGTGCACCAGGACGGCTTCAATTTTCAATAATACTTAGTAATTGGCCAAATTAGAACGTACAGCATGCTGGGACGACAAGTCTCCGAGCTTGCCAGTTTTCTCGATTTCAACATTCACGGATGAGATTCTATCTTGCTCATCTCCGAACTACCCATCAGTAGCTAATATCGATATTAGTCTCGACCACTGGCGTGAGGTAAATCGAATCCTATCGCTAAAATATAAACAAATTTACTAAGTGTGAACTAATAGATATAATTATTGTTATTTACCCTAAAGAAACACATATTTCGGGAAGGCACTGAGATTCAGAAGGGATCACATGATGACAAAGAACGTAAATCATAATAAAATTGCAATTCAAGCATTTGCTATGCTCAACTCAATGATAATAACTATTCGGCGATTGATTCAGAATTGGCTCGACTGGGAAAGTTTAGCATTCAAGCTTATTAGGCGGAAGCCAAAACAAAAACAGTTCAGTATTTTTTGTGTGGATTTTCAATCTCTAAAAAGAGCAAGAGGGTTTCGAAAAATGTGAACCGATTTACGTCGTGTAAACGACGGTTGTGCTCAGCGTGAAAACGCAACTCGCTACTATTGAGGCTACAGATGTCAAGCGGCACAGGTTGGCCATGTTGCCAGGACAGGCTGGCAGGTTGGTCACAGCTTTCTGTGGATTTCATGTCTCTAGCGAGACAGAATAGCAACAGTCATGAACACCCAAAATAAGATGGGAACTTATTTCCTCTCTAGACTCGATCACTGATGGCTTATCCAATTGTCACTAAATTATACATTACTTAAATTAGTGCAAGCCAAGAACCGTAAAAAATTGACGATTCTATGGAATGTGAGAGACCAAGCTTTCATTCAAGACTTTTCTTGAAACTGCCATTTTTTAACTGAGTCAAACATGTCATAAAATGAAATATATAATGAACGTCTCAATGAACAAAGATGAGATTCAATTCCTTATCAGTCAGTTAGCACAAATCCAAGGTTCTCAAAAATATTGAATAAAGGCACTCAAGTCACATCTCGACGAACTTTAATTTGACTATCAAACCTGAAATATTTAGGTCGATAATTTTACCGAAATGTCGATAAAATGGAGAGAAGTGTCCGGAAAGCAGGAAATTCACCAATACAAGCAAGACTAGAACTATTCGATTATCCTCCAATGAGCTAAACCATGTATAATGTAGATGAAGACTTGAGGTTGTAACTACATCAAACTTTTGAGAATCTGGAATTGAGCGAGTTGAAAATAATCTCAATCTGTGCATGTTTGATTCAATCAGATGTCGCTATGAGAACTCTTCATTTGCTCCATATGGTAGGAGGCTCGCATTTTATCTTCTTTGTTCTTTTTGATATTGTACCGTCGGGCTTCGATCAGGAATAGAATGCCGGAAACGTAGGAACCGATTACCCCAATCACGGCCAGAGCATAGGACCAACCGATGTTGTTGTGCTCCCAGTTGGGCATCCAGTCTCGTCCGTCGCCGTAGAGGCCGAACATCCAAACAGCCACCGTTCCGCAGAGAGCTGGAGTTACAAAAGAACTCGTGAGACGTCACATAAAATAATTCTATAAATTCATAAATAATTAATATACCGGTCAAAGGGGGGATAAATGCGCAGTCAATAGTCCAATTTTTTTTTTTTCTCAAAAGGATCTTCTTTAGAGTATGCAAAGTGAGTTTTGAGCTGATCAGAAATAAATTTTATTCACTAGAGAAACAGGAGACAGGTTTTAAAGACACGGCGTTTGAACGCTCGGTGGGCATTATTTTTCTGTCTTTTGATGTTCTCTCTTACGCTGGTCAGAGGGCAAAGTCGCAGATAACTCGCCGCTTTCTACAAGAGCGGCGGGCTTGTCATGGACTCTATCTAGCTAGCCGTTAGAAACCAAACATTCTTGATCATCCATACAAAATTGAAGACGTTTTTTCGAATTTTTGCGGTGGACATTGAAAAATTAGATCAGCATTCAGTAAAAACTGCTATACCCCGTACGAAAATAGATAACCAGACTCACCAGCCAACGTCAGCGTTCCTCCAAGGAAAACAAGAAGATGGACGAATCGATAGTTTTCTCGACTGCACGCGAGGTAAAGTAGCGTACAGAAACCAGCAATGAGGTGAAGAGTGAAACACAGCGTGAAGAAGAATTGCACAGTCACAAAGAAACCTAAAATAGGAAGACATCTGTGATAAAAGCAAGACTAAATTTCATATCAGGGCTAAAGCCTAAATTTTAGCTAGGGACACGGTAAATGGAAGGTCGCTCTTTGCTCCAGTTTCTCGGTAGTTCTTATTTACTGTAGCCGAACGAAATTGCGATCAATGAAAGGTGAAATACCCATTTTATGAAATTCACATCAACACGTAAGTACGCATCTTTGACATGCTGGCAATTCCAGCAAACGAAGCGGCTGTTTTTGATAATGTTACAATTGCGTGTATCGAATTTTTTTTTTTCAAGTTGATACTTAAGAAGATTATACCTACTCAAATTTGGTTAACATTCAGAGCTTTTGCCTCAAAATAGGAATTCCGTATAACTGCAACACTAATGAAACCTATAATTTTGTTCAGCCCTGGCTAGCTCCTGCTCGGGTTCCAACCTTGATATTGCCTGCCCGACCTAATAATTCTAGGAACAACGCTACAATCCAACAAACTTCATTGTTTGACACCATCCCTGAACCTTCAGGCACACACATCAACACGCTCAACGGTTCAATCCAATCCTTCCGGAATGCAGGTCAGGTCAGGTCCTATTCACAATCATAACAGAGAACACGAATTTCCCATTTTTCAATTTTGATCGATGCATTTTACAGCAATATTGTGTTAACAGTTTAATCCCTTGTTACATTCATATTTTTTCTTTCTTTTCGTCTTTCACGGTTTCAGAACATTCTAGGGTTCTTTGGAAAATTCTCAATTAAACTGGGGGCACTGAAAACAAGTGCCCATAAATTTCTAGAATTAAATGTATGGGGTTAGGTCCGTTAGGTGTTGTTGATACGTAAGGAAGAGAGTCCGTTAGCCGTAGTTAGGCTAACTAATCTTAGTTGGCTTGACAATGACGTCTTCACGTCGAAAGCGCTCGCCCACCACACCAAACTTGTTAGGTAAGACTTCCTTACGTATAAATTTCTAGTTTTCTTAAATTAGTAATACGTCATAGGTGTAATACCCCTTTTGTCAGTATTTTTAGTAGGTAAAAACAATTAGGAATGGCCCGATAAATGCCTGGTGGTTTTATTTTTGCCATCGTTCCCTAACATCGATATTCAGCTTGAAACAAGGGGACCAAGCCGTAGGAAAACGATACCGAGAAACTAGTACCTACATCGGAAATCCAGCGAAATCGGCAAACTAAGTGTGCTTAGACATATTTTGGACTGGACCACTGGAGTTACCATATTATAAACAGTAAAACAACAGAGCGGGCTAACGCATATTTCATGTTTTACAGTGACAGCAGGCGGGCATCAAGTTTTGCGGACAGCTCATGGGTCGTGATTACATGACTTATTTCAAACACTGAGAGCTGGCTGGCCATACATCAAGAAGGCGTTTAAATGTCTTGACTTATTTCCCAAACTGGAGGGCTCCTCGTCTAGTAGCCTTGACGGCCAATCACTCGTTACCAAGCCCCGAAGCTCAAGTAGCGAACGGAAAATACATAATTACTTACCCGGCAGGAGCACGTCGAATATAATGTAAAATTCCTCTTCGAAAATCCACCAACAGTTTTCAAAAGTCACATCGTACCAAAAATGGGGGTCCTTAAATTCCTTGAAGCACACCATCCACAGCCCTGAAAATACAGGTTCATGAAGTCGACGGCGCTCATTTAAATTAATGTCACTATAAAATATTTTAATATAGAGAAGTGACTTACCAACTTTGCTGAATTTGGGTCTTTGTAGCGCTCCATCAGTTTCTAACCAATTTGGCGTCGAGAAAGCAATGAGCACTAAGAGGAAAGACAAAACTGAGACTCCAACGGCGGTGAGACCGGAGCGTGATTTGGCCATTACACGGAACTGACGAGTTTGAGATTCTACTTAAAGAGTATCCGAACTAATTCCAAAAACTAACGGTAGCGAGCATTTAAACTAGTCTGATAAACAATATTAGCGAAGTGGACGTAAACAAGACATTCTTGAGGACCGAGTCAAACGTACACACCCACGACAGTGCTGACAACAGAACGCCGACGTAATCCCGATGGGGAACTCCACGGAACCACCGACTCTGAGACGTCATACGAGTTTAATTTGCTAAATTGTATAAATCATTAAAATGAGATTATTGGTTACCTCAGAAGCTTCTACCATTTTAGCAATACGAAGATGGACTCAACACTAGTTGGATGCCCAACTAGCTAACATCAACGGCCACCAAATAAGGATTTCTCGGCCAACGATTACTGCAACGCCGAGTTTTTAGACAACTACCATACGGAATTACCAAAGCTATCGCTACATTTTGAATCAAGCCATCTTTAGAGACCAACTGTATTATAAAAATTTTCAATTTTACAAAAGTAATGGAAAAGGTACCTCATTTGAAATTAGACGAGCGCAAATAACCTCACAAGTAGTTGTTGAAACGTATACACGAACATATGAATGAAAAAATAACGCAATATTGAACGGAGTGAATGACGGTGAAGCAAGTCATCTCACTGAACGGTGAGGTCTTTCGAAGAGGTAGTTAGGCTTTTGGCAGTCTCTTCTTTGTTTTCAAGCACGATTACGTGATCTGGCAAGGGGTTTTTGGGGCCCAATTTGCCCGTGACGTCCCAGTTGAACATTATTTCGACCTTGATCCCAAGAACACCTGGAAACCAAATTAAATAAATACGTAGAAAGACATTACGGGGTAGAATCCTCACGGGGGGGAGGGTAGGAAAAAAATGCTGTTTTCCACCTTGTCAAACTGCACAATAATGTACTGGGTATTCCGATGGGCTGAAAATCTTGGTGTCATCAGCGATTCCCGATGTTTCGGGTAACAAAGGTTGTGAAAGTGTGAGAAACAAAGTGTTTCGAAATTTAGCGATATACATGCTCAATTGAGGAGACAATCAGAGGAGTGTGGGAGGACGTGCAACCATTGATACGCCACACCGTCTAGTATTATTTCAATTGAGCGCTTCGAGATGGTCGTACATTTGATTTAATAATAAAAATCAACAGCAGTATCAGAAATAAGAACAAACAATCTTGCCAAGTTAACTGACCAATAATTGGACTTCAAAACCTCTGGAGCAGTTCTAGTTACCCACATCAGCGTCCTCAGCCTCTACTCGTAATCCCAATATTTGCCTGTACCTCTTCTCCAACAGAAGAAATTCAAACTCACAATTTTTCCGACTTTTTAGAAAGCGTTTTGAGGATTTGTAGTTACTAATAGGCAATTTCTTAGTGATCCACATTCAAGAAAGTTTATGAAAAAGAATTAACACATTTTTTTCAACAGCGGATTGATATAAGAGTTTATGTAAGCGGCTGCTTCAAATGGAGTCAAATTTCGAACAGAAATGTCATCCCTTTTCCGTAAAGGCGAAAGTCACTCACCCTGGCGAAGCAAGACGTGTCGAGTAGCTTTGTCGACGTAATCTCTTGGAGGATTGCCACTGTGAATCATGACGCCATCTGTGAACTTCATGGACTTAGCACGCTGGCCCCGAAGCTTGCCCGAAACAACGACGACTGCTCCCTTGGCGCCGCTTTCCATAATGAAACGCAAAACTCCGTAACAAGCTCTGCAAAAAGCACCCAATTAGTAGTGGGTTTATACTTCTAACATGGAAAGAAGGTGAACAAGTAACACACTGACGTACCTCCGGACGGCAAGTCCTCCGATCAACTTGTACCGCAAGGACTCCGCTTGAGTGGTAGCGCAAAGACCACGGTTGTTTACTTTCTCAACGTACAATTCAACGGACTTGTTAAACATGAATCTTCGGTTGATGAGCGACGTCAATTCGCGGATTCGACGGCCTTTCTCTCCCAGGACAGCTTGAGTTCTAGTGGCTGCGATTACAACGTCAGTGCAGGTTGGGGTCTGGCGAAGTTCGACCCCTGAGTAGCCGTCTTCACCCAGAATGTTCATGAGCAGTTGGTTCAACTCTGCTTCAAATACCCCTTTCATGATCAACTGTAATGAACGGCAAGCCTTAGAATATGTGTTAATCTATGTATGTTGATTTGACATCGGTCCATGGCTCAATCGTTCTGCGATGCGAATTCGTTGTGGGGACTTCGTGTCGTGTAAACCCATGTGATCCCTAGTTCTCCCACCAGCAAGACGACTTGCTCAAACAAAAAAAAAAGATCATCACTTTTCTTACCGAGGAATTGAGGAGTATAATTTACCTAACTTATAGGTTACCGCAAATAATCTGAAAATATTGCCAAAATCATAATCTGCTAGGCCTTATTTCTAATAAGTGAAAATGGATTAACGGATAGAGAGGTGCCTGGTTGGTTGGATCGAGGCCCTAGCTTGAGGTCACGTAATGCAGTTTACAAACTGCAGGCCAAGGATCTATAGGTACCACGTGAACTACAGTGTGGATAGTGTTCTACCAATAACTGACCACCGAGAGAGTTCATACCATCGTTTGTCGTAAAATACTCAACGTCCTAATTTGCAGGGTGGTTACCACGCGGAAAAATTTACGAACAACTCACAACAGCAAATGGACGATCCTGATGGGAAATATCCTATGTTCATGAGTCCACGAATTTAGTAGGTTAGAAGTTATTACTAAGTCGTTCGTACCTTCCTATGATGAGACACCATGTTACATTGCGATTGCATCTTGATGGCAAGGAGTATGTCAGTTGACTATGGAGCTACAAATCAGAGAAGAGAGAAAATGGAAATTCACAAAGTAGTAAAATAATGGGATGGTAAAATCTAAAAGCTCAACGCTCTTAGATAGTTACTAACTATTAGAACGAGTTGAAACACCCTGGTAGAAGAAGATTCGAGGTAAATACGAGGAAGTCTTCTGTGATTTCTCAATGAACTACGTATTATGGATTGGACGAACAGGACCCAGCAAAGTTAGGAGCAAACAAGGGGGCAACCTAAACATGGATGCTAACCAGGAGGTACACCCTTGTCATGAAATTGCAAAGGCTATGATTATAAAAACTTGTAGTATTTTCTTCCTTCCATACTTTTATTGAACAAAAAAAATATTCAAAAACAAATATTAATAATTAATTACATTATATATACATGGAAGGAATCTACTACCAATGGAATGTAAATAAGGACATGAGCTCCCCGTAAATGTGAGTCACTTATTGACAAGAAATAAGGTCGGAGATTCAAGTCTGGTTGGCGGCGTTTGTGGGTTGAGGTTAGGTTATAGATTGTGTTGTGTAGTTGTGTTAGCGGCGGTGATCGTCAGTCGTTGGGGTACTCAATTTTGGCCCGTTTTTATGATTCAATCAACCTCCGTACACGTCTCTGTATTTCAATCGTTGATTCTTGAAACTGCGAAGCGCTTGTACGGCGAGGAGTGTTTATGAACTTGGTGAGTTGATACTTCACTGAATCAGTGGTTATCGTGTTGATTTTGGCCGCATCCCGTATATATATAATGAGTCATTTTGTGTAGGAACATTCCGCTACTTGTTACAGCGTTCACCTATTAATTTCGAAATGCATTAAAACAATTGGTGATAGATGCACTTTCGCGACTCTGTGAGGACTAGTCGAAGAGACGCCAGAGTCACCAAAAGTGGAACTTAAGCTTATCCGAATATTCTGCGTGATGAATCAATGTACAATTAAATGTATCAAGTACCAATTTCTGGGATGACTGCTATCCTCACGATCTCCAGCTGGCCTGTTGGAGAGTAAACCTTGAAACCATTGGTTTTTTCATCTCAATAATATTGATTGTTATTGTTTATTATTGATTCTTATTCGGAATCAACCTGCACATCTCTCAGATAGTATGCTGCAGAATAATTTTCTCCTTTATTGCGCCTTATTGAACTAGTATCGCTGGCTCGACTCCTATGGTGCAGAAGGGCGTTCCTCGGCACAGTTCTTATCACTATAAACTTCCAGCGGTGACTTATTTAGGACTGAAATCCGTGTCAATGTGACCTAATTATTTTTCTTTGCCATTTCAGGATACAGTATTGGTGCCGTAAACAATTCCATGGAAGAAGAGAGCTTGAATCTGCAGGTGGAAGACCAAGAAGGGGAGGAAGCGACTCAAATGGTAGAAGCAGACGAGAGTGGGGAAGGCTTAGCCTACACTGAGCAAGAGGCGCCTGAAGATGAAGAGCTCGAAGCTGTGGATGAAGAAGACGAAGCTGTAGAAGGAGTCGATGAACTAGGTTTCATGGAAGAGCACGACGAGGGTGAAGGCGACAGAGAGGCTGACGAGGCGGACGGTAATGAAGTAGATGACAGTAACATTGAAACTCCTAGGAGTCAGGAAGAGCCTGATGAGGAGGTGGATGATGAAGCAGTGGATGGCGACGTTGGTGAAAACGATGCCTCTGGTGAGCCTGGTGACGAAGGCGTAGGTGAGCCAGATGTGAACGATGAAGCATTGGCTGAAGATGAAGGCAGCGGCTTGCCTGAAGAAGCGTTAGAACAGTCCCGGGTGGCTTCAGAACTAGAGGTACTACCTGAAGAAGGGCAAGGTACTCAACATGATATTGGAGACGTCCAAGAGCCTACCCTCGAACCTGAATCGGGCGTCAATACCGCTGAAGTCGATATAGTTCCTTCTACTGACGACACCGACCTCGAAAAATCTGAACTTGAACAAATCGACGAAGAAATAAACAAAACTGCTCTTGTTGCCGATGCCCCAGAACATGTTCCAATGCAACTCGGAGATGTAGATGAGTCACAAGATCCCCAAGCTGAAGACATAGGCGCTCTCGTTCCCGTCCCTGTAAGCTCCACTAATCTCCCTAGCGACAACGAAGTTCCGGCTGTTGCCCCAGAAGAGGCGCTCGAGCAAATGGAAGCTGACTCTGAAAGTCACGTAGCCGACAGCGTTGGACAATCCGATATTCTGAAACACGACACGTCTCAAGAACAATTAGCTGCTATGGCTCAGACGCTGGTCAACGAATTAAGCTCAGTTGCTGGTGAGTCTGGCGGTGTTGACGACAAAGCTCTAGAAGCTATGCTAATTGGACAAGATCCGATCGCGCCTGCGGATCAAGCTGAGCTGATTGACAAGACGATCGAAGAAGGAGAACAACAGCAAAGTCACAATCTCATTGGACAACCTGAAGAAGCAGTTGATGCCCCCCAAGACGTACCGTTTCCTGATGACGTTACAGGAAAAGCTGAACAAGGTACGTGCGAGTTATTATTTTTTTTAATTGAACTTAGTCACTCGAAATACTTCGCAATAATTGTGTTTGTAGGCTTGGGTAAGATGAAATGGTCGTCTTCTCCAGGAGCCCATCAACTGATGGCTTCCTACGCAAGTGAAATACAGTTAGATCTACATTATTCTACCCAGTATTATACCTTCCACTGGTGACTTGAGCGGAAAATTCGGTAGATTCAGGTCTCCTGCATTTCATGGCGCTTTTGCCGCAAGGCGACAGGGGATGTGGGGCCGCGAGATCAGACATGTGATGTACAATATATGCATGTAATGCTGTACATCCCCAGCGTCTAGTCAGTGTTCCTCATAGTGGCTACTAGGAGTCCTGCAATTTATCGTTTATACTTATTTACTTAATTGATTTTTTGTTTTATTTTTCAGAAGAATCTTCTGAGGAAACGTCGCTGCAATCAGTGGGTGCCTCTGCCCAGCAATCCCTCCTGGTGACTTCAGATCAGCAGTTGCTAGCTGCTGTGAGCCAAGTACAAGCCACGGCCCCAATGGACACGGACGACGGGTCTTTCGCCGCTTTGGGAGACCAGCACGGTGACGGTGACCTGCCCAAAATCGAGTCTGGCCACACCGGGGATGAAACGACAATGGACGAGAACGATCCTGAATTGGCGGCTGTGCTCAAGGAAGCGACCAACAGCCTTCGCTTGCCCGAAGAAAACGACGAAAGTCATGCCGCTCAGATGATGAACGACGATGAGAAACCGTTGGTGCAGGAGCCGATTGTCATCAAAACTAAGACTGATTCTGCTGAGACAGACGACTTGTCTACTTTGGCGGCTGCTGCTGCATTGGACCAAGGAGCTAATGGGATAAAAACTGAAGAGTCGGTCAAGAAAGAGCCCGTATGGTGCGACGTTGGGATCATCAAAGGCGCGAGTTGTTTTGTTGGATCTTACTACGAGCCTGGATTCACCCACGACCCTGAACATGAGACTTTAACGTTGGACAATTTACCGGATTATGCAAACTCAATCAAAATTGAGCTTGAGCCAGGAACTGCTTACAAGTTCCGAGTGGCAGCGATCAACTCGTGCGGCCGTGGTCCGTGGAGCGAAGTGTCCGCCTTCAAGACCTGCCTGCCAGGCTATCCGGGGGCTCCATCGTCGATCAAGATCTCCAAATCAGCAGAAGGGGCTCACCTCTCATGGGAACCCCCTTCCAACCCAGCTGGTACCATAATCGAATATTCTGTCTGCCTCGCTGTCAGGAACAGCAACCAAGCCGTCTCCGAGCCAGGGAAAGCCCCCCAGCTAGCGTTTGTCCGAGTCTACAACGGCCCTCAAAACCAAACAGTCGTCCCTAACTCGTCACTGTCGGCGGCCCACATAGACACGTCCTCCAAGCCTGCCATCATCTTTCGGATCGCCGCCAAGAACGAAAAAGGATTCGGCCCCGCCACTCAGGTTAGGTGGCTCCAAGACGTGGTCGCCTCTCCCGGTGGTGGCCTCAAAACTCTGCCTAAAAAAGAGCCCATACCTTCCGGCATTCCGCCCAAAAGGCCCAAACTTGAGGACTTTTAAATGAGTTCTTCTTCCCTTTTGACCAATTTGGCTCTCGTGTTTCCCTTTGACCCTCATTTTGTCACTTGGACTAGATATGTAAACTGTCATTGTAAATATTGATCAAGACTTGGCGTTGTTTTTATTGTTCAAATATGTTGAACATTCAACGGCAGCGAGCGAAGTATCTTCTTTATGGAAATAATTTCCAGTTCTATGTAATATTGTTTCTGAATTGCGTTAGAAATAGGTATAAAATAATTTTCTTTCATTTTGAATAAAACGATTATTTTCTACGTTACTTATGATCTTTTGCCCCAATGACGTGACGCTCTGGTCATTCATGTAAATTAAAACACTATTTTTATCCTAACAGAAAATTTTTGTGTTATTTCTGCTATTTCTGTCTTCTACTGTATTGTCCGGTACAAAGTGTGAAGGAATATGTTTGAAGGAAGTTCATTCTCAGACTGCAAGTTTGCTATAGGGTTACTAAATTCCTATCCACTCATTCCAAATATATGCTTGATCTCGGCCTCACGACGACGGCAGAAAAAAGCTTGCCCGATAAAAGTATACGAATCATGAAAGATATCAATTGTTACTGGGCTCACTGGTTGGTGTCTACTTTGTCATCATATAAGTAGATTTTAGTAAATTGGCCATGTTTTAAAGAAGTTAGAAACTGGTTTAATTTGTGAGTAAATGCATCATTCCCGAAGAACTTGAAGTTATTAAAATTGTTTGCGAGATTACTTTTCAAGGTTTTTAGCTCCAAATTTTTGGGGTCCGTTTGGGGCTCTAGATGATCTATCGGTTACATCATGTTCGAATCAACTGCAATTGCAAGTGTGCAATGGGCGAACGTAATTTGGTTGCATTCATGTGGTTGAACATGACGTAATGGCTCAAAATTTGCTACTTCAATAAATTATTAATTCCGCTGATGCTGGAATCCGTTTATTCTAGTTTTCTTGAGTGTGAATCATGTGGCATATTTATAGCGTCAAGAGTGCCTGAACCCACGGCTTGAGCAGTGCGCTCAAGTATGTATTCATTAGTTGAAATGATGAACACAAATCGGTGTTTATAAAAAACACAAATAATAGATATATTTTTTACTTGTTTTTTACTTATCTACTTGAAGCTGTCAAGAAGACTCAACTGAAGAGATCAAGGAAGCGATGAACTTGTGCCTGGGAGCAAAGATTACTCTTGATCTGTAATTCAGGGAAGACCAACTCTGTTGGGTATCAACCCAAAACTGTACTAGGTATATTTTGAGCAAAATTAAAATGTACGTATATTCTTTTAGTCAAAACTGGGCTTTGTTCAAACAATTTTATATTGAAGCTTGGAAAACCATCATTCGCATGAGAAAAAGTACGTAAAAATACGACTTTAATACAAAATAATGGCATCTACGAAGAATACAATTTGAAAATCATGGTGCAGTCTAAGCTCAGGTATGTAATTGTCCTCAGCAGGAGAGGTTCCCTGAAGTTAATTTTTATTTTATAGGTTTATTTTAGGCGCGGATGGAAGTCCTCATGCGTTCAGAAGAAAGGGAAGTTTTCATCTTTATAGATCATCAAACTTGCAATACACGAAAAGTGGGTTGTGAGGTCGGTAGTAGCAAGGGCCCTTCTCTAACAGGTATTCACCCGGTTGGACCGCCATGCACTTACCTGGCTGGAGGGAGCGTTGTTTTCTAGAAATAGAGGGATTCCGTTGTTTGCTCAATGGCTCCAAGACTTTTGGGTTCCTTTTGGTTGGTTATTCCTCGAATAATCAACCTATGTTTTTTCCATTCACCGCGTTGAAACTCGGAATCTCTTGAACGGAAACACGTCTCGAAGTTTTCTTGGTATCTTGACGTTCCTACTTCGGTCTGAGGACATGGTGCTCAAGATCAGTTCACCTCGTCTAGTCATGGCGTATGTACCCCACTTTGCTTGTCTCTGCTCTAAGTGCTTGTTGGCTGAATGGATCGAACTCGCTTCGGAAATTTGGGTAAGGGTGAGTTATATATCATACTATTGAAAATGCAAGCCGCTGTCTCATCATAGAATAATACAGATTCGGCGGAATTGATGAACCCGCGCACCAGTTCGACCCCTTAGGCCAACCCTAGGCTGAAATGCTGTATGCATGATTCTACCGCTCCCGGCTCTACTATCGCCGGCGACTAGCAATTTTTGATTTTGAAAAGTCGTAAGTTATTGAGTAGAGGATATTGTTTTGAAAAATGTATTTATTATTTACGCATTGTTTGAAAATTCAAACTTTTTTTTTTAACGTATCGCCTAATGCTAAACTGAAAAACTAAAACGGCTAAAATGAAAATGAATCATAGGGGTTGGTCATTCCTCGGACCAGGAGCATGGAGACTCATTCCAATCGATTCAGCGTTCCAAATTGAAAAAAAAAAAAAAATGAGAATTTTTTTTTTTCCAACTTAATACTTCTACGTTTTTAACTGTTCACCTGACGTACAGGACAAGACAGGGCTTTTGTGAAGGTCCGAAAAAATGACACCCAAAGATTCTGTAGAGTCCTAGTTTTACCTAACCGTGAGTGTAATTGTCGTATCCTCACAGTGGCATAGGCTCAAATAGCCCTATGAAGGGGGTACGTAATTTTGAATTTCACCTAATATAAATTGATTGTTTTGAACGAAATTATTGTTTGATCTATTTTGTTCAACCTCGAAGGTTATGGTTCAAAACCAGTAAACAATTGTTCGTTAATCGTGGGTATTTTGAAACTCGCGAAATAATTCTGTGCCTTAAATGTTCGCACTTTATAAACCGCTCATTTTATTCCCAGTAGCGCTCCTCCCCGACAAGAGACATAACAAACAAGTAGCAAAAACTCCCTCTTCCCCTCTCCTCCAAAATAAGCTTCTAAGCGGAAACGAAATCCACCATCAGACTCCGAAATATTGGAAAACGGCCGGACTGAGCTGGAAAATAATATTAAATGAAAGAAAATACGGCTTTAACGGGACCGGCTGTTCCGAGGGTGATTAGGAGGATTAGTGAAGACAGGTTCTTCTTATAGGCCACTGCTCACCAAATGGGTTTCAGTCGGAGCGAAGCAGACACTGCTCAGTAAGGAATGGGGATTGAAGAAGTGGGCCAGAAGGTTCAGATGGCTTAGTTTATGAAATGGACATGGAAGAAAATGTTTTTCTCCCATGGAAATGGACGTCTTTTTTAAATCCTAAAGAGGGACTAGGGGCTGGAACCGACCCGTTCGGGCTGGTTACTGCACATCTGTAATTCGCTATCTTGCCGGATGGCTACGATTAAAAAATTGAAAGTCCTAAATTTACAATTAACGTTGGCACTAGTGAATATATCTGGCAAATGAACTGACGAATATACCCCTGGACATCATGGGGAAAACCCAGAGATCCACTATCCACTTGACAGCCCTAATAACACATCTAAAACATGAATCATGTACATGCAACAACGCCTCTTTAATTTTATTCAAAGAGTTTAACTTAGATCAGGGAATGAAAAAGTTGAATTAATTATAATTTAAGACCATTGATTTACTAAGAAGTATGGTTAAGTAATCATTTCTCACTTACGATAAAAAGCTCGCAATTCAAAAATGAAGGCTTTGGAAAATATTAGTAAGAAATTTGTACTCTTCACAGTCATGTTTCAGTGGAAATCAAACTACCATAATCAACGTTAGGGTGTAGATGCAACTACCAATTCTGCTCAGCCCTTGGAATGCTCCGTGTAATATGAAGAATGTATAGAGGAATATATGATACAATCAAACATTTTTTCCGAACCTAGTCAATATTTTTCGCGAAAAAATGTCAACTAACTAGACTCTGATCAGTATTAGAAACTGATATTTTCTAGATAGAAGTACCTGGATGGGTCATTTTTTTTTGCCCATCAGATTTTTGGAACAAAGAATAGATTTCAATGGTTTTGGGACATGGGACATGACTCATGTACCTTAAATTTAAAAGTTTTTTTTTAATTAAGATACAACGATTTTGAACGAGGATGGTTTAAATAACGAGAAAAGTACGAAGATAGTAATTAATGTAAACCTAGATCGTTACGCTCTTTAAATAAAATACCCCTGCTATATATCACAAATTCCACCTTTTTCGTTATGCTTTGTTAAGAAAAACGTCGTGTTCAGCCATGGGGACTTGACAGTAGAAAAAGAGTCAACCATTCATTAGAGCAATATTTAGATACATCTCAAAACAATAGGGAAATCTAAAGAGTATACCTAAAATCACCTCTGCTATGAACGAGCTGCACGAGCAAACGTGTAACAGAAGAATATTAAGGGGAACCGGAGTGCCTACGGTTTTTAAAAATTAGGAACTCATTTCAAACCAATCGGTTGAGCACTGTGTAACTCCACGGTGTTGAAACCTGAACTGACCTAGGATTGAACAAGACTTGTTGACGAGGGGAGATTCCAATAGATTCAGCGTCCTTCATTTAGTGGAAAATGAGTATCCCGTACGCCTAAGTAGGTACCAAAATCTCTAAAACCCACTTATGAAATAGGTCGTTACCTACCCATTTGACACATACCTCCTCCGGTTGGCGCCAATCGGCTCCATGGACCCATCTCAATCAATACACTTACAAACATACATGTTCACTTATTGGAAAGAGGTTTTCGGGGATCATCTTCGGATCATTTTTGTGTTGGGTGTCATCTTCCACTAAATGTGGTACGCTGAATCGATTGGAACGAGTCGTGGGCACCCACTGTTTACCCCATAATCTTATTCTAGGTATAATAAACCAATGTGGAAGAATTAGCAGCCCTTTTTTTAACAAGACATCATGATAGGCAAAATGTCAAAAATGTCGAGGCAAATCAGAGAGATCGATTGGTCATTCAAGAAAAATAACAAAGCGAAACCGTGCAGACCGGTTTGTGAGCTGGATAGGCTACGTTCCGCAAAACAGTTTAGTCTTCCTGAACTGTATTCCCAGTAGGGGGCCTCTTCCGAATTCCCGGATTGTGACTGTGGGAATTATCAGAATCAGAGTGCTGTGTGGCCCAGTTTCAACCCCATCTCCCCTCCCCCCCCCTCAAGTATACAGCTTAGATAGGTAAGCCTTTGTTTCATTTCCCAACATTACGTTGTTACTTTCCTTTCTGTTCCTACTGCTGCTCGTTACACAGTGAGGGGATTATACATTTTCGATTCCCCCTACCTGATCAGATTGGTTTTAGAGGCCCATTTAACCCCTTCACTACCCTTCTCACTAGCTTTTTCCCAAAAACGATTCCATTATATCGGCGAATCATCCTCGGATTACAAGATATACCGTGGAATAAAACCGACCAATTAGCTTCCGATTAAATAAAATTCGATCCAATATAAACAGACAAAGGCCAGCTTAAATAAACCAAAAGTACAGAATTAATTGGCCATTGACTAACAGGAGTTATTGTGAGCTTTGAGACCTGCTGAAAAAACTAACTTTATCGTCCAAGCTGTGGTCAGAAGAAATGTCAAAACTCAACATTTTTTAAGACTCCGTAAGCCCATGTCGTAATCCTAAATTCAACATGAAAATCAGAAGTTTACTGATTTAAAAGTATGATAGCTCAAATTGATCATTATGAAAAAAGAAATAGCCGATCCAGTTGTCACTGACCAGCCTCCTGGAGAAAAAAATCAAAATCAAAATATGAAGAAAAATATAGACCCCAGCTGAGTTCTGCAAAGAGAGCGTGATGGTATCAGTATTTAATTTATTTATAAATTTATTATAATTTCTAATTGTACTTATAATTATAACTATTTACTATGTTGTTACTATGTACTATATCAAATTATTAGATCTGTAAGGATACTTGTAGTCTCGTGCCGGTCCTCTGTTAAGTGGTTTTTCATGATACCTACCGTAATTGGAGTGGGCGAGGCAAACTGATAATGCACAAACTATTACGGTCACGGTGTTCTGGGGGCGTGCCCCCAACGATCGAGTAAAGCGAGCAAATCCCTGAATAAAAACAACTATGGAATTATGGGATTACAGTCCACTAATTTCGTGTATACCATATATATATCCGAGGTTGATTCGCGGAAGGCCTAGAATAATATTGAACTGATTGTAAACTAAAGTGAGCCTATGTCGTCATTGCCTCGTTCAGCTGCTACGTAGACGAGATTGCAAAGAATTTTCAAAAATATGAAACTTTTACATGGACTGAAAAAATCGTATAGACTTCTTTTTCGGACGGCCTCGGGCAGTCTGAAACGAGGTTGAAATTTCTCTGTATATTATGTTTGGAACACTGTTTAGGCGAATGTTGTAAATTTTCAGCTTTCGCTCGACCTCCCATAACGGTTGGGACCTAATGTGTGATCATTTTGTCCGTGATTTTCACGCCACATTTTTCTGCGAGTCGTCTTCAAAAAAGAGAGCGGCCGGCCGAGATTGACGGTGTGACCCGATCACGTACGACAGTTGCCTGAAGGCACGTATTTCGAGGGACCGTCGGAGGTAACCGTAATTGAGAAGAATGTCGGGGACGAAGACCGAATTCGTCGCACCGTTGGAACGGGATCCTCATCATATTGGATCGTTTGAGGTGACAAAACCGAGTCCTAAAAATCAGTTCAAATCCCACCGATACTGCGCACGCCCATTTAGATACGCTCTCTCACTCATTTGTCCGCGCAATAGGTGAAATGAGAATGTTAAGGACCACAAAGGCGATTGTTGTGGATACCGCCTGTGTAAAAGTTACGTACAACCTAAAATTCAGTTTATAGTTGTATTGCGTTTTCAAACATTCCTGACATAACAATTTACCTTACAAATAAAAGTTTGCCTTCGGTTGTGTGGTTTTCGAGAGCCCATTGACAGAACCTGAACAACTTTCCTCCTTCTGGCGAATGAACACACTTCTTACAAATAAAACTTTTCCTTACCCGCGACAAAATCTCTGCAAAACAAAACTTCTTTTCAGCTCCAAGCCTTAAAACCCTTTCCCCCACATTTCTCCCTTACCTTACGTCACACATTGTGCTCTTATACAAACTCTCTATTCTGTCTCTTTTGTGCGTACTTTTCCATCATAAGCGCCTTACTTCTGTTCTTTTTTTTTTTTTTCTTCTTCTTCTTCTTACAAATGTACTTTAGCGACGTATCTTTTGTTGGTTTGAGTCTCTTGAGGTTCTTCTTTTCCTCCAACTCTTCGAAAACTCGAAAGTGACTCCGCCAAACCTTGTGAACCGTAGTTCGGTTCATAAGCAATTCGAAGAAAAGTGGAGAAAGAGAGAGGAGAAGTTTGACTTCCGTACGAACAACTTATAATAGATTACAACATGTTTCGATAGGTACAAACAGGCTCATATATAGTAGGAAGACGAAATAATCAATTCGTAAAAGTATGAATTAGGGAGAAACTAATTGAAATGCGTGTGAGCCCAAAAATATTAAACGGGAAGATAGTTTATATATAACTCATTTTAACAACTGGTGAGAGGTCATGGGCAAAACTGATCCCTCCACATGGTAGCCAGGGCGACCATGGATTACCACCGAACCTCCGCTATGTAACCACTCTCATTAATCTCTGAGTTAATCTCACTAGCGGGCCATCAACGTTGCTAATAAATCCTCCTGTGCACATAGTAGCGGACAAAAAGCAGAGCGAAAATGCGGAGTGATGAGAGTCCATCCTCGGGTTAGCTTGGCGTGAACCAACGTGTTATTTGGTTGGTTGAACTGATGAGGGCACTAGAGTTAATCTGAACTGATCAGTAGAGAACAAAATTCTATCGCAATATATTTTGTCTACGTTACGAGTTCGTCTTAAAATTGAAAAAAATAACCATCCGATAGTAAGAGACTTGATAAAACGGTTCAAAATGTAACAGAGTGAGCGTAAGCCCCCCCCCTCCCCCCTTTGAACGTCCAACGGTATATAGCCCAGACCTTTACAGCCCGATGAGATCCACTTTTACGGTAAGAATACTGGTGGTAAGGTAGGACGTTACCACTCCTATCCATGGGATAAAAACACACACCAGAGAAAAAAGAGACAATTGCTTGAGGCGACACTGAGGTGAATATGTACCAAAAACTATCTCATTACCGATATTATCAATATTCAAGTTGTCCCACTCTTCTTCGGGATCTTCTGGGAGGGGAGGGGGGATCGCTGTTCAACGTTATATCATTTCGGTGCTGTGAAAAATTTTCAATGATATCTTGCAGAAAGCAGAATCAGAATGACGAGTTTGTGAGGGTTCGTCTAATGGTAGGCTAAAAGGAGGTTGGGACGAATTTAGCAAGATGTTCCAGCTTTCCAATTATGTATTAGCTGTTGGGAAGAGGAGAATATTTGCATCATAACTGGGAACTCTCGAAAATTATCATTTCTCCCACCCCCTCGACTAACAGCAGCGTGAAGGCTATGTGAGATAGACGCATCAAATAAGCAATTGAATGCAAATGAGATCTGTTCCACGAATTTATACAGACGGAAATTGAAATAAGGCTCAGTAAAATCCGGTATTAAAACGTTTGTATTCGGAGCAATTCAATTAAACAGCCATTCGTCCCGATTCCCCTCTTTTTCAACGTGTTCAATTTCCTCGATCCCGCTCCCTCACCCACACAAAACCTTTCAATGCACCCTCAAATTGCATTCTCGACCCTCTTTTCTCCGACCGTCCGAGGTGCTGGAAGGTTTTTACGCCGAAGCACCGCAGGTAATCGAAATGTTTGGAATATGTGCCATAGGAAAGGGTGTTCAAAGGGTTGGAGGTCCTTCAGACTGAATTGAAGAGATGCGAAAAATTGTGCCAGATGGAAAAGCATGGCCCATCCTCAGAGAGTGAATTATACGAATTCACTTATACCAAGCCACTGTCAACTGTCTTTCTTTGAGTGAAGCGCAATCACCATGTTTCGTAAAAGATTTGAGCAAATAGGGTGTCATCCGTGAAACGAAGCACATTTTCTATCAGAAACCCACGGTAGATTTGTCAGTTTGGCCCTGATAGATAATATACGTTCCTACACTCTCCTGGACATAATTCGAAAATTTAAAGGGTGAGAGTGACAAGCCAATGGTCATTATCATCTGTAGACTCTACTGAAACACAAGATATTGACCCAATTTATATCCTCTGTGTTCCTAAGCTGCAGGCCGTGCATAGCCTATGATGTGGGTGTGACCATTTTCAAACACAACTCCTGCTTCCTGTAATTTATTGATATTCTCAGATCCCTCATCTTTTTGCTTTAATAAAATCATGCTTCAACAAAATAATGTCGCTTGGCCTCCTGAGGTCGCATCTTTATGGACGTGTTCCGTTCCAGGAAACTGTGTTTGAGAACTCGACGGATGATGTAGACCCTCGTGAAGGTAAACCTAGCGACAATATGATCCAGGTGAGTGTAGTTAAGCTAGACGTCCTCCCCCTGGCGTCCTTTTTTCCCCAAAAATTAAAAAAAGGTATTTTTTAAATAATTTTGTTCTCATTATTATTGTTATTTTATTCGTTTATTTTTTTTGAAAATCGCTCCCTTATGAAAATGTTATTTTCTTCGTAATTGGCAAGCAAAAAACAAGACCTCGTAACCATTTCTCAAATGGACTTTTGGTATCAAATGTAACGTGAAAATAACCAAAAATGGTGCTGAAAAAATCCCAAACTTTAGTTTGTCCAAGAAATATATCAAAAGAAACGGCCGCATCGATTTCTTTTCGTGGACAATCTTTCTGTTGACAATCTGCCTCATTTACAATTTTTTTTTCTTGACGTAAACCTAAACATGTACATCTAGTCCTGGAATTGGTCTCGTAGGGGATTCGTGAAATCAGTCGAGAGTGGCTATTGAACTTTCTGTAGACCTTCTCACAGTTACCATGAACCGCATTGGTTAGATACCCACTGAAGGTCATGGTGGCCTATTTCGGTTCATTATTCTATGTTTCGTTACAGCAGCCAGAGTGGGGAGATGTCACCCAAACAAAACCCCTCAAGATAAACGCAACTTCTCAACCAAAGTGTTCTCTTCTGGATGGCTCGAAAATATGGGTAGGTACAAGTACTTAGTAGTTGAAGAGCTACCCTGAATGCTACCCTGGTATGTCATATCATGCTCCACATTTTTCCAGCAACCAGCTTCAAGGCCACTCATGGCGCGAACCCAGGTGACAATATTTTCCGTTCCACCCGTGCCTACTTTTCACGTATGGCCAGTACCACTGGTAAGCTTCCGCCAGAACGAATACAAGCAAAACAAGGCTTCAGAAGGCTGTTAGTTTGAGGTTATAAATACGCAAATTGGGAACTCCTCTTTTCTAGCTACCAGTGCCTGCAGCGGCCTCTTCAATTGCAACCACCACGACTCCCCAACCAGCACCTACCCACAATGAAATACAGGTAAGAAGCATGTCTTTTCCAAAAAAGTCCAACATTGCACGCTACTGGCTTGTAAAAACTAGACTGGACTTCAGTGTAAAAGTTTGTATCATAATGCATCGACTAACCCACTAAAAAACCCTTTATCGACACTCGCAGCGAATATTTCATTGTTATGTGTACAAAAAATAATGATATGCTAGTTCTGTGAAACAAAATGTGAATTTCCAGCGATTTTCGGTCTTCAGACTTATGTTGCCCATAGTACGATCTTAGAGTAGTATGCGTTCTCGATTCTCACCAATTCAGTTTCATACCACATAGGTAAGTGGTATTGTTCAAGGCTTCAAATGTCTTACTGCTCGAGAAGCAGTCCGTCAACTATGCTCGGAAAGCTGAATCCCAAAGTCTAAAGCTGGTTTCACATGGACGCGGTTTTTCCGTTGGTCCGTTGGGGGGCACACGTGTTCGGCCATCTGATGGCTCCACGGGTCTGTATACATCAAATTATTTTGATATTTTATCATTTTTGTTATCTCCGATTTGCCACCAATCAGCTCCACGAACGCGCTTGCCGCACTGCATCCATGTGAACACCCAAACTCAAAACATATTTCCCCCACCATTCTACCGCAACGGAGAAACCGCGTCCATGTGAACCCAGCTTAATCCTGGCGTGGTCCCCCGGAGCTCCTACTATCTATATACTAATAGCTCCAAAATACGCGGGTCATTGGATCTTCAAGTTACAACCCCAACCGTTCTGCAGTCCGAATATATTCCTCACGCATGGCCAGCAGCCTCTGCTATGCATCTCAAATTGTGCATCGATATTTTTAAATAATCGTATAGTAAAAGCTAATATTATCGTACATATGGTACGTAACAATATCAGGAAAGAAATTCCCACTCGCTGAGAGTTGTGTGAAGCTACAAAATTATGATCGAGTCAATCATTCTGTTCTAGGTAAAAGTTTCTGTAGAAGCCCCTCCGATGAGAACCAAGACGGCTCCCCAACCACCACCCACTCACAGCTCTAGGTCAGAAATGCAGGTAAACAACCTCATTACTATTCAGGTGCATCGATGAATTTCAGAATTGGTCCTCTTAGCTACCAACCGGTAGGACTGGATATAACGGAACGTATATGCCTCATTGACCCAACCGAAAACCGGATGGAGTTCTTTGAATTTGATTTAGAAAATTGGTTAAGTACAGTATTTGATGTTATCTATTTTAAATGTGTATGATCGTATGTTCAAGCCTTCAAAAGCCTCACGACCCAAGAATCAGCCCAACAGCTATTCTCGGGAGGCTGCATCACATGGCCAACGCACAACGAGGTACCTAAGAGCACCTACTATTCCCGAGGTACGCAGGTTTTTGGATCTCCTCCATGAGGATAACCAGAGATGTTGCAAATTATTTTCAGAGCACTGTTATGAGAGTCACAATTTTCTTTCAGAGGCGGCCCATCGACCCTATTTCCGCTCGAAACGAAACGATTTTAGTTCGGAACCCTGGTCCAAATGCCAGACGACAGAACAAGTCACAACAGGTAAGCTCATATGACACAGCTACATAGCTGATAGCTGCATTAACTAAATCTTTCCATGGAAACAATATAGATGTGTATTTTTTGCATTGATGACTAAAATAAAATTGTGCCAGTTGCTGCATGGTGCAACTTCTCGCGTGACCATAACCAATGCACCTTTTGACCGAAAGGTCCACTATACCCTGTAGAAAAATTGCTTTAGCCACAGTGCCAATGTAACGGGGCGGCAGATTCCAAGCGCCCCGTCAAGAAACTTCGGCGGCGGGGGACGGAACGGCCCCTCTCCCCTCCAAGCGCCTAACCCCAGCTGGGCGGAAGGCGTGTCCTCATTGGATTGGTTAGGCGATGGGCGGCGCAAGACACCCAGGGAGGAGTAGTAGGGGAAGGCGACTTGACGAGCGGACTGGGAGAAGGAACATCAAGGAGTCGTATCCGAACTCAAGAGAAGGAAAGTTGGAATCCCCGTTCGCGGAACGGAGTGAAGTGAACCGGGACATCGAAGTGAAGTGAACCGGGACATCGAAGCGAAGTGAACCGGGACATCGAAGCGAAGTGAACCGGAACATCGAAGCGGAACACCCGACGCGTAGCAAGTCAACCCCTTGTGACCCGGTGTTGTGAAAGTGACCTGAAGGAACGAGTGTATCGTGGTTCCTTCAGGGTGAGAACTCGGGAATTGGGAGATCAGCCAATTCCTATCCCGTAACAGTGGACCCTTATACGAACTGAAAATCCCCCGTCGGACCCGAGTGTTGATCCGTTCGCGCCCGATCCGACGGCCAATAGTCCAGGTTTTCCACGCACCGCCAGTCGTCGGACCTCCGTCGGAAAGAGCCTCGCCTCCTCCGACCTGGACGGCGTTCCCCTGACCGAAGCCGAGCAGCGAAGAGCACATCACCCTGTTGTCTCCATCCGAAGGAGTTGGTGCACGTAAGTGGCGAAATAACTCTGTCTCGTACCCTAGCAACGCGAAAGTCGACTCTTTAAATCTGGCCCAAGCCCTGACGTGTAGTCACCAGAAAGCTGATCAGAGAATTGTAACTTGTAACCGTAGTATTTAGTATTTTGTCTGTCGTAGGAAAAGCAAAGGGAATTAGGGGAGGACATTAGTGAATCACTTGTATTTTTCCGTTATTCCAAATCAAACACTCCTGAGCCTTCAGCTACCTCGTAAATTCATTGGCCTTCAGCCCTTCACTTCTACCTACCCACTAATTAGATTAAGTCATAGTCAGTATCCTTCTCGGCCGAGACATTCCATATTTCATATTTCGAACAATTGCGTTATTATAAGCCAATGTTGAACTCTTGTCTTTCAATCACGAAACCCCATTCCTCAGAGCTTAGTAAATTCAGGTGTACTTGGAGTCTATGACCGACCATCTCCGACATTCCGGACGGTAAGTGAAAGTCTTTAGTCTCCCACTAATTTATTCGCCTAGGTCTATTTCTGGATCCCTAGCCCGTTAGGTGAAACGGCGGGTTACATCTTTTGGTGGCAAGCGGTGGGATATTTCAGAAATCTCGATTTCTGTCGTATCCAACAACAGTGATCTTGACCAGGCAATATTGGTGAGAAAAGCTCTGAAGGAATTGGTCGCGTTTTATAATCTTGAAATTTAAATTGTGCTAGTTGTAGATTCCGAAATTTAAAATTGTAAGAAACAAACAAAATCGGCCCGAGTGTGAGGAAGCGAGTGAGGAGTCAATTAACTTCAAATCCGTATCATTTTTTCTTTCTTTCCATAAATCGAAATTTAAATACTGGCTCATTTATCTAGTAGCATCACTCTCGCTGTAGCCCCCTGTTCCGAGACTGTCCCGGGGCTTGTTCCGAGGCCCTCTGGTTCCGAGACTGTCCCGGGTCTGTTCCGGGACTGTTCCGAGGCTTGTTCCGAGGCCTCTGTTCCGGGACGGTCCGAGGCTTGTTCCGAGCCTCTGTTCCGAGACTGTCCGGTCTGTTCCGGGACTGTTCCGAGGCTTGTTCCGAGGCCTCTGTTCCGGGACTGTTCCGACACTTGTCCCGAGGCCCCTGTTCCGGGTCTGTTCCGGGTCTGTTCCGGGACTGTTCCGAGACTTGTCCCGAGGCCCTCTGTTCCGGGACTGTTCCGACACTTGTCCCGAGGCCCTCTGTTCCGGGACTGTTCCGACACTTGTCCCGAGGCCCTCTGTTCCGGGACTGTTCCGACGAGCCTTCAGCTCCAATTGACATCCCGATTCCAGACCCGTCATAGCTCTTACCAACTGGGAAGTCCTTTCTCGATTCGTGGGGAAATTATCGGTCCTTGGTGCGCAAGAAAGTGATCTATCAGTTCTGTAATTCTTTTTATTTAGTTCTTTTGTTCAACAAGTGAGTTCGCGACCATGCAACGAAACAGCAGCCCATCAGTCGAGGGCGAAGCCATGATGAACGCCGTGACGGAAGCAATGAACAAACTGGGCGCCTTCTTCCGTGAGCCTGCGGCCTCCGGCATTCCGCGGTCGTTGTTCATGGAAGTCGACACATGGAACCCTGATGAGCCGGATGCTATCACGGCATCCGTGTTCTTCCAGGAAGTGGAGCAAGCAACCCAAGAGCTTGACGAACACAAGAGACTGCGATTCCTTCGTACCCGCCTAAAGGTGGAGCCAAGCGATTCCTCCAGGATGGTCTTGGCGAAACCCCATACACGACAGTGAAGAAGGCCATACTGGCATGGTATGGCGAGGAAAGTCCCGAGAAGGCAACCATACGACTCTGGACAGCCCAGAGAGACCCCGACGAGTCCATCCGACGGTTCGCAGAACGACTTCTGGCCACGGCACGATCGGCTGTCCGAACTGAACCCAACCTGAACGATGCTCAACGTCGGGAATGGACAAGACGAAAGGCACTCAGCGCTTTTGTCCGCGGGCAACCGAAAGAACTCCATCTCTACTTGCAGGGTAACCCTCCGGACACCTTGGAGGATGCAGTGGAGCGGGCTGAGGGATGGGAGGACGTAATGAGAGCGAAGCAGGACTACGATGCTCGATGGGACATAACCGCTGTCAGCGGATCAAGACCTTCGGAGCCCAAGAAATGCTACTCTTGCGGAGAACCAGGGCATTTTGCAGCAAACTGCCTGCAAAAACCCAGAAGCCCGCTTCGTTACCCAAACAAACCGGCCACGTTCGGCGATCACCAGTTGACTACCGGTGCCGACGAAGTTACCACCGACCGTCCAGTGCTGCCCTGTATGTACTGTGGTGATCTTTCCCACTTTCCAGTGAGTTGCCCCCACGGACTCTACGCGGCCTTGTTCTGCAATTTCTGTGGATCCCGTGACCATCTGGAGGCTGATTGCCTTAAGAAGAAGAAGACCCTGCCCATCTCAAATCCGCGAATGCACCAGGTCAGAAACATCAGCACGACCCAGGAAACCCAAGCCAATCTCACGACAAATAATGAGGACGAGCCAACCATTGAAGTCTGCGGAGACGAGCTGGTGGCCTACCAGACCGCTGTGAATTGTGTCATGAGGCCCATGATACTGATCACCGCCGGCTTGGGGAGGGAATTCCGGCGAATGGTCGTGGATACTGGTGCTGCAGTGTCTGTCCTATCAAGACCTGTGCCTGGCATTGACATCCGCCCAACAACGTTGAAGCTATGGGGTGCCGACGGACAACCACTGCCCGTGCTGGGGATCCAGGAGGTACGTACCACCATCGGTCTGGTTACGATTACGCACGCATTCTATGTCTTCCGACGACCTGACTCCGGCTTGGATCTGATCGGACTGGACCTCCTGAGGAAATTACCCCTTGGCATACGCCCGGATATCGGCGTAGTGGAGATGAAGGAACCCACCACTGGGAAGATGATCTCCATCGGCGTGGTCGCCACTGACCCGGACCTCCTCAGGCACATCCGTCAACTGAAGGGCGACGGGATGGCGCGAAAAGCCCAGAAAACCGCTCAAGCCACGAAACCCGACACCGACAACAACTACCAGGGCGGGCCAACAGTCGCTTCAACATCTGCCAAAGCCTCCGAACCTAGCGTCGACAACAACCACCAAGGCCAACTGACCACCGAACCAACACCACCCAGAAAGCAGCCGGTGGTACACCCTCCGATGTCCGATGTAGCAGAGTTCCCAATTGAGATCCGGGACAATCCCCCTTCAACCTCTGAATTGGAGCACCAGGTGCACCAGCATCTGACTCATCTGGCAGGACCCGACTCCCAATTGGTCAAAGACGGCCTGAGCCGTGTTCCTGTTGGCGCCATCATATTAAGTATGCCAAAGGAACTTCTGATAGCAGCCCAATCCTTGGACCCCTGGATCTCCACCCTGACTGCTGACCCAGAGAAGCATCGACTAAAGAAGGAGGAAGAAGTCTGGAGGAAGGGAGGTCGATGTGGATGGCCAGCGGATCACGGTGCCACTGATTCCATCCACCATGCGGCGCTGGTTCCTGACCAATTGTCATCAACATCAGTGGGCCGGGCACCCTGGCATAGAAACAACCACCCGAGTCGCAAGACGGTACGGGTACTGGAAGAAGATGGTACGTGACGTCCGAGAGTTCGTCCAGAAATGCCAGGAGTGCCAGGAGAGGAACGCTTCCCCGAATTTGACACCACCAATCCAAAAACCCGACAAACTGACCGATGTCGATTACGAGGTCCAGGATGTCCTGGGGAAGACCACACGTTACCACCTCAGCATGCTCAAGCCAGCGTTTACCAACAGCGTGCCAGACGACGCCGTCACCCCCGACGTAGCGGAAGAATGGCGCCCACCCGAGAGCCCTGCCCCTCCACTTAGCGAAGATAGCGGAGGAACGTGGTTGTTGGACCCCCTTGAATGGCCGGAACCAGTACGGACCGAAGAAAATCCTGAACCTGGGGCCCAGGGCCCTGGAAGATCTTCCAGTCGAATCCCGATTCCGACTAGGACGGCGTCCAGTCCATACGGATTAAGACCAAGGCGCCGGACGATCGACTACGCGCAGCTCCACGCGGGGAAGATGTCAACACCTAGAACGGGAGGAACTAGTTATGGATAAAAGTTGTCAAGTTTTGTTGTATACTCGTATTTTGGGAAATAAAATATGGAATGTCTTACCTGTAGAACAACCCCCGATCTGGAAATAAAATGCACAACATAAGTACTTACCTTGTTTTACTAATGACCGTGCCTCATGAGTCGGGACAGGACTCCCTTGCCCCCCCCCCCTTTTTGTTTTCCTTTTCCTTCGTAATGGCAGCAAAATCGAGGGTGTGAAATGTGTGAGTTGGAGTGTGAGAGTAGACTAAAGAAAGGGCCGGTTTGGATGTTTACAGCATAGTAGGGAAGTAGAAGATAAGACCAGCGGAAGACACATCTCGCCCATCGCACCACCTTGGAACATCCGCGCCAGCGTACCTTCGACGAATGGGAGCGTCCTGTGCTGCATCTGCACAAAACGACAACACCCGCCGACAACCTACCGCTGCGATGGCTGTAAAGTGATGTGGAATCGGCTGGTGAGAAAGTGCCGAAACCTACGACCCACGGATCCCGCCTACCCGAAGCCCTGCTCCATCGCCGAACACGAGAAGGGACCGCCCACCAACCTGTGCCGCTTGTAGACGCTGGCGGTACGAGCAAGCATGGATAGCAGCCAAACGACCTGACGCAATGCCCATTGCACCAGTCACCCCCACCGGAAGGAAAATTGCCGAGGTAGACCTCGGCCTCCGAAGATCGGAGGGGTGTAACGGGGCGGCAGATTCCAAGCGCCCCGTCAAGAAACTTCGGCGGCGGGGGACGGAACGGCCCCTCTCCCCTCCAAGCGCCTAACCCCAGCTGGGCGGAAGGCGTGTCCTCATTGGATTGGTTAGGCGATGGGCGGCGCAAGACACCCAGGGAGGAGTAGTAGGGGAAGGCGACTTGACGAGCGGACTGGGAGAAGGAACATCAAGGAGTCGTATCCGAACTCAAGAGAAGGAAAGTTGGAATCCCCGTTCGCGGAACGGAGTGAAGTGAACCGGGACATCGAAGTGAAGTGAACCGGGACATCGAAGCGAAGTGAACCGGGACATCGAAGCGAAGTGAACCGGAACATCGAAGCGGAACACCCGACGCGTAGCAAGTCAACCCCTTGTGACCCGGTGTTGTGAAAGTGACCTGAAGGAACGAGTGTATCGTGGTTCCTTCAGGGTGAGAACTCGGGAATTGGGAGATCAGCCAATTCCTATCCCGTAACAGTGGACCCTTATACGAACTGAAAATCCCCCGTCGGACCCGAGTGTTGATCCGTTCGCGCCCGATCCGACGGCCAATAGTCCAGGTTTTCCACGCACCGCCAGTCGTCGGACCTCCGTCGGAAAGAGCCTCGCCTCCTCCGACCTGGACGGCGTTCCCCTGACCGAAGCCGAGCAGCGAAGAGCACATCACCCTGTTGTCTCCATCCGAAGGAGTTGGTGCACGTAAGTGGCGAAATAACTCTGTCTCGTACCCTAGCAACGCGAAAGTCGACTCTTTAAATCTGGCCCAAGCCCTGACGTTTAGTCACCAGAAAGCTGATCAGAGAATTGTAACTTGTAACCGTAGTATTTAGTATTTTGTCTGTCGTAGGAAAAGCAAAGGGAATTAGGGGAGGACATTAGTGAATCACTTGTATTTTTCCGTTATTCCAAATCAAACACTCCTGAGCCTTCAGCTACCTCGTAAATTCATTGGCCTTCAGCCCTTCACTTCTACCTACCCACTAATTAGATTAAGTCATAGTCAGTATCCTTCTCGGCCGAGACATTCCATATTTCATATTTCGAACAATTGCGTTATTATAAGCCAATATTGAACTCTTGTCTTTCAATCACGAAACCCCATTCCTCAGAGCTTAGTAAATTCAGGTGTACTTGGAGTCTATGACCGACCATCTCCGACATTCCGGACGGTAAGTGAAAGTCTTTAGTCTCCCACTAATTTATTCGCCTAGGTCTATTTCTGGATCCCTAGCCCGTTAGGTGAAACGGCGGGTTACACCAATATGGCCGAATCATTTCGTGATCAGTAAATCATTTTGAGATTGATTAGGGGACATTTATGAGTTGGTCATACTTGCCGTAAGTTCAGTGAGAACCTGTTCACCGTTCAATAAAACCTGTGTTGACGACTCGTAGGAACGTCTTCTGTCTATTATCCAGGTTTGGTAAATCAATTCATCAGTAATTCAGTTAATTTCAATCAATTATTCAAATTCAGTACCTAGGTTTTAGTTAAAGAAATTGGTAATCTTCTTTTATTTCGATGATCGAGTTCCTCCACACCAAACAAATCATCCCACATTGGTTTATCACCAGGTGGGGCTTACGCTGGAATTTCGCCCTTGATTACGTAGATATCGCTTAGGAAAATCGTTTGAACAGAACTCAGGGATGAGGTCACAGATTTGATTCAAAACCAATCAAACCAAATTAATCAATTAAAAAATCTCATCCAGAGGGTAGGGTGGGCGTAAATTATAGAGGTTTTGGGGAGAGTTTAACCACCAATTAAAGA
>CM033998.1:27446019-27610089 GCA_019603395.1 Cyrtorhinus lividipennis
GAATCAAGTACTCCGTTCCCTTTGGCATGTTGATGACTCGGGACTCGCCTTCAACATCCCGCCATTGTTCTTTTAGTCGTTGTCGTGAATATTGCTCTTCCACGACGACCCGCTCCTTATATTAATCAAAAGCGCCGGCAATATCGCAAGATGAATATTGAAATGAACATCGCAGAGTTCTACGAAACATCGTCCAAATACGAAATGAGTTGTTCGTGGCACAAGCAGTGAAAACACTTTGATTGACGGAAAATATAACCCTCACAAGTACTGAATGAGGAACATGGAAAAAAAACAAGACCGCGTTATAAAAAAATAAAAAATAAACTTCACTTTCAAAAGCAGTCTCATTTGAAGCCGAATGGAAACCAACCCCGTTGAACGAATTGCCACTTTCCCGGACGAATTCGAGTGTATACATTGGTTTCAACCAGGCACGGTTTGCACATTGCGGTACCACATCAATTGAAATGAGTTAGAAACCAATAACAGGGACAACCACCGAATGAGAGTTGGTTTTATTAGCGAAGAAGGAATACGCTGAACGAGAGCGAACAAGTTGATGTGAGTTATTCCCTTTGGCTTGTTGATTTTTTCTCTCGCGGTTTCGAGGGCCGTTGGTGATAGATATTGAATGAATTCATGAAGGAGGAATGTTTTCGGTAAAACGAGAGACATCACCGTTATTGCATTACCTTTGAAAACGAGCCACCTCTCAACGGCTGATTGATACATAATATAGGTGTTTGGAAATGAATAGTTAGAATGATATTATTGGAATAGCCAAGTGTAAATCGTAAATAGTTGAGATAGAATTGGAAATCAACTAGACCTCCTTTGTGATAGGGCACTATCAATCCTCAATTCTAAAGGTCGGAACGCGAATTGAGGCGTGGCTAATGGTACTTACGAAAGACATAAATTGAGCTGATCTACACTGATTTTCTTGAATGTTAATAATTGAATTATTAATTACTGATTATTTATTTTTCTTTTCAGACGAATAATTAACTTGAATCAATGAGACCTCCTCATTAATAAGACCTATTCTAATAAGACCTCATTTTGAAGTTTTTCCTCACATGTCACTAGTACTGAATGAAATTTGCGGGGATTGAGGAGGAAAAATCTTTAGCCTACTTTATAGTTGCAAAAATATAAAGATCGGAACAAAAAATGTGACGTTTAGACGTTTGACGACGTGAGGACATGTGCGCTCTGTCCAATAATATATCAGCGTAATGGGCACTGAGGTAACTCTTGACAGGGTGAACGAAGTTTCAATTTGCAGATGTAAGGCATCTTCACACACACGTGCATAGTTGCCCTTATCAAACAACGTCTGTATTTTTGTTGGCTGATTCCATTGATGGAAACTATTTTTCTCTGACTTGATAAGTCGATCGAAATATTCAACACGAAAGATTTGTGCGTTTTCGATGACAACCATTGATGCATAAAACTACAATTTACTTCTCAACATAATTTTTCGGACTTGTATAATAAATTAAGGACACCAGCTAGGGAGGTATGAATCATACAATAATTCATTATTTCTCGTAAGACAATAATTCATTAGACAGTAGACGATAATTCATTTATCGAGATCAGGGTTATAGATAATCTTTGCTGCATAACCTGAAGCTGAGGGGCATCCCCGAAAATATGGGTTTTCGCTCACTTATCAGACGTACACGAGATGCTCATGAGACTTACCTGAAACAAAATGAGACAAACATAAGTGATCGAGAACTTCCTACCCACCTTTTCATGCAAGGTCCCCTATACAAGGGTAAACTTTCTCCCAGTGTTGAGTTCCATCGCTAATTACGTAGAAAACGTGCCTTATAGTCTTAGGTGATTAGAGGCACGTATAGAGGCTCACAAAGATATTTTCTCGTCTTTTCGAACTGGGATGAGCGTGGTGCATTCATCAGTCTGAATTGCGGAAATTTCCCGTTTCTGTAATCGTCTATGTAGCTTTTACTCAGAAATAAACAGTAAAACTCACTTATTGGGAAGAAATCCACCCTTTAGAGGATCATACGTAATTTGACTAAAGGTGATTATCGTAGTTGGGGAAATTTTCGGCCCTTGGTCAGTTCCTGGAGGCCTGATTTCGTGGCTAAGTGGTCTTGCAGACGTCCACGTTTGAGATGAAAATAACCCATATGACGTCCACTATGCCAACTGAGTGGTTATTCTGACTATTGCCATAGTAATTATCGTCAGGCGGAATCAACAAGCCCGAAGCGATCGGCTCTCAATGTAGTGAGATCCCCAACAATTCGCCAAGACAGAATCATGCAAAGGCCAATGGATGAATACGGTTCGAGCCACAAAGGCTGACATAGGCTTTGCCCTGACTTCACTTTCAATAGCTATGGTTAGTAAATATTGATGGCGGGATTCCCACTGGGAGGCGCATGGGTTTCCCACATCACATCGTGTGACGGATATCGATCGACGGTTGGGCTATCGCTCGACTCCTGTGAAACCCTGTCGAGCTTTTGACGAGCCCTTTAACTCGAGTTGAAAGACGTTTAATTCAACTAGAGCGGAACTTCCCAGCCCCATTCTTGTCACAGACAACCGCGCCTGTCGAAGTGGCACCGGATTCACGATTCATCGTGTTAGAAATAGGCCTAGAATGCTCGGAGCGCACGTGTGCGCGGCAATACCTCGTGAGCGGCGAATCGGATGTTGAAACTCGTAAAGGAAGTTGCCACTAGAGAACATTGCACCATTAATGTGGATGAAGTTAATTAGATTCAACTAATTTCAAGCAGCCACATCCAAACTAACACAGTATTCTCAAGGAGATTAGTTATTCACACTAATAACCTCAAATCTTAGAATCGTGGACCTCGCCAAGTTGCCTCAACCGTATTTAAAGTTGTTTTCATTGCTTGTCTCATCATCTCGTTTTGTATTCATGTGGCTCAATGTAACGGAGAAGGAACAACGCCCGGGCTAAGGTTGCTCCCAAGCTCTTCAGTAGATCAAATTCCTCTAAAACCCCAAAGCCTGCTTCAAGCTGGCGATGATTCACCCCAACTACTGAAGTGAAATTAAAATTGTACGGGCATATCCCCCAGAGAATGGGCGGTCCAAATTTATAAATTACATTTTCAAATGAAGCGACTGGCGATGAAATCTCAAGGCTTGCCTGACATCACGTCACGGTGGTACGACGATATTTCCTGACCAGAGGGCTAAGCTATACGAAACCCAGAGTCGGGAAACTCGGCAGGATAAGCCTTTCTGATGGGATAAAACTTGACGACACAGTTTCGTCGTATCTCTAAATCTCGCCGCCTTTCAGCCAAGTCCCGAGATTTTCCAGTATATCAGGATCAGCACCTTCGTACCGTTCGGAGTGATTTATTTTGCTCGTGTTGTTTCTCCAATCTCGAGTTCATTCTCACAACAGCCCCTCCTCCTTCTCGGTAACCACACCTCCGCCATTACACTACCAACCAACTTTTATGCCATCCATTGGCCAGAAACTTTTTCTCTTTCGTAACCTCTCGAAAACGGATCAAATAGTCAAGAATTGACCCAGGAATTTGCTTTGGAAGTCCCACCAAACCGAATGAACCATTGAATCTAAATGTGAGGGAATTCGGTAAAGACTTCAAAAAAAGGAGCAAGCACTTCTTGCATATAAATTACGGCTAAAACGACTATCGGTCCATCTGAACCGCACGATGCTCTGGAATAGCAAAGAGGGTTCGACGCTGAAATCGTTTGTGGTTGAAAATGCCCTCTGACGAAAGGTCACATTTCGGTCGCATTAGCTTTTAGATTGTGGCACTTAGGCGGGCGGCATAAATGCCAACACCGAGGCTTAGCTTCCTTCTAGTGCTCTTCAGAAATTCTAGATGAAGGGTTCACACGGTATACATCTTACTGTACAATGGTATGTTATTACGACAACTACCATTGATACTTCATCCACGGTATCACCAGATAAATGATCAATAGGGCACGAGGCGATGCACAGGATGATCATTGAAGGTTGCTACGATTCTCTCCACGCAAGGTATATTAGAAGGCCGAGAATTCTACGTATATGAAACGAAGAAGGAGCTGAGAGAACGACTAGCTGGACTGATCTCTCAGAACGTGGCAAACAAGTGATACAACTCGAGGCAATACTACCAAAGGCGCTCATGAATGTAGCCTGGTCATACTTTTAACTATTCATCAAATAATTGATAATTATTGATCGTGAATCCGCTCTGAAAACAGCATTCAATCCAGGAAGGTGTTCTTCTTCATTCTAATAATCAATAAAGGTGTGGTGTAATCTCGGCAGGCAGGAAAAAGCTGGTTGTGAAGAGGCTTTAAGAACTGTAGCGACAACGATAAGTCGATCGGTGGTCAACACAAGGGTGACGGAGAAAAACAGCAATTTTTCTTCAAAATGTTCGACAATCTCTTCTTCAGTTAAGAACCGTAGGCTTAAGAGACCTGACCTTCGACGATTGAGGTAAATACCTCTTCGAGCTTACCACTCGGACCTAAAAATACTAATACTGCCTGAATTTAACAGAGTGACCTAGGTATTTTATCAAAATTATCCTATTCTTGGTATCGCCGAGCGATGAAATATCCATTTCGTATTGACGTGGGTATCAGTTCAATCATGCACAGAATCCTTGAACAACTTGGGAAGATCCGAAGCCAGTTCTAAATTAGCTCGACTAAACCAACCCACTCGCGAATAGCTCATCATCTATCAGGATGAAGCGTCTGGTCCCCTTGTGTACACAAGCTCTTAATTTCCGTTCTCGCCGCCCCCGCACCACAATGAACCCTTAGTCAATAGAGACGGAGGAGAAAATGGTTCCGGTTCGTTGTATGACTCAAGTGAACTGCGACCAGACTAACAGAGATCACTTCAGGCTATTTGGCCATTTCAGATTGGTCTGACATAGAACAACACTTGGGTGGAGCCATGTTCCAAAACACACCAGTAGTTTTTACAGAGTCTTACAGTAGTCAAGTTTTATCCAGGAAGTACTAACCCTTCATATATCTGTCTCGAAATGGCACAATTTTTCTGGGTAGTCATATCCCCTACATGCTTTTGAGGATTCGAGGTATACGTTAATCAATCTATTTTATATAATTCATCCAATAACTATGATACACTTTTGTGCTTTTTCAGAAAACAAATTGTCGGAACGTTGGGTTTTCCTATGAGAAAAGCATCATATAGGCGGAATTTGAGTGCCCTCCTTAGCCAATAACCTACAAAATTGTACCGAAATTTAAGGAAAAAACTATGGACTATCTAAAAACAATATAACAATAAACTATGTGTAATAAATTTCCTGCAACATACATAGAATAAATAAATCGACTTGAATTGAATTTAAAACCTGCGGCAACGTGGTCACAATTTGTGCTCGAGCAAACGATTTGATTTTCATCCTTCTAACAAACCTAGTCTTTTCACATTGGAGCACGCAAATTCAAAACATGAAACGTCCGCCCACTATTCGGGACTTTGAACGATATGAGAATGAATGGAGAAATCCGAAAATCCTAAAAAAATAAGTCTGTGTTTTTAGGAGCCCAGGCTTGTTGAGCAACGTTTTCCATGTAGTTTAGGGTGCTCGAACAATGAGTTGGTTTTCAAACGGGATTTTGTTCGGGTTTCCGGGTGGATACGTCGTTCTACGGGATTGACAATAATCCCATACTCATAACCTTTCTGGGTGAGCAGATTACATAAGTTATATTGTTCTGAGATGTATGGCAAGGAGGGGGGAAGTCAGCCTTTTGGCTAAACGCATGACGATGAAGTCTTATTTTGGTAAAAACCCTCTCACGTTTAAAGCTCTGGGGGCGAGATGATGTCATTTAATTAAGAACTTTTCTCAACATTATTTGACCGATTCATTACTCCGAAAAGAAATGAGCATGATCCTCTCTTCCATGCGAACTCTCGACCTGTTAACGGAAAATTGATAGCTTCTCCGTCCTGTGCTATGCCGTAACAGTGAAACTAATGGTCCTGGAGCAAGGTAGTTTCCAAGTGGTGGGGAGCGCGGTTGTTTTCCGTTCTTCTGAAAAGGAGCAGCAGTGTATCACCATTTATCCTCCCCAGAGTGTCCTAATGAAAACGCCAGAGGAGAATTTTCGCTCGAAGAGTAGGGAACTCGGGAAATTGAGGTAAAACTATTAATCTTCATCTTGCGGACTGATTCGTTTAATCCAAGCGGTTTGGGAACTTGATTTTCGGTAGTGGTTTTCAGCAAAACGCATTTCTCACTTCAAGCAACACACGCAGTTGAATGTGGAAGTAGTCGCAGTTTTCTCCTTGCACGTTTCATCAAACAGCATCCTATCGAAACACCATTTTCATTTGTCGTCACGCTGAGTCTGCTTCTGCAAGTGGGGTTGTTCCGGACTTCCATAGACTGGATTCCCGATTGCCAATTGTAGAGGAGAAAAGAAGAAAAAGCGTTTATCATAATTTCCGAAGTAATCATCAACTGAGATGAGAAAACTAGAGAGGAAAGTGCCATTCGAGGGCAGAAGAGCCAGATCGAGGAGTTCAACGAGACTAATGAAGTATTTCACAAAGAACTGCTAGAACTGGAAGAAACGATTTGAATTTGTAAGACGGCCTAGGGGTGAACTGCGGGAACGGGAGCCTATAACTGACAAAACGTGGGAGAAGTTGGATAAATTAGCAAAGTTTGTTACCAAAACTTAGTTGTTACTCCGAGGGCGACTGTATTATCAAAGAGTTCGAACAATCGAAGGGTATGGAATCGGTTTAAAGTTAAGGAATGAAAACCTCTACCTTTACCTTCGGTTTCTCCCGTGCCAGATTGTCCATTGAATTTTCGAAGTATTATAACCCGCTCAGAATCTACTTCAAGGCAATAGCTCCACTGGTAAAGTAAAAATGTACGAGTCATTGTCAGTTGAGCCGAGGTCGACGAATAAACCCCTTTTAACCCAACAAGTGTTGTTTCCGTCAACTCTTCTACCAGTACTTGTTAAATCTTTGTCAATTCGATAAAGCACGGTTCACTGCCGGTGAAACTCCGTTGCTGAGCTGGAGATAACTCAAGTCTGAACGTGTACTGAACTGAATCTTTTCACTATTTTGCACCACTTTTTTCTTCTAGGAAAGAACTATTAGCCAACAGAAAGGATTTTTTAAATCGAATACTTGAACAAAATATCCTCTGGTATCCATCCCGGGTATCCATTCAGAAATCATACTTTTCAGCCCGGTTGCCACGAATGGGTGCAAATAATGGGTAAGAATGGATATTCTTGAGATTTTTGGAGGCCTCCACGTATCATGTTTGCCTAGAAGTAGGACATTGGTCTAATCGAACTGAGCCCCTAACCGATTGCCGTGACAAATGGGTATTTCAGGAGTCAAGGTGTGTATTTTGAATATGAATACTTAGGTTTGTCAACATACAGAAGGATTTTCCCATACGCAGCGGGATCTACCAAGATTCTAAAATAATGAAAAAAACTCACGCTACATCGAGGACGATTCAGCTTCAAAAATTTAATAGAATGACAGCCAACATGGTATTCACATGGAGATTCTTCTTCTCTTCTCCGTATGCTGGTAAAAAATAAGAATTTTGGATTTCATCGCGCGCAATCTGTTAACGATAAGAAAAATCACTTTCTTTTTTATCTATTAAATACTATTGGAATAACTGAACAACAGGACAAGAGAGAAACTCTACCAAGCATACGTTAATCTCATTCTGAGATCAAAATACGTAGTCTTTCCAATATAATGCAGAGTATCGTAAAAACACGTATCAAAATCTGCGAACCTGCCATGCTGAGTTGGTTGACCCAGTCGGTGCAAATTCTATAATTAAAACCATGAAATGATATTGACGTTTCGACAGTCATCCGACTAAAGAAAATACTCATTACATTTTCAAAATCGCTCAACTTCCTTTCCAACTTGGAATGAAACTAGCTTGACAAGCAGTTTGAAACAGTGGAGTCGACATTCACCAGAAGTTTGGTACCTTGGCTTTCTTCATCACGTATCCCGAGGCACCATTGAACGCGATTACAAAAGCTTAATTGATCTGTCACTCAAGAGGAACTCCTTGTCATTACATCATTGATCCGCTCGACACTTTCCAATCCAGCCGGAACAGATTTTAATCTCAATCTCTATGGATGGTTGACGCTTGCTCGTGAAAAGTGCTTTTACAGAATCGGTACAACAGAAGCTGTTGATGGCAGTTTCCTTCAAAAACCTGAAAATGACTTGAAATCTTGACGATGGGTTATTTCAACATCATCCATGGAGTCGCCATCATTATAGGTTATTGTAACCTGAATCAAAAAATACAACTTTTTAACTTTGACTTGAACACACCACCACGTATCATAATGTGACAACAGACGAGAAATAATCAAGTTTAATTAGGTCCATTTAGAGGTATGAAATAACTAAGACCTGAGAATAGGTCACTTGCCCTCAGTTTCCATTTCACGAAAAAGTTGGTCAACCTTCTCAGACGATGAAACCAGTTCCAAAAATGTCTTCAACATCTAACAACAGGTTTTCGCATTCTCCTCCACTTTACGACGTTTATGCGTTCGAATGGAAATTACTCAATGCTCCCGAGCGGCCTTGAGCGCCACTTCTGGCTCGTTGAGAAGTGCAAAAGGAGCCCACCAATTTGTGAGGAATCTTTCCTTATATTATCAAATGTATTTACGATGGAAAAAAACCTTGGGTGACGAAGTCGACTTGCAAAAGGTTGCTGCAGAAATTTAAGGTATTTGTTAAGGTCGCCTGTCCGGACCACTGGACGTGTTGGCTCACCCATAAATTTTTACGCATCAAGGGAAACATCAACAAATTCGGAGTACACCTTCAGCATTATTCAAGTGAGGACGAAGGATAAATGCTATTGCAAACACCTTTGACGATGATGACTGACGATCTATTCGTATTTTCAACATAGGAGGAAGAAACATTGGTGGGAGCGCACAGTAAATATGTACACGGATTCTCCACCTAGGGTTCGTGTAATTTTTTTCGTTTTTTAGTTCGACTGATTTCTTTCTGAAAGGTTGCCTAGTTGATTTATTACATCGTATAGGTTCTAAAGACTACGTACTGCCCAGTCTGTAGTGAGTCGCGTGAATAAGACGTTCCATGATGAAAACCAGAAAAAAATTATCCAAACATTGAGTAAACATCTTCCTTCCATCACATACATACTCGTACGAGATACTGGAAGCATCACACACGAAGATAATAAACGCTGTTATAGCAGCATTGGTTGACCAATGACTGGCAGGTAACAATTGAATTAAAAAACTAACAATATTACCCCTGAAGTAAATTGTGACTATGTAATGATGTAAGACCTGGTACCTCATACTGTTTAACTGGTCAATGGGAGAAAAGAAATAGTCGATCCAGTAGACGTTCATCAGCACTCCAGAGGTAGGTAAGAGCCGTTAAAACTGTATGTAACCTTATTGCACAAAAACGGATATTTTATATCAGAAAAGTCCTCTCGCGAAAATAAGTAAGACTGACTTCAGAAATAAATGAAAAAAAAAAAAAAAAATGAAGTTCCAAATTGCCCCACAATCAGTATTGGTCATTTTAATTTACTTGTCAATTTTTCCTTTTGAAAAAAACTTTTTTTTTTTCTTAATTGTTTTTGGCCCTCCGTTAGGCAGTATTTTACGTACCAGTGTTGGAGTGAGAGGTGTGAACGAGGGGGGTAGGAGGCCTGCCCTCAACGAGCAATGTGGAGTATGCTAAATTCTGAATGTTACCTAGGAAGTATGCTCACGGGGCCAACCAAAACCGTGCTTTCTTTTGTCACAGAATGGGGTGAGATGAGGAATGGGGAACGGAGAAGGGGATGAAGCAACGAGCCGAGGAGTCATGAAGATTGAATACCGTAATATCCAAAGCCATATAATAGGTGAACAAAAACCCCTTCCTCACACCACTACCTTTATCCGCCTTTCTCAGTTCGGGAACGTTATTTTAATTAATAAAGAAACCTGGGGGTGGCCTGAGGGGTGGGAGGGAAACACTGGGGGCGGCTGCTTGTGAAAATTCTCCCGCCGCGCTGTGTTCGCTGAATTATTCAATAGATGACAACCTGCCTCGAGGAGGACATGGGAGTTATGTGAGCTCAAGGGACACGCATGATTGAGCGACGTGAAACAGCTTTTTATCCACCCAAGCTCAATAGAAAGAGAAGGGTTAAGGTTTTTTAAAAAGAATTTTCAAGTTACATTCAGGCTAGAGCCATTACCAGGTTCGTAGGGAACTTATTCGCTCGATGGAATAGCTTTGATTCAAAACCCTACAGATTTCCTCAATGGAGGATAAGAAGCTTACAGAACACGGAACAGCCACCTCGAAGACGCCAATAAGTTCGAAAGCGGCGTCTAGGGAAACAGATAATCCACCCTAGCCCCTGCTGGGCTACTAAGAACTAAAATCCCGAGCTATCCCCATCCCAATAAAAGCTGTTGCAAGTCGTGCTGAACTATCATGCTTTGGCCATGCTTGTCTCTAATTTCGACTCGGAATCTGCAACGCTGATTTTACTAATTAAATTGATTTATGATACTGCTCACAATGTCGAAATTTTCAAGTCAATTTAGCATTTTTCAGCTTTCAAAGCAAATATGGTTTCATGTTTCTCTGTGTATCTTCATTCCTTTGAGAGCGACGATGGCAACAATTGCCAAGTAGTTTAAATCAAGATTTCAGGAACTGTAATGGTTAGGACCTAAATAATCAGTTTCATCATGATTAAAACATAAACAGCACGGAGAACGTAATTTCATTCACAGTCACTATCGCGATAGTGAATGCAAGGCACCTTTTCAGGCTGAGCCGCGCCGCAAACTTCTCGCAGCTCTTTACGTAACGGAGTAACTCGTATTACTTTATTAATCACCTACCTTGATTTTTTAGCTAATTCATTTTGTCACGAGACGAAACAGTGAGAAGTTTGAGGCGCGAGGGTCAACAAACGTTGACATTAAAACGAATAGGTCGAGGAGGAGGATTGAATCCAACATCATCCAAAAACCCTGTTCCTTGCCAGGGCGGGTTGCCAGAAACAGGTTCCGAACACGCCTCGTGACCTACCGTACTGATTTTAGACTATTTTACAACCGCCCGTATGAATCTCTTTTTGACGGTTTTCCCCTCATTCCAGATGCATCCTTCCTTTCGAAGAAACCGCTGACGTTCAACGAGTCAAACAAGCTCTCTTAGCTGCACAAAGTGAGACTTCATAATGTGAACTGGTGACCACGAACTACGTGATGCATGGATTTTATTATTTTTCCTGACATGGTGGCGGTGGATGTCACAGCTAAGCCGCAGTAATGTACACAGAGCAATGTTACAGGACCTTTTTTTCTTTTATTTTCCTCACAATCCGTTGTAAGAGGTAACATCAAGACACATCAACCGTAGTTTGAACGGTCGGTTATCCTAAGTGCGACATGTACGGCGTCACGCAGTGGAAAAAACACTCACATAGGCCTAATCGGATGGTCTTAACCTATAGTATGTGACGTAGCTTGCCATCTAGATCATCCCAACTCTTATCACTTCTTCAAGCCCTATTTGAACATCTATTTCTTTCCTCCTTCCGTTTACTAAAAATTCCTACATTTAGAGAAGCAATTAGTTGGACGACTGATATTTCTTTGAGGAGTTCGCTAGTACGTTTCTCAGATTATTATTATTATTTTTTTTTTCTATGAATAGAAATTGATTTAGGGTCCATATTATCTTCGATCGGCGTACCCAAGAGAAAAAAAAGTGTAAGATCATTATTGGCAGTTGGCAGCTAAGCCGGATGAAGGAGATCGAGTTTTACTTTGTTGTGTTGGCTCGCCTCCTTTATCACTTTCCATCTCTTTCATCCCTTATTTCCAAGTTGATAAGGGACTCGTTTTCTCCTCGTGCCGGCCTTTTTTTTTCCTTTAGCCCAGAGTATCACTCACAAGCTCACAGGTTTTTATCGCAAACCTCGTGTGATGGTAGAGGCCGACGTCAGATGTCCCCTTTTAATGCTTGGGACCTTAGGTGTCCTCGATCTCCAGGTGGCTCACCCTATAAGCGCTCTACCATTTTATTTTCTTCCAACCACACCGTCCTTTAGTTTATGTCGTCGGAAAAGGGCCCGTTTATTCTCGCCTTGCACTGTGAACCATAACGTTTCTTTACAGGACCGTAAAAAGCACCACAATGGCTACTATTCTGTCACCAAAACGTTCAAAAACCGTCGGCGGTGCAGCTGTGTATGACGACATGTCTTGTCCAGTTTCTATTTACTTCTTCATGAAGTAATAACTAAATAAACCAAAGGACAATATACTTATCATAACTACCGATTCTAAATCCGACATTCCTGTCCCGAGATGAATTTTTCAACGATTTTATCCCCCAAGGAAATTCAGAACAATGACTGCCCTACTTTCAGAAGATGGCACTTGCTGTCGAGCTCCTCCTCTCTAGGGGGATGCACAACATGAGAAGAGGTCTCATAGGAAAAAATGCGGCAGAGTTCTCAAGAGTTCCTATGCTCAAAACCCCTAACCAGGTCAAGTTTGCAGTGGTTTTCTCGAGTGAAATTTAAATTAAGCAGTTGAGAGCTCTCTGGCTCATTTGAAACCCCCTGCCCCATACGCGCGAGGCACGTCTCAGTGTTGTTTGGTACATTTTAATAGAAATGAACAGCCAAGAGGGAGGGAAGCTGTAATTACCACCCCGTCGCCGAAGACGCTCAGGACGTGACCCGAAATTTGACTAATTAATACAGAGCGGAAACAACGAAGAGAGAACATTTTAGGAGAACTAACGAACAGAAACCGAACTAAGAAAAAATAAAGGGAAAGAAAAAAATCGGTCATACAGCTACAGTCTGAAGCGTCAAATCGAACCTGTGAACATTAGTTTCTTCGAAAGAAACGAGGATGAAAATAGGAATGGAAACAGTTGATAGTAGACTGACTCCCTCCATTTCTTGGTTGGAATAGTAAGAATAATTAGTTTGGAATGATCCTTATTACAATTTGAGCTGAATAAAAATTCCAATACTTATGAGCGGATAAACGTACAATTTTTTGGGTTAAATAACATCTTTACTCCTCTTCCATTTGATCGCTCTCCGAAATGCGGCTCTACCCTCATCACACTCTGGTGCTATTCCGGTGAATAACGGTTCTAATAATACTGATAAGAACCCTTCGCAAGCTCCTACTAGGATCGTAAATCCTGGCCCAGCAATTTCCGCAATTTCTACACTCGACCGACGATGTTCGTGATTTGTAGTGATGATCGCACATCCCGAGAGCATAATCTATATTCCATAGTAGAATCCACAGGTCGTATGAAAACTCCTTTTTCATTGAGATGTTTCAGACGATAATGACGCTAGCGCGCCTGGAATAAAATGAATTATTTTGGTATTTATACATCTTCTCTTTAGAACATATCATCCAAACATAACGCAACAAAGCAGTTATTAAGGGGGAAAACAAAAAAAAAAAGTTATACACGTTACCGAGTTGAATGCCTTAAAAATGGAACTTCGCAATCAACAATGCAGTGGTCTAAATTTGTACGTCCGTTAATTCCATGGACCATCAAAGTGCTCCAGATCATGTGAACATGTTATCACCTCATTATTTAGCCGAACATGAATTCATGTCACGATCGAACCCGGGACAAGGAAGATCGAAAGAAAGGTGATTTAGATTAAGATTGATGATTTTATCTTGATAGTTTAGTAGCGGAAGGTGGACAGTACGATTTTTCTTGGTAATATTGATTTATTTTTCTTAATCGATACTAATGCTGGCAAGGGTGACTAACGATTTACATTCGAATGGCAATTGACACATCTTGGCTTCTACCCAATTGAATATTAATTGATCGATAATTCGGGTACATATTATGATTTTAGCCATTTTTCCTTGATCGTGGCCACTCTAGTTATTTGGCTAACTACGAAACACCGGGAACAGAGGGATCTCTTCAGTGAATACTTGAAATAAGCCGAGACAAACATTGACAGATAATAACATTGACAGTTAATATCATTAACCTAACATCGCCTAACTCTTCGATCTAAACGGGAAATCGAGAAAACTAGCTGATGCGCATCCACGTTGTTGAAGAGAGCGTACACATCGTAGATACAAATCTAATCAATAGTAATGCACATAGTCTTGACATTATACTTGGGTGTAATCGAATCCTATTACCTTAAGCAGAAAATGGCTGGCCTCGCTCGAACAGAGACCATATTTTGTTACGCGTCGCTCAACCGGTGTTGGGTAACGACTATCCCGATATCGAAGGTTCTTCACGATAATCAGGCAAATTTGCATGAACCCGTCGCCTTTTCTCGATAATATTGGAGTTAAAATGGATGGATATTGGATCCTCCGTGTCGAATTGCGAGTAAGTGACTGGGGGAGTCGAATTTTCCGCGAGCGAGCTCATAACTAGATTACGTTGATATCGAATATTGTGAACGCGTTTGGTGAGACACGTGCGTTTATACACAGCGCAAGATCTTGGGTTCTAACATCAAGATAGTTATTTCAGAAGAACTTAAGATTCTCAGAAATGTGGTTTCCGAGAACAAGGTGTTATAATAGGATATTTCATGTTCGAGAAATAACAATATTTGCTCGCCTCAAAGGGTTTGCCACAATCGATAAATGGAAGGAAATAGCAAGTGAGAAATCACGGCACCGATCCATCTCTTCCTGCAGTCCACGGGCATAAGAACAACGCTGCAAATTCTTCCACGATAATTTATTATTGATTTTATCACGAGTATGGGGAAACCAGTTAGTGTCTAGGAATCGTTCAAAAACTGATCGTCCGAAGTTTAGCGGAGAACAATGGTCCACATGCTTAGTTCCCAACAAATCTTAGAAATCAGTTCAAGAAAAACAAAATCCTACTACTAAAAGCGACGTGGACGGCGTACAAACATTTGGTTATTCCTTGAACAAACTTTTTTTTTAATGTAGACATTTTGAAATTTCAAACGGTCAAATTTTGGGGCCAATCGGAGAGGTTGCCCTCTGGCAGGAAAATATAGGTCGATAACATTATCCTATGAAAAATAAGGCAAAAGAATATTCACTTCAATGGAAATCTAAAAGCCAAACAACTTTTGCCTCAAATGGTCGACGCAAAATGCGATCATGATTAGGATAGCCCAACACGATCTCGAAATTAATGGGAGCAACAGGTTTGGCAGCTGGCACTTGTATCGTTCCAGTTAAAACTCAATTTTCCCAGCTCTGTTTCTGCTGATAGAGGCTACCCAGATGAACAGATAGAAATCTCGGATGACGTCATTGGCACAGACGCTATGGTGAACGGCGCCTCTTTACGTACCATTAGGAATGAAGTTCATTATCAAATGAGCCGGTCTTAGCTGTTTGTTCATCTGAAGGACATGATTCTCCAGTCGTTGTTACTTAAGCTATAACACGGCAACGGGAAACAACAAAGTAAATCTATACGACCGAGAACGAGGGAGGACTCTTAAGCTTAACAAGTTTAACTCCGTCAACCCCTCCAAAACCTCCCTAGGCAAACTGACCTACATTTTAGGCAAACAAGTTCACTTTGCTTTCAAGGGAACAATTTCATTTGGGTAAGCCCGGTCGGATGAGATCCTTACCAAGGGAGGAAGGAAGGAGCTACACGACTAAACGGTTACCTTCCTGGGAGCAAGTTCTCAACCTGATGTGACAGCCGCTGACAGCGCACTTAGAACTGATGCAACCAATGAGAGCAAGAATCACCAAATTTTCACAGTGATTGAAATAGGGTAACTACTCCGAACAAGTACTTCCTTAGATGTGGATTTGACCAGAATCCACCCCGATCGATTCATCGTTTTGATGTACATTATGTCTGTACCGCATTCAAAGTGGTTGTGGCTAGCCTGGCAGGGATTTTAATGGCTTCTACTTCTCTTACTAGAGTTCACACAAAGCCACGTGAGCAAGAAACATCAGATCTGCCAACTATGCGTACTGCGTGTCTATATTATAGAATTTTAGGACAGTATTTAATAAATACGGTAGGCAGGAAGAAGCGAAAGTGGGATCGATCATAAGGAGACAAATAATCAACATTTTAATGCGAATAAGCAAGAACTAACAATGCCTGTTGACATCAAATCTCGTTGTTTGCTAGTTGATAAAGATTGAGCCACGGTTGTACTCTGAGATAGCGCGTTACGAGGGATTAATCGGCATTTTTGTTGACACATACAGGCGTCAGAAAATCGGATTCGGATTTCGCGCGTTCGTCATTCGTTCGGATTCTGTCACGAGGGTTGCACTCGACAAATTTATGACGATTGCATTCAAGCAGCGTCACGTTTGTATCAAGTAATACAACACGTTGATGGGCGGAATAGCGTACACAGACGAAAATCGCCGCGATAACCCTGTCCATCGTCTCGATAGAGGTTGAACGATCAAAATGCTCTCCATAACTGGAAATGATTCTTCATCGGCTGTGCAAGGTTATCACGGGTGCCGACTTCTCACAATCGACTGATTCTAGACTACAGAGTAGACAATTGAAAATCAAACGGAAATTTAAAAAACCAACATTTATTTACTGATAACATTCATAAACTCACTTTTTTCTGAGGACCTCCTTCATTTCCTCAACCTCTTTTTTTTTCTTTTTTTTTTTTTTACTAGCAGCTTCACTCGAAAAATGGACAAAAATATCAATCAATCAAATATCAAGTCATATTACAAGCCGTGTTTTTGTACGATTTATCTTTAGATGTAGAGTGTTCTGAAAACACGAAATTAACAAACCTGAGTCACAATAATTTTGAATTATACTTGCTACACAACATGCAAGCCTCCACTCATTTCATTAAATCGCTCAACGGCATCCGTATGCTTACTCGACATGCCCCAGGGAGTTAGTTTAAACACAACCTGATAACTCTATCATTCACCTTCCAAAGGGCTGCTCATTTATACGGGGGAGGTCGTGCTAATTAATTTTGCACCGCAATTTATTCGAGTATCCCGTTTCAATATAGGTACTTAGGCGACGGCACGTAACTTGAGTAAATATCCCTACGCAGTAGCAGTACCACGATGTTTTGACATGCAGAGCCAGAAAGCGATCCCGTCGCCAAAAGAAAAGATAGAGCCGTTCCCTCGTGAACTTGCCGCTAAGACCCTTTGGGGGAGGTATTGATTGATTTCAATGAGATGATGAGATTTTGACATCCTACTGTGAATATTACACATTATTGACGAGACGCGTCTGTGCGACTGAGCCAAATGAGTGAGAAAAGGAGGAATGAGCGGGTTGGGTGTAAGTGAGCAAGGACGAAAATGAACGGTTGGTAGTTAAATTCTCGTACATCAACGAGAAATGACAGGAAGCAAGACGGTGAACAAGAAGGGATGAAGGGCCAGTCATAATGAGATTCTGCCCTGTCAGAAGTTTAGGAAATGACGGATAATCCGTAACCATCAACGGCCAGAGTTAACGAAAGGTTTAATAGGACAGAAACGAAGATGTGCACCACTAGGAAGATTATTGTCTTGTAGGTCGTGTGAGCAACGTTTTTAACCTGACTCAAGAAAACATATCGAATGGAGTATTCATGAAGCCAATATGAAGTAAGTATTTTTGCATACGTTTAGAAACGAAAGGCACGCGACTGGGAGTCACTATAAAATACATTGTGCTTCTGAACATTGCAACTCAGCGCAACCTACGATCGTGACCTCAAAACAGTAGTGACGAGAAGATGTTGACCGTTGCTGCCAGCCCTTCATCCTTCATACTGTGGCAGCCAACCCGCAACTAACTTGGGAATGAGACGCCTTTGTAAATAAGTCGGCGCATATTCTAGCTGTCCTGCTGGTTTAGGCGGTTCCCAGTGAAAAGTTTACGTACCAAGGCAGAACTAGTGGAATAGGGCAGGACTTTTTGGTTATCGTAGCAAATCCACACTATCTCAGTTTTAAACAATCGAACGTTACGGACTTATGATTAATTATTTTTATTGGAATCGTACGCCATTTAATTTGTAATGGTCAGATAAATGAGCCTTTGATTAGAACAAATACAAAATGGCAGTTGGCAGTCCAAGCAAGACAAATTTTGTTTTTCAAAAATCTAAAATTTTACGCAGACTCCGTTTGGGAGCCAACCAATAGCCCATAATTCAGCCCGATTGCCACGAATGGGGGCCCGACTTGCGAGATAATGGATATTTCGCAAATTACTTCAATGATGGACCAAAGAGTTGATTTTAAAAGGTTATATTTTAGAAAGGAAAAATTCCATCTAAGGAAAGAAGGAAAAGTTCGTCCTTCCCTCTTCCAAATCAGGTACCTACATCCAATTTGCCATCACCCACAAACAGTCAACTGAATAACCCCGTTAGTATACTAGTCAATTATAGAAATTTATAAAGTTGAATGAACAATTCATTATGCTCACAGGGTTCTTGGAACATGTCGGACATAAATGCGAAGCTCTTATGAATTTCAGGAAACAGCTCTTCGGCTCAGAAGACCTTCAACCAAACCAGCACTTGTCTCCAAAACTTGTGCCTCCATGCATAAGTCGAACTAAGAACTTGGACTCCTAACACCTTAGAATAACCAGAACGTGGACTGACACTCTTGCATACGATTGCTGGTCGTTATCAGATTTCTTGGAGAAAGAAATTCAATTTGTCCAGCTAGAACAGTTCCTGAAGCTACAGGACCAGTCCTTTTTTTTAGGAACAACCTACCACAAGAGAACCCTGAAGAACAAAAAATATCGCCTTCTGACGACCGATCCTTCATCAATAGATGTCGCCTCCCCACCGTTTTCCGAAAGAAAATCTTTAGTCGGTGCACGGTAGTGGATAAAACGATGTGACCTGATCGCCAGTCCACGTGAAAATATTGCCATCACGGAATGGAATTCAACGCTTCGAACGATCATCAACAACGTGTGTTGAACCAATGGAGAGCGCTAGTAAATATCCATAGGTGAAACACCATCCTCAGCTAATCTCACGATTCCACGTTTCGACTCGGAATCCTGAAACATGAATGCCCTTAATACCTCTAAATCCTCTCAGCGACCTATGATGACCCCCCCTCTCACCAGGCAAATGGAAGCCGGAGGCCCACCGGAAGATATAGGTTTGGATTCTGTCAGGAACTTCCGTCCCTACGCTACTTATCATGGCCTATATAATCTCAAAGGGCTCCACCGGCTACGAGAGATATAACTTCAAGAACTTCACGCCCCGCTCTCCAAAAGCCAAGTTATCATCAAGTTAACCGTCGCAAAGGCACAGGACACAGCGGCTTCAGAAGTTGGAGGAAACCACATTTCACGATATTTAGGACGGGGGATAAGTTCGCTATCTGACACCCCAGAAGTGTAATGGAAGATGACGTGGCATTCCACATCAAGTAGTTCAAATGAATACTGTAGGAGTGCTCCTCCTTTCTTTCGTGAGTTTCTAAGTGTCTACTCAATAGAACGGAATGCTATGTATGAGCTATAAAAACGCTCATATTTGGCTTCATTTACCATTATCGCACATAGTCTTATATGCGATAAGCATGCATGCATGCATGTGCCTATTTATTGTATGAATGTGATACGATCTAACATCTCTATCTTCATTCGTTACAGCAAAAAAGCAGTTCTGCAAATAATCAAGGGTTATTCTAGCCGACCTAAAATACTAGAGCATCTATTATCTATTCATAAAACTGCGGGAAGCAACAGAAAATGCGAAGAATGGATTTCCTTTCTCCCCTGGCTTGCTACTGTGATCGACGACCCAGACCTCTCCCCTATAGATAAGGCGAGGTTTCTCGCAGTTTCCTCACCTGAGTTGGCACACTATCTTTTCTACATCTATCAAAACATCCCAGTAGGGTAAGGTATTTGAGGGTTGCATATCCATGTAAGTAAGGGTAACTCATTTAATTTTTCTCTTTTTTTAATAGTATTTTTATTCCTTCAAGCGTACACTTATTAACAATATTTTGTTGACCTAGAATACTACGGGTGAATATTCAAAACGTTGACACTGACACATAGCATGTTTTGTTATATTTGTAACTGTTCAAGTTCACATTCACTTCCTACACAAGATCATGTGGCTTAGTAGACTTAAGGCGTCTAGTTAAGTTTTCCACGTCAAGAAGGAGATTCGCTTCTTTGTTGAGATGGTTTTTGAGTCTTGCTAAACTTTGATTGATCACTTGATTGACACTATCCATTTGGAGTTCGCTTTGGAGGGTACCTTTGCGAAAATACCACGGCGCATCAGTGATGCAGCGGAGTCCCGAGTTTTTAAATCTCTGAATGCTCATTCTGTTGGTTGGAGCCGTGCACCCCAATAGTTGTGCACCATACATCCATACTGGCTTCAGTAACTGGTTGTACAAAAGCAACTTATTTTGAACGGTCATGGAAGACCAACGACCAATAAGCCAGTACTTCTTTTTTAGTTTGATTGTAAGCTTGCTTTTCTTTTTCTTGACATGCTCTTTCCACTTAAGTTTGGCATCAAGCGTCATTCCTAGATATTTAGCTTGATTCGAGTAGGGAATCGCCACGTTGTTGAGCATAGCTGGTACATAGTCGATCTTACGGGTGGTGAAGTCGACATGAACGGGCTTGGCCCCATTCAACTTGATCCTCCACTGTTTAGACCAACGATGGATATTCGAAATTGATTGATTGAGCTTGGTGACAAATTCCACGTTACTGTCACCAGTTGCGAGCACTGCAGAATCATCAGCAAACGTTGCTGTAGTGTTGTAGTCAAAATCCGGCCAATCTCTTGTGTACAAGCAGGTACAGGAGTGGGCCCAGTACACATCCTTGCGGTACACTAGCATTCATTTTCATGGGTTCCGAATATACTCCACCTTGTTTTATTCGGAAGTAGCCGTCTGACAGATATTACTCAAGGAGCTCCACTATTTTACAAGGGGCGTCTTCTTGAGTTTCATCAAAAGATTGCTGAGCAGATTTGTTTCTCCTGCTCAATGATGTGGACAATTGTATGTACTTGATCTATGGAGGAATGTTTTTGGCGAAATCTGAATTGGGATTCGGGATAAGCTTGTGTTCTTCAATGTTGGTTAAAAGTCTCTTGCTTATCAGCCTTTCAAATAATTTGGAAATTACAGGCAGTAATGAAATAGGCCTACATGATGTCATCGGTTCAGTTGGTTTTCCATGTGTTGGAATCATGATAACTTCTGCTATCTTACACAACTGAGGTACTCCTTCATCATCCGGTAGCTCAGCAGAAGCGCATGTCACCCTACAACCATGGGAATTTTCCTGAATCCAACCCCGGCAGATCTACCGCCAGAGTAATTTCAGCAACTATATAAGAGCGGCCTGAATGAGCGACGCCAACTTGTCCTAGTGGCCGCAGAACAGTTTTCATGAGCAGGATTACGTTTTTAACCATGACAATAACAGCATTTACGAATCGAATCAGGCAACAACAAGATGGGGGATTCGTACATGGAATCTAAGGTGTTCGTTAATATTGTTGTGTAGTCACTTTTCGTGCCTAAGTTTGACAAATATGATGAGAGCCCATACATTCTGTCGCTAGTCAATTCAGTACATACAAAGATTCCAAGGTAACTTCCTGCTTCCAATTAAGAATTCCCATCCAGGCACTCGCCGTCTACGCTGAATGAATGGTCGAATTTCGCAGACAGACACCGATTGGGCCAAAGTCCTGCCTAGCATCGTCCCCGGCCCAACCACGCCCAACTAAGGGAGGTATTAGGTTAACACAACTTTTTCGTGACCTTTTTTTCAATGGACGTTCCATTTTTCAAATTTGCAGTTTCTATTCTACTTTTGATAGCGAATAGATTGGAGTAGGGTTTAGACCAATCTCACTATGGTTTTCTGCACATCACAATTCAGATGAAGCATTTCCGAAGTATAAGCAGCGCGCATATCAGTTCGTACATCAACGTTCTCAGATTATCACAAGTGAAATTTTGGTTTCAGGAAAACCGTTCCTCCAAAACCAATCCAACTCAGACACACGCCCTAAGAGCTCTTAACAAGTAGAATGAAAAGGTGGAGGAATCAAGAAAATTCGAAACTTGGTCGATTTTATTACACGTAGGAAGTTCTCAGAAATATTGTGTTGGGGCCTCGTTCGACAAGAAGTGGGTAATTACAACTTGTTTCTGAACGGAAAGGGCGAGTTCGATGGATATTTACTTTCGGAACTTCTCAGAAGAAACTCCAACTTGAGGAAGAAGGATCAAGAGGCTCGACCTACACTGATCAGGGTTGTAGCAAAGTCCTTCTACAAAGTATCCTCCAGTGCATGGAAAAAGGCGTAGCGAGGCACGTCAAGAATCTAAATTAACTGAGAGACGAGGAAGAATCATTCCAGGAAAGTTGGGGGTTTTATTCGATCGGCGACACAAACGAGACAACTAGAGTTGAAGGAAAGAAAGGAAACTGAGAAAACTCTTCGTGAGAACGAAACTTGTCCGTAAACAGATGAAATTATACATTGTTTCGATATAATCGATCGTCCCTATTAGTGGTAACTGCCTACTGCTAACTATAAGTAACTTTTGAGCTTAACAAGCCCGGGATTCAAAATGAGCTAATGACCAAATGCCGGACGCTGATGTTGTTAGTTCGACAAAGTGTTGACTAGATTTTCGAGCGCGCGTGTCTTTCATTCATTAGTTTCCAACATTTCAGGGCAACTCCAACAGGCCGAAGGGAGGAGACTAGAAATAAAATTGGTAGGATTTTGGAAGGAATGGATTAGGCTCATAACACTCGAAAGGCTCAGCAAAGATAGTTTTGTTGTAGGTTTCAAACACAATGTTACGACGAAGCATCATACACGGGTAATTTCACAATTTCAGGGAAAATTCGGCAGAAAACGGGAATTTGTCATCAACTCCCACAACTCATTGGGTAGGCCGCGCGGGCAGAAAAAAAATTGAAAATGGTTTTTTTCTTTTTAGATTTAGTTGAAATGAAAGCAAGGACGATGTTGCTTGCGCACTCAATTTGAGATATTTAAATTAGTTAGGCTTGATAACATTTAAATGATTAACTTATAGCTATGATAATTTATGCGGAAAGCGGGTCTTTTTCGGTAAAACTAATAAAAATTATTTTAAAAAAGCCCCTTAGCTTTTTTCCCCACTTTGTTTCTTTTTGCCTAGTCACAACACCCTTCTATTTCATTTCCTGAAGAAAATTCCCTAGAAAGTACTTGTTTTTTGAAACTGTCGGGGGTGTCGAACAATTCTCTGGTGAAGAAAGTTCTTTTGATTGTGTAAAGAACGTTGGGGCAACTCAACGTGAAATAAACGATATCATCACTGGAACGAGTGAGCACCTGCTCTGGTAGAACGAGCAGTAGCCAAAGAACGCTCAGAAAGAAGATGAAAATCTAATAAAAGACCGCTCGAGAGGATTTTCATTAGTTTCAGCGACCACGCCACAAAAGAATTGAGAGACTATGATTTAAGAAAGGCTACTTTCTTCATGCCTACCACTCTTTCACAAGGAAGAATATGGAGGAAAGTATTAAATATCTCATAAGAGGATGCTAGTCGAAGGAGGTGGAGGAAAAGATTTCCCGGTAACGGTAACGAATTCTTCAAATCCGATTGTGCCTAATACTTTTCCGCATTGAGAGCTCTTTCCCTCCCTGAAGGTTAAGTCTGGATCGATAGAGAAGAAAATATAGATGTACCACCGAGTTCTCTAATCATGATACTTGAAGCTCAACTCTAACCCGCTTTGCAGATATGGAACTCTCACAATATGTTCAATACTCGGAATACGGTTCTCTTCCTCGGGAAGCCTAGGTGGCTTCTTCGGCTGATGCCCTCTTCAAACGTTCCGACAAGTTACTCCGACGTACGGGAAATATTCCGTAAATCTCTTGTAAAGACTCGACACGACCGTGGTTAGAGAACGAGCTTTTGAAATAGAGAATCATACCACGTAGATAGCCGTTCAGATTCGAGCTTTCCGACTTACCTGCGAAAAGAAAAAAGGTCACTTTATAAAACACTGTAAAACGTAATTTTCATCGAGTAATTAATTTAGGTACCTAATTGTTTCAGTCACAACCTACAATAACCCATAATTATTAGGCACCATTAGGGCTAACGGTGCCACTAAAGGCAGACTCATTGAAAACATGGCATTAATTTGCAGTCTTGACAAGCAGGTACTGGCACGTTTGTCCAAAAATTCAGAGTATTATTCTGAGTGTAAATCTCTAATAGTCCTGGAGGTGGATGGAATATCGATACGTGATGTTACCCAAAGAAACCTCCTTGGGTAACTCATTCCAAAAATAACTGAAACTAGGGTAAATAACCATCTTTCTCCTGACAGAGTTTGCACGAGGCTTATTAATTGGAATTCATCCAGCTAAAGTTATCCATTGAATTGGTCGCATATCAGAATTATTTATTGGAATTGAACAATCGTGCGAATAAAGAGTCGACTGTGGGAAAAACATTGAAAGTTTTGCTCAGCGATAAAACAGCTATTAACTTCGGCAACTTTCCGGTAAAATGAAACTGGTAGCTATTGTTACGAGAATTTCACTTTCGTTAATGGGGATCGGGGGTGGAGGTTTCCTGAAGGTAGATAAAATAGCTTTTGTCCTCGCTGTGAGCTACGATAATTGCTGATGATTAAAAGCAGAGTTGTTCTGTGGGTGCTTCCTCCTCAACGCGAGAGGTTTTAATTTTGCTGAACTAGGTTAAGCAACGGGTACAGAGCTAACCCGAAATCAATCATTACTTTACTGATCAAGAAAATTGCGTCAATCTTTGCCACTGAGGGAATGCTCGTATCAAGTAAGCAATAGTGATTCTTCTTGAGATAATGCAGATGTTCCTATTTTGTCTTGTTTAATAAAGAATGGGATGATCACAATTCTGCTGTTACGCTATGCGAATCAGGTAGTTTTTGACAGCCTTACTAGGAGGGCATCTAATTTAAAAAAATATAATTTTGGATAAACAGAGACGTATCTGAGACACCCTGTTCATTTAAAACATTTTTCTACTTCTTAGTTGTAGCAAGAGAGGAAGACAGATGAACCAGCTCCAACGAATTTTAAACAAAAATCTAGAATTTAATTGTGAATAAAATATGCGAATCACCTATTCTCGATATTTTGGGGTGTCTCACTAAAGGATTACTTTGCACTAAGATTGCTGTTAGCAATGCAAAGTATCGCATTCCAGTTGACAATCTATATTCAGTTGTAACATAGGGAGAAGTAGTAAAACCCAACGACATACTCCGAACACGAACCTGTTCTTTGCCAATCGAACGCTCATTATTTGTAAGGAGCGAGCAGTTTTATGTTGATGAATACTCTATTTTTCAAAACATCAGACCTGATAAAGCTCATGTTTCAGGACAAATGCCCGCCACCAGTTTCGTGAAGTGCCAACATAAAGATAATGAGATAACAAAGAGATAATGCCAAAATAAATGATTATGAAGACAAGGTTTGACTGATTCGGGGAGGTAAACATCGAGTGAGCCGAGTTTCGTTGCAAGCGTCGAAAGGCGTCTTTTCTCAAGAATGTTCCTTACTCTGATTGTGTTAGCCGGAGTTTCAAAACCTCATTCCTATTTCGGGATCGAAAGCTACTCGATCCAACACATTCCCGGGCTCTCGACGGCATGGGAAGAGATAAGATTTGCTCCTCAATCGACTTCGATCGAGAATAGAAGGAAATGCGTGCGAAGGGCTAAACTGAACGGTTGGATTCTCCTATTTATTCTGAGGTGTAAGGGGTCCTGATAGTCGCAGAAGACGAAGATATCACGAGTTTCTTTCGGGTAAAAAACTCAGCGAAAAAGGTTTTCGGAGAATGGAATGTACCCATGGGTCTGAAATGGGTCAATTTTTGTTTTCCAATGATGTTGTCCAAAACTTGAAAGGGGAAAAAGTGTATGATACATCAAAAATAGAGTAGATAATGGATTTTCCAGAAAATCTACGGTGACGTCACAACCCCCGTGAAAAGTGAAACGACAGCTACATTTGAGGCAAAAAACGTGAAGAACTACAACAACCGTCCTTGCCTTCCAGGACGCGGCGCTCTGACGGAAAACTGGAAGCCACCCCCCCCCCCCCTCTCCGATTTAGTTATTGTTGCAAACAAACCTTCGTAGACAAAAAGCAACGAAAATAGATCACTCCAGAGAAAATACTGACCAAAGCGCACTTGTGACCGTTTCTGAAACCAATGATAGTGATGACTCAGAAATCAAGGTGGACCTACCTCACTTGGGTTGTCTCAACAGGGGCGTGAAGAGAAACGCTGAAGGGTGATGTCGAAATTTTCTTTAATTTTTTTTTTTTTTAACTCACTGTTTTGATTCCGACCGGAAGTGACGCAGGTTAATACTCTATAAAGCATCTCTTTTCACTTTTTCCTCCCCTTTTTTGAAACAGTGGGTACACCTCATTGGGCCTCAGAAAAATTCGAATTCAATATTGATTAAAATATGTTTGTGCATGTTCATAAGTTATGATTTTGTAATGCTGCTCGTAACATTTCCCGCCTCCACGAAGCGTATATTTTCTTCTTCTTTTTCCGTGGTTACCGTGTTATGAAATAGTGGGTTTCTTAGTAATCGAACAATGGAGACATTTCTGTGGAGAACACTGGAATACTTCGTAGCTAGAATAGCACTCTTTTGAATCTATTGATTGAAATAAACTCGTTGTTCCGACTTTCCGCCCCCCTACCCTGGTGTTAAAAGTTTTTCAACCCTTTCTAATCCAAATTTAAGAAGTACCTAACATCTCATTTCAATCTAATTTCAATTCGTGAAATGGTTTTTTTAGCTTGTGATTAACTTCTTGCACGTAGGAGTTGAAAACTCGACCGATGGAAACTTTTCAATCGGGGAAAAACTTAAATTAGTTCCTCTAATACTTCGGATTCATAGATGACGAGAAGAGAAAAAAAGAAAGGGTTTTCATCGCTTGAGGTTTGAGATTGCAGGACAGAATAGGTACTTGTCAAAGGCAGATATCAAGCAAGAAAGATTCTGTTAATAAACTGGTCGTTCACATTAATGCTGCACACATCCCAGAACGAAGTTCAAAACAGCATTCACGATATCTCCAAATTCACATCGAGCCGAACCAATTAAGGGCTGGGTGAAAAATTAACGAAATCGTTGCGTCAACGCCGCATTTCAAGAGGAGCGTTGATGTAATTCTACAAGAACTTGTCGGCGTACTGGATATCGACACGGTGTGTAGCCAATAGCCAAGGTGATATGCACCGAGGAAAATGAGAAGACCTCCTTCTCCAAATGTCAATAACTAGTATTGAAGATAAATATTCAGAGGAGACATTTGTTCTCCATAAGAATAAATGGTTGTATTATTGTTTCATTAGGAGCAATAAACCTAAATCAATGTTCAATACACCGTCGTGCCGTTTGGCAAGGCAAAAAGGCAGTATGAAGAGCTATGTCGGAAAATGTCATAATATGATATAACTAAATAATATATTGTATTATATAGTTCAGTCAACCCAGAAAGAGTCAGGCAGTTTTTTCAGATTTTTCAATCTTCAACAGCCGCGACAAAATATTCTTTTCCGGCTAGAGATTCGATTCTCTCGTTTTCCTATGTTCCTCCGCTCAGCCTTACAGTTGTATTTGGGTCACGTTTGCACGCTATCCGCGTTTCTGCATAAACAGGGAAGCACCTAGAAGGAAAATCGAGGGGGGTGTAAATATTGAATAATCGCGAATTTGCTTTCATCTCGGTGACGAGAAAGTTCTTTTACATTTTCCCTCGGCAAAAGTAGATAATTGCACGTTGACGTGACAAGAAAATACAGAGTATTTTCCACATTTTCAACACTCCTCGACACACTCGACCATTAAACTAGGCTCGCACGTGTACCCTCACCGGCAGGCTAAGGTTCGATTAGCATGAAAAATACGATGTGGAGCGTTACTGCTTTTGAAAGCCAAAAAAAAAGAAAAAAAAAATCATAATCGCTTTGATCATAACTGCTGGGAGTGTCACGTCAAAAGGGTTACCGATGTCAAAGAGCCTGAAAATTAGTCTGTGGAACAGCTTTTTCTGATAAATGGAACGGAGGGTCGCAGCATTGAAGGGTTTTGTACAATCACGGGGGCGCAGGCCAAACCCCTGTAAGAGGAACGTTTCAACCTTATTTAACCGAGTTGGGACAGACAGGAACCGGGTTATTTTAGCTAGGTTTATCCCAACATAGTTTCAACGTCCCATCTATACCTATCCGGGTAAAAGCACAAAATCACACTTCGCCGAACAATACTAAACGAGGAGAAAGGCCATGAAATGGACCCAATATTAGTAGTTCTGCGCATTCGCAGTAGAAGCGGCTCAACCAGAATTACCCATTCATAAAAGATTTCTATCTTTGAAACTTTGATCTAATTCGACAAGATAAAATTCTCTAAGCTCACAAAACGTTCGTTAGCCAGCTCGTTTAAAGGGAGGGAACAAGAATCGTGCTAGTGTTGACATTGTCAACGTTCCTGTGTTTGCCCAGTGATTTAGAAGAAAAAGAACAACAAGACCGGTTCGTTATGACATCGGTAGTACTCACACAGTAGATAACAAGAGATTAAAGAGCCACTTGAAGTTTTTCAAGCTGTGTGTAGTGTTTGTATTCCATTTTAGGCATTTCAGTGATGATTAGAGCCAGAAAAAGGTCCAGCGAGGGTTTTGATGAAAGAACGGCTTCGTCCAGTTGTACATCATACTCACGTGCATTACACAACAACTTCATAATAAAGGCACGTGGAATGTCCGAAAATTAGAAGCGAACAATTAGCCAGGCTCACATGGCCGTGCGAACTGCCAAAAAATGGATGATACTCTAAGCACTAGAGCGTATTGGTTTGGTATTTTGCTGCTGGTAACACTACCAGGCAATCTACGTTTTGGCTCGTTAAAATGAAAAACGTTGATCTCTTGCAAAGAGGGACAATATTCTCAGCTGATTGTTTTGTACTATTTTAGGTGAAGGACTTCATCTTTGCTGTTTTTCATTGCACGAAAATTCGTTGCTCACGGGTCATTAGAAACATCAATCATGACTCATCCTGCAATTTGCAAAATTTCCAAGTTCCTACAACCCTGAAATGTGTTTACAAATTTCGTAAAGTTGCTTTGTTTGAGGTCAGTAAGCATTGCTTGTTTCAGTGAATTGCGGCCTAGTAGGTAGTAGAGAGCCGATTCTTTCCATTTTTCATTCATCTTTAATCAAGTCAAATTCGAAAGGCGGTGGAAGAGAAGGGGACTAAGGAGAGTGATAAACGATCCATTCCTTATTGAATTCATTCGGAGGTGGGCTTGCGGTATCAATCCTTGTTGACTTCTTAAAGTGAAACCGTAGTGGATGAAAGGAATATTACATTGCGGCGACATCACACGATTATGCCCCAGCGTTTACAGCTACCTCGTTGATTAGGACATTAATCGATAGAAATGACTCACAGCGCCCCGCGTGTCTGGGTTTTTTCTTTTCATTGCCCACCCTAGTCGAGCCCTCACGCGACTAGGTCTGTGGCCGTTGGTCTCAATACGAATGCGGCCACATAATTAATGCAAGGCGCTTTTGAATTTCGTTATATTCCACCAGATGTGAGGGTAGAGGGGCGGGGTTGCAGTAAGCAGACCTCTCGTTCACACGTAAGTTTGAATACTCTAACTTCGGGCGGGTCAACCAACACGCCTTCAACGTTGTTAGAACCAAAAAAGGTGCGAAATACCTAACTCTTTGGTTCTAACAAGACGCGACTGCTGAAGAAACGGTCAATAAACCGCGGTCCCTACCAACTCGCTCAACGCCAAGTCGAGGAGCCCGACAATTTTCTCAAGCCGAAAAATCGGCAAAGGACACTCAGACTCGACCTCACTGCTGTTAGCTCTGCTGAAGTCGGTCTATTCGCCGGTTTGGCCAACACCGAATCCGGACGAGGCCAGGACATCCGCTGGGAGAGTCTAACCTCTCGCACATCCTATGCTCAAGTACATCATCCCCAAATAACGCAGCCTGGCAAACAAACGCCCATATTTCCTTCCTCTGTTTTCGTCCATAACCAATGGTTTCTCCCTCAATACCTGCCCTCGTAATCGCAACCTTGGAGGCATGCATCTGGTGTCGCTAAGACAACTTCGACAAAATTTGTCACTTCTCTCATTCTGTTTCTTTTCCCCACTGAAGTTATAAATGCGTTTATTTCTTAAGACTACAAACCTTCCTTTTAAATATTTTACTTGTGATGTTTTCGAATCCTAGAAGTCCCTCAGGCGACCAAAGTACGAGTAAGAACATATTGGGCGAAAGACCTACCTAAAAATGAATCATCACTCATCATAATGCTGACTATCACTCACTGACGAGGGGTCTATTCACCTCAGAATAATTATAATATAATAATAATCTATTATTATTATTATTATTATTATACGATTTGTAATATAAAACTGGATATTTTGCAGTTATTATGAAACATGAGAGTAGGCTATAGCTATTTAACTCGTGGGAAAGTGCCAATGTGTGAGACAAATATTATTGCGTCGTGACATGATTATGACAATAATTATATAGTAATTTCTTTAATTTTTTCTCGCATGAAATCGCGAACAAAACTGTCTGTGATGAGCCGCAACTCGCTGAATTCCTGATAATTGATTGCTCATTTTTGAAGTCATTGGTGGTTCTGGACTGGCCTAACAATTGGTAAATTACCGATTCTAGATTTTTTAATAATCCATGCAAATCTCCTATACTGTAAATAGTTATTGATTCATTTCATTCAAATTTGAAATACAGCTGACTAATATTACAATTCAACGCAGGAGTCGCAAATATATCTTGTTTTCCAGAATAAAAATTCTTATTCCAGTACAATAATGTGTGCCACTCCCGAATGAATTAATAATAAGGAGAACTGACGCTAGGCGCGAACTGTCTCAGTGAGGTTTAGCATCAAATGATGGGAAAATATTCAAAGATCGGCACAATTATTTATTCAGTAGGACGCCAAAGGACGATACTTTATATTCCGCCTCAATTAAGTAAGAATAAATGCATTATGCAAGCTTCCATTATTGAGATTGTTCGAAGAGGAGAATATCTCTTTTTTATAGAAGAAAGCCCTTCAGTCAGGAAAGTGCTGATGGGTGAGCATCTCTTCTTTCATTCATGGATCTATCGATCGTTCGCACTTTAATTCACATTCTTGCTCTCTCTAAACTTGTCGCAATTTAGCGAAGCCATAAATTGAAAGTAAAAACTTGGAGCGAAGGTGCAATGAACCAAGAACTTTCCTATCAACATTGTAAGTCTCTTGACCTAAAATCAATCAACGGTTATTTTCATTGAAGATTACGTGGGAATAGAATTATTATTTAAAGAAATGCATCCATCAAAATTGATTTAATTGAAAAATCAATTTACTCTTTTTCCCATTCTGATTTCTTCAATGCAAGACGACGCAATTAGGACGCCTCAAAGCAGTTCAGGAGATGTTTTGATAGACGTGTCAAAATGTATTTAGTTCAAAAGAGAGAGGACTCGGCAATGCCTGAATGTTAGGTTATGTCATGAAAAGAAATTAAAGCTTGATTAATAAGAAGTATCAAGGGTAAGTGAAGACTCTTTTCAACGAAGAGGACAAAGGTTAATATTTTCTAGTAAAAAGAACATTTCCGGGCGTGAAGTCATCGGTTAAAGCAGCTTCTTTTTAGAAGCTACACAAAATAACGCTTCGCATTTTTTCATAACACAGATTTTCTCGGCACATTTTGGTGTTTGTCTGCAGTTATCTTGACTATACAACTACCAATTGATTTCATAAGACGTCCATTTAAAGAAACATTTATTTCAACGGAAAACTGTCGTAATCGGTCTACACTGGACAAAATTCTGCATCCAGTGGTATAAAACTCTCGCAAAAAAATATAGATGCGTGGTATTACTTCTTGAGAAATTTTCTACATACAATATAGGATAGTGACTGGACAACCAATGAAAAACATGATATTTTTACATCCAAAGAAAATAGGAAACACGGTCACAACTGAGCTGATTTTGTCATTTGGAGAGGTTAAACGTTTGAACGCTGCTTGAGTTCCCACCTGTCAGTGGCAGAAAATCACTACATCAACACCGACGGTCCCCAACGAATGAGCACTCGTCGTCGTAAGCCGACCACTGATTCAACGCAGGGGTGAACGAATCGATTTGAGCCTTATTTGAATTATTTAACTTCCAAGAAAATTTACAACGATCGGACTCTAACAAATAAGAAGGAAATTCATATAAAAAGACATCAAATGGGAAAGCAATGTAACGAAAAATTATAATCATACTAGAATGGAAGGCTGAACATTGGAGAGTATTGAGTAGTTTTCGCTAAAACCAAACAATCTAAAATCACGACCAATTCATCTCTAGCATATTGACTTTTCCCTCAACTTAGTCTTCTGGAGTGACTGATGGATTCCACATTCGACCAAGGAGACACCTATTTGATCATGTCAGAAAAAATAACCCACCCGGAACGAGCTTTAGATACTATTGACTAAGACAAAATTGGATGGATAACGTCATGACTACACGAAGGATTCAATAGGAGAACATAATTCAACTCTCACACTCTGTAAGATAATGCAAAATTAATTGGTAACAAGGGAGGGACGTTTGGGTATGATCTTGGCATCAAAGTACGTGCTCCTATGTACCTCATAGTTGATAATATGACATGTAACCAAAAATGTTGTAATACAACGCAGTGTCGTTCAATTATTGTGTTACCCAAACCTGAACCTAAAATACCAAAATGGTATTGAACCAAACCAAGTCGACAGCCTTGATGAGGCCAATGAGAAGAACTCGTCAATATTGCAACCATTTAATAACTTTGTAGCGAATAAAATAACAAAAATTCCTGTGGAGCTCCATGCGGCAGTTCTAGCGTGCTCCCTTCAACCTCCATTTGAAAATTGAAGGGTGAAAGTAGCCTATAAAACCTAGCCAGCACGGAGCTCCCAACCTTTTGGAATACCACCCCTTATTGAGGAGATTGCTGGGTTGATGGGTGGATACCACCTTCTGAGCATCTGTGCGCAACTCACTTTGGTCAACCGGTTGCCCGAATCTGCACCTGGCTCATTGTGCTCTAAGAAAATATTGAAACTCAGAAAAAAAATTCTCGAGGAGGAAATAGAGATTGATGACAAGCCCGAAAAGTATATTGAAATACCACCTCGGGTTCTTCCGCCATCACAGGCCGTTGGTTAATAATTGCTTTTTGGGCCAGGAGAGTAAAACCATTCCCTGAGTATAGCGTGCAAGTAAAGTAAAACGATTAGTCTCCCTTTCGGTCAAATCATGCTGAGTTGAGGTGAATCGGATTTTTTTTTTTTTTTTTTTAATATTGGTACTGGCTTGAGTAATGATGGGAAGGACATTGAAAAATGAAATCTTCTCCAACGAACACAATGGCCCGATATTATGAGCGAACGGCAAATAGAAAAGCAGGGGCAAAAGCACCCCCAAAGAAAAAAAAATTACAGGCCGGCAGCATGGAGGCTATTGTTTGCTCAGCTGCTTTTTAAATCTACTTTCCATTGCCAGAACTATGATTCTCCCGCAACGGTTTATTATTCCATAGAGCAAGAGTACGGGAAAACAGTGAGTGTAGAGTGTCGGGGTCTCATTCCAAACGATTCAGCGTCCCAAATTTAGGTAGAAATTATACCCAACATTCCTAGTTCCCCAAAAATCCCGAGAATTGAGTATAATAAAAACATCATTTTACCCATACCCCTCTCGAGTGGACTTTTCGACGACCAACTAAAAGCCGAATCCCAAATTTCTTGAAAATGGTCTGCTATCAAAACGGCTTGGACGAAGTACGACGATTTTGATTTATTGATCTAGGAATCTTGAAGAGCAAAATGTAAAATTTTGGTGCAAATCTCTTTGCACATTTGGTTTTAATCTCTTTTAGCAGCAGTGCTAATTTTTAATACGGAAATGTTTTCATCTGGTAATTCCAAACATTGAAACGTGACCAACGACAGTTTAGGTGAATTTTCGCTACTCTAAGAATGGAAAGGCTCGATTCAAACTAAATACTAACCAAAAGTAATGGGTAACTGGCAATTAACTGGTTGAAAACCACACGATAGAACGCTTGAATGTCAGTATTTCCAGTGATACTTTATACTATGGCCGGCTAGAGGGTTGCTAGAGCATGCAAAACACTGTTGTTAATATTCAGTCGGAAGTCCACAGAACTATTTAGGTTAGAAAGACCACGTTATGTATATTGTCGCACTTTTAGCTTGCGGCTCACATATATCGCGGTTGAGAAAATCCTTCGCAAGCGGGGTTCATCGTCCGATTTTATCCTTTTCACAGTAGCTACGGTATTATTATGCAGATGAGAGCCCGCACCAACTCGCGCAATATGCCTTCACACTATGCAAATCGGCTTTCGTACTGAGAAAAATGAGCTTCTTAAAGCAGTAATGCGAATTGAATGTTGACGCCCGTCCTGGTCAACTTATAATGACAGCATAGGTTGTTGAAGTTAATCAGAATCGTACATTTTCTACAAAGTTTTGAAACCATAAACGAATTTACCTGGAAAATGTTTGCCCTCTTACTCTCTTTACTTGTTCCATTCATATATCCCCAATTTCATGGAAGTTCAGTATAATTCTGTTTGAACATGATAAGTTTTGTTGAATACAGTCACCATAATTTTTTTCGATTATAATGCTTCTTACTTGTCAAAAATGTAGTTAGAGTCACATAGGGACTAGACAGGAAAACGCAAGGATTCGTTAGGTCTGGGAATGGTTAAATTTGAAAGATACGAAGGTCCGAGTCTATTATTAAAGTATTTCTCAGAATCTTCATCTTGGTATTGTTTCATATTCGAAGGGGACCGCGCTGATGCAATGAACCACATCTGGCCATCTGGGAAACATCATTATCCAATTCACCTTTAGACATATTCATCAGGTGTCGCTACACAGATAGCGGATTGCGGAACCGCGCACTTCTGGGTAGAAATGCATCGGAACCGTGGAAAATTAACGACCGACTCCATTTCACGTCTAGGAACCTAAATTTACGAGAGTCAACCGTGAGAAAAGTTTTTCTCCACTCGTATCTCAGCACGCTCAAGTCATTTCTCAACCGCCTGGTACATTTGCATGGTAAGAGCATTCCAACACTAGAGTGCAGGTGATACAGCAGACGATTTCTCAAAGGTGACAAGAATGACGCCTAGCGCACTCGCCCGAGGTATATCGCGCTATGAAAAATATTTCACAGGGGTTGAGGCGTAGAGCTGCAAAAGTGGGAATCTTTCTACTGACAACGGAAAGGATTCAGTCAAATGAACGCGAACAAGGCCCAGTTCATCTCGAAATATCGTAATAGAGAAAGCGCGCTCAGTCGGTATGCAGTGCGATACCCGACCGAGGGAACCGCCTCTTTTAATCGAACAAAACGCCCATTCCACCAGGCCCAGCTATTCCGTCCAACTTCCTGTTATATCATCAGCCATCAACGGGTCTATGTCTACTAACGTCTCTCAATGAATACATCATCCGTTTGTTACTTCAACTAGGGTTAGGACGAAACAGATCCAATCAAATGAACTTTATTGGTTAAGATATGATTATCTGACAAATTTAACGTATCCTTTTTTATCGCATCCTACAAGACCATTTCCACAAGGTCGAATGGCACTGAGAGAAGTATCAGTCCAACTACATCGGCCGATATAACTTGAGAGTAACTAAGTATGACGATAGTACCAGGACAAGGACCAGCCAAAAGCCGAATCCACGATGATAAAAGGTGAGCTAAGTTACAAAAATGCATGAGAGAAGGCTACTTGGGGACGAAGACGTACTCCCATTCAGCCAGGCAGACATGTCACAGAGCTGTTCCTATAAGAGATAAAAGAACAATCCGCTATCAAGTATGAACAGATTTTTCACATTGAGCCATCGCTAATCCGTATGAGATTAGGCAAGCTGGTATCCACTTTTAGTTATGATCTCTCGATCACTAGATTTGTCCGTTATTATGCGACCTTCAACATGTCAAGGTTTTGTAGTTCCTAGATGCACCTGACGGCAACAGCGAAATCCTCTCACTCGCCTCAGTCCTCAATTATTCCGGAGTTAGTCACGATTTTCTCAGCGAGATCAACCTGACCTCGCGGAAGCTCTCAAGGTTCCAACCCCAACCATCCTTGTCGCCCGAAGCTCCTATTCATTTTCCCGACCCTAACCTCTTGTTTGTACCGATGAGTTTAACTTAATTAAACATACGTCATAACAACCCGACAGGATTGCTGGCATCAACATGGAGCCTTCGATTCGGTGATAAGTTCTTGCACTCGTTTTCATTCAGGTCAATGTTGAGAGTATTCGAATGAGTACAAATTACCAGGTCGTGATGTCGGACATTAGGCGAGTCAACTTACCTGCAACAAAAAAGGCGATATCATTTTAGCATATTATCATTATCATTACATACATTCTTACAGAAAATATAGTGTCAAGTTCATTGGGAACACGAATCAATTCTATTCCAGAAACGATTGACATTACCAAAGAATATAAATTTCTGTCGATTCTGGCAATACAACACGCGTATCGTTCTACACTTTACAGAGAGGACACGAATTGGTGGTCACAGGGAGCAAAGAATACACTGGTTAGTGTATAATAATCAATGTCTGGAATTTTTTATTTCGTCAGCTTCAAGGATTCCTTGAACGCCACTGAATGTAACCAACGTAATTAACTCTTGCTAGGAACGTAGGGTAATTGGCGAAGGAATATCTTGGGGGTTCAAGTACGTAATGGAGAGCTCACCGTGAAGCCTTCAAGTATATCTCTCCAACGTTGGTTTTAGGTTTGACGGAATGAGTGTCTAATGAAATTATGAACTCTGGTGCCGTAGGAAATCCGACGAAGTTTCCTCTCAAGCGAATCAGTCTCGTCACGGTTTACACCACGAAACGCACCGAGAAGGTTCAAGTAGTCGACAAACAGCTCCTCAACATTGTGGAGTTCGCAGGAAACCTCAACGTTCAATTACCCACGTTTCTCAACATCGACAGCAGCGCCACCTCAGAAGGTATTAGCTACGCCAAAACCGTGAAATCCTCTTCGCCCGTTTTTGGGTCGTGGAAGTTTCTTCAAGTGGGGACAGACAGAATACAAAGTAGGCGAATGACGAGAATAACGACACAGTCGATAGTCGACGCACGTTCTTATTTGAACATTCTGAATCCTCCAAGTTCTTTCGTACGAATAATAACTGGGCAGCAGAGCTCAATGATAGCGGACGGTAGTTTCCATTGAATGACAACTTTGAATAAGGCTTCCAGGGTGGTTCGAGATTACAAAGGTGTTTTGCGCACAATCTTTAAAATAATAGGAAACTGAAAACCGAGTAAAACAACTCCAAAGAGGTATTTATAACTTAGTCCGTTCTCGGTGGTCAATAGCTGAAAATATTTGTTTTCAAGGGGAGGAACGTAGGTTTTACAGCTGAACCATAAATAGGGGATTTTTTTTCTTTCTTTTTTTTCATCATTCTCTCGTCCTAGTTTTTATAGATTTTAAAGATGGTAGGCTGATACTCACAGTAAACAGGTAAAAGAATGAAACAACATTGTCATGATCAGTCACTAGTACTGGATCAGCTGAAGAAAATATTTGTGGATTTTATGTCATGAAGTGGTTCCTCATCAACTAGATACATTGAAAATTATATCTTCAGATCGGAGCACGGTATGAAGTTGTCAGCGGAGATTCGGAGTTTTACGCTGTAATTAGTAACGAAGATGGACTGTGCTCAGTGTTCGCTGTGAATGTACACCGGTCCGTCAGCGTATGCTGTCTCCATACAAGAGGAGAAAGGGTAAACAAATTATAACCTCCCTTGCCTCAACCAGCTGCACACCAGCATAGCTACCAACGTCCCTACTGAGTTCTTCGTCTTTTTTCTTCCTGTGCGTAAATCCCCCATAACGGGCCCCCTGCTAGGTCTTCCCTTCCTTTTAATAAGGCAACGTTGCCACTTCTTCAGCTGCCCTCGGCAACTGCGCTTTACTCCCCTAGAACGCACATCATATGAGATTTCTACCTTCTACTTGAAAACCTCCCCTATAAGCCCAAGGCGACGAATTCCATTTAGCCCCCGGAAAATGATTTTCCGAGATGGATTGCGGAAAGCTCGTTCAACGTCCCCCAGTTTTCGAAGTAGCTAATTTCCCGAAGCTCTCTCGTCTTCCTTCAACTTTGACAATATTTAGCGATGGAACAGGCAAAAAGGCAGTCCCAAATTGAAGTGTGAACATTTTCTGATTTTTTTTAGATCCATTCAACGCCAGTAGAGTCTCGGATGGCTAGTTCGAGCGACGTTTCAAACAAAAAGGTGTTTCCCCTGTGTTGTCCTTACAATTATAAGTTTAATAAATCAAATGGGAATAAAAATAAAAATGCGCAATCGGATAACACACAATTGCCGGGAACAGATGAGAACTCAGGAAATTATCGGTTTAAAAAAATTCACTCGGGAGAGGGAACAGCCCAATCAGTGTGGGTGCCAAAACCTTCCAAATCAACTAAACCCGTTTTAGATTCCACCAGGCTTTATGGACAATGGACGTCAGAATAATCAAGTTTTATTTGCTTTGTGAGCAGGACTCATCAGAGCTTGTTTACTCTTCTGCAATCAGAAGCATTTAATGCTGAAGCGCTTCACAGAAATATGAAACAGTTCCTGCCAGATAAACCCATGTGATTGGTTTTCAAAGCATTCAATGAGTAAAATTGATACGAAATTATTCTTTGTAAAACCATCAAGACCTTTGTATCCGATTACCCAGAACATGATCAAGGGCGTTGATCGTTGAAAGCCAACTCTGGTTGGGCTGTTATAAAAGGTTGTTTGCTGCTGCAGTAGAAGTAGCTGAAGCGAACTAATTTATCACGAGGAGCCTAACGGAAATTTCCCTCTCACGAAACGAGGGCACTTGACGAATTTGAAAAGCCATCGACGAGTTTTAGAAAGGTTTCGAAGTAACCTTGGAGTTACTCTGCCCGTGGAGGATATAAAATAATTTTGTACCCCCCTTTGGAGGGTGGGAGGGTGAAACTCCAATTAAACAAGTTCACGGGGTGGGAAGTCAGAGATTGGATGCGAGAGAATCTCGAGGAAAAGTTTGTTATCGCGGCCTATATTCCACTTGAAACCACTGCCAAGCCCGAGGATGCTAGTAATTTGCGCCACTACGCTGGAACTGGATTGATTGAAGTAAGAGTGCTCTGCTTTGGATTGAGGAGTTTTCATTAAAATTCCATTAGAACTTCTAATAGAAATAGCATGAATGATGCTCCTCTCGAATTTTGTCGACTTTTTCATTGATGTAGGGCGACTGGGCTGAAAGTGGCCGTTTCAAGGCCACGACGGCAAATGCATCACATTGAAAAACTTCACATTCGGAAACATAAAACGAGGAGAATTGATTGTCCGTGTCCCAAACTAATGCAAGGTATTATTCCAATAATGACAACCATTGAGTGACAGCAGCCCAAATAGTTTCAGACCGTTTCAACATCCAGGATCGACGAAGACAAGGTATCTTAGGTCAGGATGAAACGGTGGTGCATCCCCCAAGGTGAGTTGACTAAATGAGGTATAAAAAAAAGGAGCACACCTGTTTGAAGGACGATTGAGATAGCGCAACCAGTGGAGTGTGGCGGCTTCATGCAGGACTTGAGGGGTTATGTAATGTTGACGGAGCTATTAGGAACCAACTGATACAGAGAGGGGCCAATAGAAGGAGAGCGCCCGGGAAGAGAAGGTTCGAGCGATTTGAGCGAAGCCTATCAACCGGTGTTTACTACAGTAACCCGATCGCCCACAGTCAACACGTACTTAACCCCGACTGTCCTCTTCATTTTACACCCAACTACCCTCAGCTGGCCGACCACAACGCTTCTCCGGAAGATCTGCTTGTCAAGATAGTGTATTCGTTTTTGCCAGAAAACTTGTACAAAAAGAATGCAAGTGTCCGATACCCTCCAACACCTCAAACGCTATTTGCCAGACTCATAATATAGAATGCCAGGGAGCTCAGGAGCGTTTTCAAAGTGTCAATCCCTCGGGGCAGGAGTAGCCCCGAAAAAGTAGTGTAGCTTGAAAAAGTTACGTTGACCAAAGTTTGAGTTGGTCTTCGATCATTGAAATAAGAGAAAATATGTTATGCCCTCTCTAAAAAAGTAGGATCGTTTTCATGAACAACAATAAAACACCACGTGAAAACATGAAATCCAAGGTTGTGAGCATTTGGACCCGGAACGAGGCTCAGAGATGAGTGAAAATGGTGGTTGAGGGAAATGGGGCGCAAAGATGAGGCCAACTGTTAGGTACCCAGAGGAAATGGACGTACTGTACCACGGTTCCCTTCCCTCGTTCACGATTCACAGCCAGAAGCTGTTTGTTGAGCTATTGACTCTGCCACTTACTGCCAGGTCGCTGAGTTTGAAACCGGAAGGGTCGACAATGAGATTGAGCAGTGTCCGTGAGCGACCCCCTCGAGTCTCTTGTGCGATTGAACGTGATGGAGGATGCTGGTTGCCTACGGTCACCATCAATGACCTGTTTGTCTGTATCAAAGGGTCGCTCTTCGCTAAATCAGCGTAATCTCAAACTAGGTAACCAGGGAACGAGAGAGAAAATGGAGCGATTCGTCATCGCTTCTGATCTTGACACATTGAGAGCATACAACATGAACGGGATGGGCATTAAATCAAGGACTTACAGTCCATCAAACTAAACACAATATTACCCGGTAAAGCTGCAGATTCAAAGGGAAGATATACGTTGTCAGTAATACAGAGCCTCTTTGGGAATCAGAATAGATTTTCAATAACAATCTGTCAATCCAGACGTATGAACGATTTGACCTCGAATTGGACCGATTGCCACGATCAGAGGCAGGCAATGGGTGTTCTGAATATTGGTTTCCGAGATTTGTGGTGTCCCGGGCTGATGAGATATTATTTTAATCTCAGATTTGGACGAGAATTGATTCAAATGGGTCCCAAACCAATTGGTGCCCCCTGGAGGTGGGTATGGGTCAAAATGGGTACCAACCTTTATTTTGAAATTAGTTATTATGGCGTGTGGGGTATCATTTTCCACTGAATGTTGGACGCAGGATCGATTGGAATAAGTACGGGACACTCCACACTTACTGTTTTCCTCGACACTTGATACTCGATACTCTTGCTCCATGGAATCAACGATTGTGGAATAATTTGCAGCGATTTGCTTTTTGTCTATACATCATGAAAGGTTATCTGACAAATTTTGGCGAGGAGAGATTAACTCTAGTATGATTACATAGGTAGATTATTCAAAGAATAATTTTTTGTAGGAACCAAACAGTCAACAGCGTGGACTCATAAACAGACAAATAAATTTATACAAAAAAGGGGAAACAAGAACCTCGTACGTATCTGTAACCCGAACGCGGAATAAAAATTATTAAAATTGAGAATAAAACGAACAAAAATTGAGTGTATGAGAGAACCTGTGCATTCAACTAGTTAGTTGGAAAACTCTCATCAACATGAATTATCTCAATTTGCGTGTAAATGGTAGGAAGTGTACATCGCATTTTCCTCAGTGACGCAGGGAAACTTCCTACTCCAGTGCTGTGAGTTCTGACTGTGGGAAGTGAAGAGATAAATCAACAAACTCCAGGGAAAGGCAGAAATCCTAGGAGAAGGCGACAGGAGGTCTCGCGATCGATCACAGGCACCCGTATTCTTTTATGCCGAGTCCATGCCCCCTCGTGCTCCATCAACACCAACAACATCCGGCTCTACAATATTAACGCTTTTTCTCGCTAGCCTTCCGATGATTCACGAAGCAGATGAATAGTTCAACGAGTGACAGAGGAAAAAAAGGACAAACGGTCGAAAGAAAAAACACAAGAGATGAAGACGGAATGCCATTTCTAACAGACTCCCCCATCTGGAGCTTAATAAAGGCAAAAAGGTGATGCTTCCCTCTAAATTGGAGATGGGAAATGTAACGATTGAAGCGAAATCGATACCGAGTCGAACAATGGAAAGAACGAATGGCACAACCCTTTTCAAACGGTGATAAGCCTCTTCTTCGTAACACCCTCAAAAAACCCCTTCGGTCGTTCGGGCAAACTTTCTTTAATAGATTCATCATACTAATTCCTACGAATAGCGGATTGGTTTTGGTAGACATATCGCTCTATTTAATATTCTAATTTCAAAGAACTTCGAACTTCGCACGTAGTCCTTCCCTAAGATGCAATGAACCATAAGTCTGATCTCGCCATCAAACCAATATCACTTTTACTACAGAACAACCAGTTTAGAAATAATTGTATAAAATTAAGTTGAAAAAGGAGCCAGATAAATATCCGCATGGTTCGTTGAGGCTAAACTTTTCGGAACAAAACAGTGGCAGAAAGGCGGTCAATTGGCAACTTTTTCGGAATCCACATCGGAGATCTGAAGAGAACCCCACGGCTTTTTCTGTTAATAACTATATTAAAAATAAAAAACGAGTTGCTCGCCAGATGGCGTCGAGAACTGAGACAATCAGAAATGAAAATTCCTTCTATTCGTCAGGACTAGAACGGTGTTACTCGGATGATCGAATAATGTTAGGTAAGAAAACAGAGCGATCGTGAGCGGAAGACGAAGCAGGTGCTCATCTGGTACTGTTCAACAGATAACGGCAAGTCACCAGTTTCGATATGATGGCTGGCGGCCAAAAAAAGATGCGAGAAGCGCAAGGTGGAATATTATTGAGAGGGCGCGAGAGGTGCTCGTTAGATGTGGCTCGATGTTATTTTAAAAGCAGCGATCTTGTAGGGAGAGTAGAGACGACAATGCTCATGAAATTACATTCAACGGAATGATAAGAGTCTATTACTTCAGAGAGGAAGATGGAGCTCGTAACGGCGAACATTATTGATCGCAGTCATCGAAAGCGGTCCCTATTCAGACTCGGGTCAGCCTATGTGTACGAGGCGAGAAGAGATCATACGTTGAAGAGAAGAGTGCACCTTTACATGCGACGGACAATGGAAAGCTTCCAATAGAGGTGCCGATATAAATAGGACAATAGGTGGTGTTGTAGGTCGTTCCGCATTACAGAGCCCTTGCCATCATGCTGGGCCATCCTGGCACAAAACCTCATTTCGAAACTCTACAGTAATATAACAGCTATGTATCAAGAGTGAGTGAGGCTTATACGGAAAACGTCATGCGTACAAATTTTCTTTGTACCGCGTTGACACGCAAAACCCAACTTGGAGCGAGGAATATCGTGAAATTCATGTCGCAAGGCCCGACGCAATCCCTTTATAAGGGAATCTAACAATACTAAAAAAAATTTTTTTTTTTCAAAGCAGCAAAAGCTCTGCTATCATTCTCCAAATTCAACCCGAACGCATTCCAATCAGCGGCCAAAGTTTAGTGGAATATGATACCCCACACGCCTAGGTACCCGAAAACCCGCTTTCAAAATGGGCAGGTAGGAACCCATCTTCATTAGTCCGGGACCCATCTCAATAAATTAAGCATCCAAGATTTAGAGAAAAAGTGGTCCCACATGCCTATTTCCCAAAATTGAACCCAAAAATCTCACCAAGAGATATCTTTCCGGCTCTAGTTAATCCTCGAAACCTTTCAGTCCAAATTTTGAGTGGGTATATATGAAAATGTGTTTTTTGAACTCGATTTTCGGGATTGTTCGCGGCGAACTAGGCACGTGGGGTATCATTTTTCACTAATTTCGTCGGCAATTAGAGAGAATGACCTCCGGCACAAAAACATAGGTTGATTATTCAAGGAATAATAAACCAAAACCACAAGGTGGAGGTTTGTTCAGAAACCTCTGAATGCAAGTCGAAATTTCAAGACGACATTGTGGACCGCCCTCTCTCACACTACCTGCAAGAGCACTGTCGAAAACTCCTCCCGTAAGCAGTTGTGTCCGAACAGGCTGTAGACACTGATTTTCCTCCGATTCCACAGCGACACGCAGGGGCCAAGTAGTGTAATATTAATGTGATTTCAGTGAATGGTCTCACGGTCAAGTATGAAAGGACTCGGTTGATCAATACAAAATCGAATTCCAATAAAGCAAGGTATTGGTGGCTCACCAGTTAGGAAATGTTGTAAAGCCATACAGAAGCTTATTTGTACTCGAGACCATGTTCCACATGAACAAATTTCACCCAGTCAGCCCGTATAAAGACGTTCGCCAAAGGCTATAGATATCTTCTCCCGTATTCTTCACTCTTGACTTGATTTGTATCGAACGAGGAAACGAAGAAGAATGGGGATATCTCATGAGGACGGATCGATGTGTGAGATACAGGCTCGGCTCGGTATCGACGGCCCATAGAATAGCACGTTCCATGCCAGGAAACTTCTTTCACGCTCCGTCAAGTTCTTACTCCGGCGTCTGGCCGCGATAAGCAAGATGCCAACGGAGAACTATTTTAACCCTTGGTCCTCTCTCGACTCGATTTTGAAATTGATGAGTCGTTTTGAAACTGAATCTTTCCGGAACAACGGAAACTCACGCTCTCCTGGACAGTCGAAAGGGCTTACGACTCGAGAGAAAAGGTTCGAGTCAAGAGAACTATTCCTTTAGGAGAGAAGCAATACATTGAGAGAGCTCTCGAGAAGATTGAAAAGTTGTGACTGCACTCAACCTAAGACCGTTTCTTATACCTTCAAGGGATCACATTTACCACGCAAGGTACAAGGGTCAAACAAATCATCGAATTCGGATTGGGGTGAAATGAAGAACAATTCATTTCGACGCAACACGTGAATCTCGTACAATTAACGTCACCCCAAGACTTCTGTCAGCACAACTCATTTGTGATTCCTTCAAAAAAAAAAATCGTTTCATCTCCGGTTCCTCATTCGTTAAAAACTTAAGCAGTATGCCCTTGATTTTCATGGTGGACAATTCAACCCTATTATTATTATTCAAGTATTATTATTTTTAGTTGGAATACAATATGAAAAATAGTCGCGGTCAATATCAGTCTTTCAACAGCAGAACTGAGAAGTCTAGAGGGGCGTAGGCGTGTATTACTGGGGAAGTTGGATGTTTACTGACTGAAGCCAACTTTAGAACAGATTTTCATTCTCTTGGGAGAGCGAATGTTGGTGAAACGCCAAACGATTCGATAGCGAATCTCTGAACTTTAGTTGCGAAGAGTTAAATCGGTATTAAGTTACAGTATTCGAATCGACATTGCTCAACTCAATACTGGAATGTATTTAACGCTCAAAGTTGAATCCCTTTAATTTCAGAATACAACGATCAGCAAAATCGTAACTAGCAAAAAATGCATGCCTCTGCAAGAATGTATCACCGGACACCGATGATCCAGCAAGCCAGACCGTGTATAGATCAGAATTGATTGTGTTGAATATCGATTTTCAAATACTTGAAGGTCTACTGAGCGATGATTAACGAATTCGTATTTTTCTCAAATTCTCTTAATTTTCTCATGAGAGCACTCTAGATAACAATGAAAAAATGGAATTGAAGGCACCTCTTATTTTGCTGAGAAAACCCAAGATGCGCCTCGTTGGATACGAATAGAGATTTTCAATCAGCATTTCCTTTCTCATTTCGTTATTGGTTGGGTCTGTAGGGGTTCGTATCTGATCAAACGATGGCGAGTGATCATACGGTGAGATCCTTATCTTATCCGCAATCCAACGAAAAAAGCTCAAAGAGTGAGGCCCATTATTATAGTAAAAACATAAAGATAACGAGACAACACGTATTTCTGAGGGCCTCATCTCTCAAAGCCGAAAGCAGTATATTAATATAAATGGATTGAAAATAAGGCGGTACCTAATCATTGAGATTATAAAAGCAAGACAAGTCACTACATAACGATAATCATAACGCGTTCGGAAGGAAACAAAAGTCTCTCAGAAAAATGCACTTGCGAATTGGAATTGGGTTAGGATTGGCGCAATCGGGATATATAATTTACCTCAAAAGAAGCGTAACTTTAGAATGAAAACGAAAGGGAGGAAGACAGGTGTGGGATACTGATGTAACGGTTGGGAATTTTTAGTGGATTATACGACGTGGGTCGGTTCGTGGGAGTGTCGGGACACACTGGCACAGAAACTGCAAGCAGGCCTGGGAGCTTGTTAAACAATCAATGCCGGTCGTTGAAGCATTCGACAAGAGCCATGTCGAATTCTACAGGCGCTCTAAGGTGAGACTGCGTGAAGAAGATCGCTATTTTCTCTTTGACCCTAGTAGTGCATCCGAATCGATTGGAGCACTGAAATAACAACCCCGAAACTGAGGTTAGCGACCGTTTGGTCGGCTGGCAATCTCATCCGTTGCTCCCTACAATTAATCACATCCATACCAACTTTCCCTGATCCTCCCCCATTACAAAAATGACCATACCGAGAGAAAACGAGCGAGTGGTAACATCAAGCTCAAAGAAAGTGACAGCTGCCGAACCACTCTACATTGGTGGACTGGTGGAAACTGGAGAGACCGGTACTAGTGGCGGAGAGACCTCGTTCGATCAAACTCGTTAGTCCGAAGAGCCTGGCTGGCCAAAATGGGCAAGAATGACTCAGGCGAACACGGTTTTGGATTAGGGCCATATGAGGAACTCAGAATCACAATAAAGGAAGTCACATTGCCAATTTTTACGAGTACAATACCTGTTCTTTCAGCAGCTCTTTCTACTTTATTGAATTTCTTTGAGGGCACTTGTAAATGTGTTAAAAATCTTGAAAAAGGTGTCAGATTATTTTTTCGAGGAGGCACAATATTCCATAGAGATCTCGATTGCCGCGGGGAATCCGAAATACATACAGATTGTGCTGGTCTGAGAAAATCGGATGGACATCCTCCCTTTTTTGGATAACAAAAAAAAACTCTGTAAATATTTATGATATAAATGAAACAATAAATACTTCAGCGAATACTTGTATACCCATTATACGTAATTTTTTACAACTTCTCTTTTTCAAGGCAACATTGCGTTTCTAGGAAGAGCAACGGCGAGGATTTACTAGAAGTCATTCGATAAGCTACTACAGGTATGCATTTCAGAACAGTTAGCACGTGGGACGAGGGAAGAGAAGGTTTAGCTTTGACGGCAATAGCATCCATGCACCACTCAAACATTTCTCAGAACGCTATAGGGCGCTGTTTTGCCTTAACACTTTTATGGTAAGGTTAAGTTGACGCTGCATGGACAAGATGATGTTGCATCGTTAAAATTAGGTGTTTTTGTAGGATGTGGCCACATTCCTTCCTATTTTAGTAATGCAACATATAATGATTGATTGATGATCAATTAGTGGTCATCATCAAAAATACTGCGGCTTGATTCGGATTAATTCAGCAATGCAGTATGGGCTTGCAATTATGTATCTTATCCTATACGTCGATCATCTAGTCAGATCTGTTGAAAAGGAAGAGGTAAGTGACAAGTCACGAAGTAGAGTAAGTTTACAAAAGAGAGTCAGTAAAACCATCGTGTCAAAGTGGGACTAAGTAGGCCAGCAGAGACCCATCTTCTGGAGGAGCTCAACACTCACCCTACCAGTAGGTTGAAAGTGAGCGCGGGGCCTTTACGAGAAGCAGCACATCAAGGAAAAAAAAAGGATTGGCCATTTTTTCTTCCATTGACACACATTCGTTTATTTCACAACCGCCTTCTTTGCCAGTAGCAGAAACTGAGCTGATGCGAGTTGAGCTGGTCTAACACATAATCTGACCTTAACCAAAGGTCGAGGAGTTAGAATAGGTGGTCGTCATGCAATTTAATTTACCTATACACGGAGATACTGAGAGGAGAGCGATATCTGGCTCACAGTTGTAAAAATTCAAATTCAAGTTTGCGGGAATGAGGTCTGCAAAATGAATTAGCATCACATGCTCATGCCTAGAAAAATAAATTGGAGAAAACCAGGCTAGTGACTTTCCCGGATCAAATAATCTCCATCCACACAAGTTGGAAAAAAACCCACCCTTTGTGTGTAGCAACCGAATGCTTTTCTCAGGAACCATATAATTATTGTAAATAATGGACACTTTTCATACCGACTCCAATGAAGAGACGTTTCCTACACTCAAGAACAGATTCGAAAGAAAATTTAACGATTTCATCACAATAATTACCTCTTGAATATTCTGGAATCATGTCGTAGAGCATTTTACACGCAGAAGATTTCACACTGATTTGGTTTTTCAATTCCCTCTTGAAATTTCAGGTTACGAATAATACCAACATTCTAAGCCAATCGCCCAATATTGCTTTCTTATTAAGGATAGAAAAATTACGTGAATGGGCAGCAAAAAATGAGCCGACAGTTGGTAAACTTAAGAAACATTGAACTCAAAAAAGTCCTTCTCAACTCAATATAATGTACATGAAGTCAGTTCCATAATCATGTATCAGCCATAAAAAAAAATTGCCTGATAGATGACGTCAAAATTATTCCTGTATGACTTGAACAAAACGACAACATTTTGACCAATCGTTGGCCAGCACTATCTTCTTCTTTCATACCATCCTTCAATTACTCGTAGATAATTGTACTATAAATGGCAATAAGACTTTCATTATGTATCAGGAATTGATGAAAACGCCCATTCTATGGAAACGCTTGTCGCTGTCGCCATACGCGACAAATTTGTATCCTCTCAGTGGAGTTCAAGGAAGATATTTCATGTGGAATCCTCAATTTCAAAGCTTGTCACATCAGTAAATCTTGAAATCATCTTGTTCAATCGGAATTCCATTTTACTGGCCTTGAGTTGGGAGATTCGATATTTTCTTCCTGCGGGAATTTCAAACGATAAGTCACAGTATCCTAAAATTAATAATACACTTTGAATGCTGATCTGACATGCTGCCCCATAGTCGTGGAACAGCAAGTGACTAAACCAAGTCAGGAACTATCGCTAGCTGTCATCCTAGGTTTGAAAAATTCAACGACCAGGGGAGCCCCGAAGCGGTTGGCGAGCGCACGCAGATAAAAAGAGTTCAAGGTCTCTACATTGCCTCAACGTCCGTCTTTTACTATGTTTCATTCAACTCAGCAGTCGGTCTCCCACCCACCTCAACGGACGGCGCGAACATCGACTGAAACCACTAGCTTCAAAAGGTTAATTAAAATCCACATTTTACTCTCGGGAAAACCGAGAGAACAGCAAAGTCATAACAGCAGTGAGGGAAAAAATAAGAATTCGGGGAAAATTAGATGTAAAGTAGCTAAGGGAAGAGTTGGAATATCTCAAGATTTATTCAGTCACATTTCGTCCCACTTTTTATGAAACTGAATGGAACAAGGATTTACTTGGGGAGCACTTAATATAGAGAAGAATCGCCCTCGAAAGTTAATGTCGAGTGACTAAGAAAGAAGTGCGCAGTGAAGGGAGGATCAAGGACCGTGGAAGGGCTGTAGCCCAAAGCAGAGCGGTTTTCTAAGGGAATTCTAAAGAATCGTTGTCGTCCTTTATTTAGTCGAGGAAGTGAATAAAATTACCAACCTACAGCACAGAAGATCCGAGGATGATGAAATACGAAAGAGGAAAGCTATTTCCAAGGAGAAGGGAAAAGACACTTTTTTTTACTTTAGCTCCTTTTAGGTGAGCTAGACAAGGGGATATCAACATTCTCAACAGCGACACAGTTTGGAGGGATGAATATTCTCTACTTCGTGGGACCAGCTAACCAATAACGATGTAAGGGGTAAACATGACTCATACAATCACGATAACTTCCCTCTAATAATAATAAATTATTATTATTAAAGTGAGCAGCTATTTCGTGATATTATCTTGTTGATACGATCAAGTAAAAGACTAGGGATGCGGAGTATTCAATCAATCGGACAGTGATGATGACAAATTTGATGACATAAAAATTTTGATATCACCATCCCATTATCCCTTATTTCGAGATAAACCCAATTAAGAATTCGTGAGCACTATCAGGTTAGAACTTGGAAGTGTTTTTTGGAACTACATTTTCTATCATAACTAGGATTGTTGTTGTTTTTGTCTTTTATTCAAAGGAACTCACAAACAAATCCCTTGAGCAGGACGAAATTCCTCCATTTCTACTTATTGGCTAAAACCTACTTTAAACCCCTTCACTTCTTACGAAACCCATATTTCAACTTTTCCTTTCCTACGCACACTGAGGTCGAGCCGGGAGTAGTTCGGGGTTAACATAACTCCCAAATGCTTGTGCAAAAATAGGGCGGTTTCAACCCAATTCAAAGCCAGGACACCGGACGAATATTTGCTTGAACTTGGACATCTCAAATTTTTGATCATTCAACCCATTATAAACTGAACTAATTGCGCCGAAAATTCCCATTTCATCAACTACAATATTGGTCTACGTCAATTACTTCTCTCAAAATACAGTAATTGGAGATAAAAGAGCAATATTACGACTGATTTCGAAAGGTATTATGAAGATAAAATTACAAGGAAATTTAAAAAAATATCAATTACTTAACAGTTCGTGCACTTGGAATTTGTAATTGAAATGGGAATTTCTTTTCTTTTTCATGGACAGACAAAAAGTGAGAAGAAAGAGTAGGAGGTACAAACAATGCCGGTGTCACTCCTAAGCAAATAGTTCCATCTTGTAGATCGCACTGAATATTTATTCATTTTCGTAATCCTAAGAAGATATTTTGCCACTGTTGAGGATTGAAATGAATGGATTCCTACGAAAAAATACGCAATAAGTTGTTTAGCAGCGACCAAGGAAGATGGAGACGGCATTTACGAGTTCCCATATCCGTTTCCCTTCTCTTTGACGGGCCAAGTGAGATTGCACAATCCTCGAGCAAGGGCGATTCTGGAGGAGCGAATCTACGATGAAGGTCTTTTGGTTGGTTATTCTTCGAATAATCAACCTATGTTTTCATGCAAAAAGTCAATCTCTTCGATTCGGCACAAAAAAAAATTTCTGGACGTTTCAGTGTCTAAATCAAAATTAGCAAAAGTCCATCCGTCGTACGCCGACTTTGGTAGTAGAAATTTTTCTAAAAATCTGAAATGTGGGTCAGGGGTCCGTTCCTGGCTCTAGCTGGTCCTCGAAACTTTTCAGCCCGATCGGACCAAATTTGGGTGGAGTAGGGGTCAACATATATTTTTGAAAAATTGATTTTCGAGATTTGTGGTGATCTAGGCGTGTGGGGTTATAATTTTCCACTAAATTTTGGACACTGAATCCAATGAAATGGGTCCCAGAACGACTTGCAGCCACCGAAAGAAGTTATGGGTCAAAATAGGCATCTATATACCCATTTTGAATATGTGTTTTCGAGATTTCAGGTACCTAGGCGTGTAGGGTATCATTTCCCGCTAAATTTTGGACCCTGAATCGATTGGAACGGGTCCGGGACCCGCCACACCCACTGTTTCCCCCATTTCCCAGAAATGAGGAATAACCAACCCCTGTGAAAGAATTTGCAGCGTTTTATTTCACGGGGCCTATTTCCCTATCATGATTGTGTTAGGCTTATACTTGCCGTGTTATTGCAAAATACTGTCAGTTCGGTGATAGATTCACTCAAATTTAGCTGATATTAAATTGGCAGGGAGTAGGAAAGACAAAAACCTGCATGAACTGTGCGACTTTAAGGATGGAAGAGTTGATTGCGGATGATGATGTCCTGTGTTTCTTTGGAAGAGTAGTGATCCTGGGAAGCATGATCCAGTACATTCTTTGTCCTTCTTCAAAAAAAGCGTCCTCTTTTCCCATAACTCTACTCATATGAGGTGATACCAGAAGGGAGCATTGGAGAGGGATAATTTAGGTACTCTTCACTGCACGTAGGTAAACGCTCATGTAACCTAGTGACAACTTAGCTAGTGGCAATTTGTATAAGGAAAATATTCAAGGACTTGGTCGGTGACTGAGAACGAGAACTCTGGTTCCAGCTAAAAAATATGTAGCTCATGTTGAGATCTCTTCAACAGTTTAGTTAGTAGGTACTGGTTGTATCTCGTAGTTAGATTTTGTATGACGTAGATATCTAACATCGTGCTCTGAATCAACATAGATCACTTCGTTTTGAGGATTCCTTCAGATTCTAGCGAACGTGAGTTTGTACGATCCTAGGAGAACCTCATTTCTGTGAAGGCGAAAAATAGTTAAACCCCGAGCCACGCCCTTGAGTCTATGCCCCGATCGTATGAGAAGATACTTATCAAGTTGAGTTGTTTTAGTACTCAAACTTTGTAGCAAACGAAATTTTTAATGTACTTCCCTTCAGAGATCCTTTGACTATAGGCAGCTGTAATAATTGGGCGACCGGCGGTTACATTATAGTCGTCTTATTGATGAATTCAGAGAATACAACGTGTTACGATAATATATTTACATAACAATAACATAAAATTTGTAATATTCACACTTCATGGCCTTACTGTTAAGTATTATCGAGGCGAGAGAGTCAACAACTGGAGGGTCATGCTAATTTTCTTTTTTCATGATTAACTTGCAGATCACCCACTGTAGGAAGATTTACAGGAGCAAACGACTGATATTTGCGGATAGTTACTAGGGGATTTCATAACCTTGGAGAAAGATGGAAATTTGTGCACTAATCGTGCTGCTGACATAATTTTAAAAGAAAAGGAAATAACACGAAAGATAGTGATTATCATCTCTATGCATTATGCATGATGTGTTCGCCAATTGACCATCTCATGAAGAAAAAGTGGCCAACTTATTTGGGTAGAAAGCGGCACGCCTAATATATGATCTGGTTCCCGAAAGTCAGACGGGTGTGTTGGAAAACATTCGACCTCCGACGGTTTTGGGGTACGTACGGAGAATGTCAAAAAAACGAACCCTATTGAAAAAAGGTTCACACATTCTATATCATCACAAAAGCATAGGGATGGCGTCCTTCATGTAAATTGGAACGCCCAGCGTCGAGCAAGCGATGCGAATGAAATGTATGAACTACTGATCACAGATTAGAAAGCAGTAACCTAACGCACCGAGAGAGTGTAATGTTGGAATAGCCAACGTGATTCATCGCACAGAAACAAAATACATATCCGTGCTTCCTTATCTCCACGGACCTCCATCTTGGAGTTGGGAGCTGGATTTTTGTTGTTGTGTTGACCCTAACGAAAAACGTACGACGGTCGATTTCCGAAGACAATTCGAGCTGGCATTTGCGAGGGAGGGAACGCAATGAGATAATTTTTGAACAGCATACTATGAGACGTGGGGAGACCGATATTTTTAAAGATGGGCCCAAGGTGAGCGGCATTCAAGTTGAATACAGAAAGAGGTTAGGAGAAACTCGTCCCCTCAGCACAACCTCGCTACAAGCCTCAACGAAGAGTTGAAAAATACCCATGAGGCCTGGATGTATTGAATTTGTCGCAAAACCAATGAGAAGTTGTGGACTCGTTTGTTATGAAGTTGAGTGGCTTCGCCGGGAACAATGGTGGCCAAACGTGCGTTCATTGGCTCAGAACAACGAGACACAGGCCCATTTTGATATAAACTTTCGGAATATTTCGTTTGAGACTTACCGGGTAGAAGACCCCCTGATGGGGGAGGTAAAAGCTTGATCCCCACAGTTTGGCTGATATCACTTCACTATCACTCAAAACCATTCACAATCGCATGCAGCCTATGTGAAAAATAGTTTGAAAGCTCGACAATACTCTGACCAAGCGCTTCTCACGAGCTAAACGACGTTCCAGCGATCAATGACTCGGGCAGCGGCACAGTCATTACCCCCACTTCGCTTGAGAGCGGCGCAGTGTTGCCACCACACCGGAAGATAAATCCCTTTTTTACGCCCAAGCTCCACCTATAAAATGGATCACTCAGTGTTGTTCCCAACACTCTAACCAAATCATCACATCCCGCCTCTTACTCGATGACTTTAAAGTAATGGTTCAAAATCAATGTGTAGTCTGATTTCTCACATTTTTCATACATTTTCGTGTGGAAACCCTATTCAAAGAAATCGTTATTATTGCGCATGTTTTACAGAGAAATGATGAAGAAGTTGATCACAAGCAGATTGCAGAATTACTTGGTGAACGAATCAACTGTATCACTGGGCGCGGTAACTACATGGTTGGGTGTCGCTGGTAATTGGGACAGCAGTCCAAGAATTTTTGTCAGACTGGCTGTAGGCTGAACATCGTCTTTATTCTAGGCTTCCAGGGAATGAGAGGGGAAATAGAAAGATTTCCTACGCCTGACCACGTGCGCGTCATAATTAATGGTGGTTTCTTCTTTTCTTGTTCTCCTCATTACAAAGGGTGGCCATTGTACAGATTGGTTCAATAGTAAACTAAAATTTAAGAGTAAAAGTAAAAAAATTAATAGGTCTTTTTGATGAATCGCCCCTCCCGCAGTAGTACTTGCATCTGACCAGATATCCCTACCGATTTCTCAAATTTTAAGATTCCAAATTTCCTAGACAGCGGCTCTAATTGCGAATAGCCGCCCTCGACTATCGTTATTTGCTTTTTTCGACTTTTTTACCGTGTAATAAAATAAGGATTTTGTCAGTGATTAGACGAAATATGAGAGTTTAAAAATATAACCAGAAAGTAAATCTTGGAAAAAAATTAATTAATTAAAAAAATTGAATCAGTGCATATTTTTGGGGGGGAATTTAGCTCTCACCAACATTCTTAAAGTTAAAAATACGATTTTAAATGTCTTCCCAATATTGTCGTTATGCGTATTGCTTCCAGGTATTTTTTTTTTTTTTTTTTTTTTGGAAATAATGACAATTCATTTGTTGCCATTATTAATTGTTCATTTTGTTTACAATGCTGTATGCGAGATATTTTGTAACTCAATTTATTCATGGATGTAGAATGAAGCTCGTGTGCGGCTTTTGATTTTACATTTTCCTTTCTTCTCTCGTAGTAAATCGTCTTTGTGTACGGAACGATCCAGCCGCATTTTTTCCCCGGATCCTTGGACAATAGAAGCGCTTTCGGTGAATAATAGGTATCATCGATCAGCTGTTGTTCCGGACTTTTTTTTTTCTCTTACATCCTCAGGGTCCAATGTTTTTCTCATCGGGACATACATTTACTTACTTACATTTACTTGGTGCACAACGTAGTAAAGACCTGGGTTACCCATGAGAGTTTTATTGTCTACGTTTTTCCGCGAAAGATTTTGTCGTAGAACAAGCAGGGCATAGTTAAGAAAAAAAATAATAATAATAAAATTTAATTTAATGAGGATAGAAACAGCAAACATCAATGTTTTTCATTGGCCTGATTGAGTTTTTTACTACTTGCATTTTAAGAATGATCCCAAATCTTGTGTGAAGAACAAAAAAATATTATTCTAATGAATTCTGAGCTATTTTTGGAACCAATATTATGTACCAACCTACCTATTTCTCACTTCAGTATCAGCTATGTAGGCTCTTCATGAATAATGTGCCAATAAATTACTTTATTCCACGACTAATTCGTGAATGATAAGGTATTACACGTGATTGATTGTAAGTACGTTTGAGAATCACAAGGCTCAAGTCGCCCAGACTAGCCTCAGGATGAGCTCCGTCAGTTTGTATCACAGTTTGTATGAAGACCTCACAGGGTTGGTTGGACGACGACACTTGTCAAATCGGTTCTGAGAGATTACCGAGTGAACTGGGAAGAAAACATATTTACAATCATGAGTGTTCTATCCGTCAACGATAAATATCCCAAATAAATAAATTAGTTTTAACAAAAGTACTATTGTCAATCAAGAAAAATGCGTAGTTTCTAAGATGAATGAAGCTATTTCTTAAATTAGTGTTATTTATTTATCAAAATAAAAACCAATTGAACACCCATTCCTCAGTATGATTATTTGTACCTTCAATATTTTTCTTCGTCTGAAAATTTAGTGGAAAATGATACTCCACACGCCTAGGTACCAGAAATCTCAAAAACACACATTCGAAATGCGTAGATAGATATCCATTTTGACCAATGACCTTTTCCGGTGAGCGCCAATCGTTCTGGGACCTAAGCGTGGACCCCCCCCCCCCCCCCCCCCCAATTGGTCTGATCGATCTGAAAAGTTACAAGGAACCACTAGAGCTGAAAATAGGTCCTTGGCCAAAATTTCACATTTTTAGAAAGTTGACTACTACCAAAACGGCGGACGGACATTTTCTTATTTTGATCTAGACACTTTGAAACGCCCAGAACATAATTTTGGGCCGAGTTGAAGAGATTGACTTTTTGCATGAAAACATAGGTTGATTATTCAAGGAATAATCCAAAACTGGAAGGGATATTACAAGATGTTTGTTCCACATACCCTTCCCATTTAGAAAAATAATGGAATTGAAAAACTTTTCTATGATGAGTTTAGAGAGTTTAAATTGATGGTTGTGAGTAATTGATGGAAAGTTGGTTCTTCGTAATACAACCCGGAATGCTTACCTTTTTTTTAGAGTCCTGTACTCCACGTCTCCGAGAGGCAAAGTTCACCTAGAATTCCCAAACAATTTACTATTATTTAGATCGTCTGTTGCCAACATGTAGACTTTACGTTTCAACAAGAATCTTGACAGACTATTACTTTGATAAAATTGAAAAACCAAAAATCGTTCATTTTCTGTGACAATATGGTAACTTAGGTCGGACTGACTGTCTCACCTCGATAACTCTTCCACCAATATCCTTTCCATCGAATAGATTTTTCATGTTGACTGCTGTTGCTTCATCTTTAAACGTCACGAATCCGAAACCCTGTACAGAAGCGGATAAGTTGCAGATGTTCAGCATGTAACAACAAAACCACAGTAAAAGGATGCTTTATGGACAAAGAGACAAAACAATTATTTTCTTATTGGAACATCAACAAGTTCACATCCACACACATCGTGCACCAAAACAGAATAAAATCCGTACCGGCACCATTACATAAATCTTATGATACTTATGATACGAGCTCCGTGCAATTAACATTCGTCGATTTTTCTCTTGTGGACAATGACAAACTAGGACCAGATATTCCTACGTAATGCGTGTTTTAACGGTACCTTTTGAAAATAAATTAAACGATCAGTTTCCAGGATTCGAAAAAAATCGCTTACGGCATTTTTACGTCAAACTGGAGGTTTTGTCCATCATAATTGGAGCATGACAGAAATATATGATATCATTCTGAGAAAGCAAAAACAACAAATTAGCGAGTGAAACGTAGCATTCAACAAGTAAGGAAACCCCTCAGGTTGTCGTGTCACATAGGTCGTGGTTGGCTTGGCGCTCACTGAGGATTTGTCTTGCTGACAACTTGATTTTTCGGAGGCAGTGCTCCACTAGATTCAAGTTGGGGGAGTAGGGGGCAAAAAATATTTCACGTTAAACGCCAATTCGACCATCTTACTGGTAACTTGTCCAGCTCTGTAAATGGCTGTGTTATCCGTTATCAGGTCTGTGATAGTAGGGTTTGCCACTTTTTCGCGCAGCTCTGCGATAAATAAGGTCTTTGCGCCCGCCATTGTCGCCATTGCGTTGTAATATTATCTCATAATGAACAACATCTCGAGTTTTTACGGCTAGGACGAGGGAAACATTTCTTCCTCTTACCGTGGGTGCTGTGGAGACAGCACGTGTATTCTCCCCGGATCTTGCATGACTTCTTCGAAGGTGCAAATTAAAATCGGATTCGTCAATGAATACCATATTTTCAGGGTTTTCTGGCGCGAAAATTTTTCAATTAAGAGGATTCATTTTTGAACTAGTGATGAGATGGCAGCATTACCAACTTAGTCATTCCATTTCGGATAATTTTATTTGGTGTCATGGTAATGACCTAATCAATCCATTACTTAATTTGTTGATGAATTGACTTAATATCTATATTTGTTAAGATCCGAAAATATTTTAAAATTGACATTTCACAAATTTTATTATTTTTAAGTATATATTTTCTATTCGTAACAATATTAAATATTAAATCAATTTTATTACATCTGACATTATTGTCCCTTTGTGGGAGAGACTTATTCTATTTATCTCTGTTTTTTAAAGAGTTTGGATTCTTCAAGAAAATATTACCGACACCATTTCTTACAATGCATTCGTCAAAAAAATGGGTAAGAGTCACGCACATGACATTGAGAGGACAAGAAAACACATGAATGACTGACTCCTTTTGCTCTTACAAACCTTTGAGCCCCTCTCGTTGTAAATTATTTCGGGTTTGAAAACCTCGGCGTACTTCTAAAGAAAAAGAGAATGCAAAGGTTGAGAAAAAGACTTTGATGTATGCGGCATATGAATCTAGGCATAAATAATTATAGATAATGGATGCAGAATATCACCTACTCGAAATACATTTCTTACGCCCACGAAAAAATTAAGTCTAATCAGAAGAAAAATGCCTGTTATTCCAAAATGGTTTGGAAATTCGAATGCAGGTAGATTTTAGGGCACTCTCAACCCACGCTGAAATCACTGATGTCTCAGACTCATTCTAATCGATTCATCGTCCAACATTTTGTGGAAAAAAATACCCCATTTAACTAGATCGCCAATGAACATTAAAAAAAACCAGTTTCGAAATAGGTAGGCAGGTACCCATTTTAACCCGTACCCATCTTCAGCGGGCGCCAACCGGTACGGGACTCATCTCAATGTATTCAGCGTCCAAAACTTATTGGAAAATAACTTGCCTAGTTCCTAAATAGTAGAAAATAAAACACGCCTAAATTCTTGGAACGGATTCTACTGAGTCATGAGGAGTAAGGTGAGGGTAAAACTTTCCGAACAAAGTATTTAGGAAGAGTGTGCAGCATTATTCACTTGAAATAAATGAAGGGTCGCCAAATAATAGGACGCATAAAAACTGTTTTGAATACCTCAAATAGCTTGTAGAAGTGGTACGCCTCGAACCAGAAAGGGAGGTTGGAAACGTGTACTCTTCTGGACACAGATGGCTTAGCTCTTTGGGGAATCTGTGAATAATTATGACAATCAGCTTTCAAATGTATGTAGGATTACACTAAGAAGTGCCCAATAAGTAAAACCTCTTTAACTGAAACCTCTTTAAATCGTGGCCCCCACTCCTTGGAGGGCTAAAGGTTCTTTAACTCATGGAAGCCCTACTTCTTTAATTGGTGGTTAAACTCTCCCCAAAACCTCTATAATTTACGCCCACCCTACCCTCTGGATGAGATTTTTTAATTGATTAATTTGGTTTGATTGGTTTTGAATCAAATCTGTGACCTCATCCCTGAGTTCTGTTCAAACGATTTTCCTAAGCGATATCTACGTAATCAAGGGCGAAATTCCAGCGTAAGCCCACCTGGTGATAAACCAATGTGGGATGATTTGTTTGGTGTGGAGGAACTCGATCATCGAAATAAAAGAAGATTACCAATTTCTTTAACTAAAACCTAGGCACTGAATTTGAATAATTGATTGAAATTAACTGAATTACTGATGAATTGATTTACCAAACCTGGATAATAGACAGAAGACGTTCCTACGAGTCGTCAACACAGGTTTTATTGAACGGTGAACAGGTTCTCACTGAACTTACGGCAAGTATGACCAACTCATAAATGTCCCCTAATCAATCTCAAAATGATTTACTGATCACGAAATGATTCGGCCATATTGGCACTGTGGCTAAAGCAATTTTTCTACAGGGTATAGTGGACCTTTCGGTCAAAAGGTGCATTGGTTATGGTCACGCGAGAAGTTGCACCATGCAGCAACTGGCACAATTTTATTTTAGTCATCAATGCAAAAAATACACATCTATATTGTTTCCATGGAAAGATTTAGTTAATGCAGCTATCAGCTATGTAGCTGTGTCATATGAGCTTACCTGTTGTGACTTGTTCTGTCGTCTGGCATTTGGACCAGGGTTCCGAACTAAAATCGTTTCGTTTCGAGCGGAAATAGGGTCGATGGGCCGCCTCTGAAAGAAAATTGTGACTCTCATAACAGTGCTCTGAAAATAATTTGCAACATCTCTGGTTATCCTCATGGAGGAGATCCAAAAACCTGCGTACCTCGGGAATAGTAGGTGCTCTTAGGTACCTCGTTGTGCGTTGGCCATGTGATGCAGCCTCCCGAGAATAGCTGTTGGGCTGATTCTTGGGTCGTGAGGCTTTTGAAGGCTTGAACATACGATCATACACATTTAAAATAGATAACATCAAATACTGTACTTAACCAATTTTCTAAATCAAATTCAAAGAACTCCATCCGGTTTTCGGTTGGGTCAATGAGGCATATACGTTCCGTTATATCCAGTCCTACCGGTTGGTAGCTAAGAGGACCAATTCTGAAATTCATCGATGCACCTGAATAGTAATGAGGTTGTTTACCTGCATTTCTGACCTAGAGCTGTGAGTGGGTGGTGGTTGGGGAGCCGTCTTGGTTCTCATCGGAGGGGCTTCTACAGAAACTTTTACCTAGAACAGAATGATTGACTCGATCATAATTTTGTAGCTTCACACAACTCTCAGCGAGTGGGAATTTCTTTCTTGATATTGTTACGTACCATATGTACGATAATATTAGCTTTTACTATACGATTATTTAAAAATATCGATGCACAATTTGTATTATTGACAGTCGCTTGAAAGGATCTTGAGTGCTGGCGAGATGCATAGCAGAGGCTGCTGGCCATGCGTGAGGAATATATTCGGACTGCAGAACGGTTGGGGTTGTAACTTGAAGATCCAATGACCCGCGTATTTTGGAGCTATTAGTATATAGATAGTAGGAGCTCCGGGGGACCACGCCAGGATTAAGCTGGGTTCACATGGACGCGGTTTCTCCGTTGCGGTAGAATGGTGGGGGAAATATGTTTTGAGTTTGGGTGTTCACATGGATGCAGTGCGGCAAGCGCGTTCGTGGAGCTGATTGGTGGCAAATCGGAGATAACAAAAATGATAAAATATCAAAATAATTTGATGTATACAGACCGCTTCATAAGTTCACCTGCGGCAGCTGTGATAGACCCGTGGAGCCATCAGATGGCCGAACACGTTTGCCCCCCAACGGACCAACGGAAAAACCGCGTCCATGTGAAACCAGCTTTAGACTTTGGGATTCAGCTTTCCGAGCATAGTTGACGGACTGCTTCTCGAGCAGTAAGACATTTGAAGCCTTGAACAATACCACTTACCTATGTGGTATGAAACTGAATTGGTGAGAATCGAGAACGCATACTACTCTAAGATCGTACTATGGGCAACATAAGTCTGAAGACCGAAAATCGCTGGAAATTCACATTTTGTTTCACAGAACTAGCATATCATTATTTTTTGTACACATAACAATGAAATATTCGCTGCGAGTGTCGATAAAGGGTTTTTTAGTGGGTTAGTCGATGCATTATGATACAAACTTTTACACTGAAGTCCAGTCTAGTTTTTACAAGCCAGTAGCGTGCAATGTTGGACTTTTTTGGAAAAGACATGCTTCTTACCTGTATTTCATTGTGGGTAGGTGCTGGTTGGGGAGTCGTGGTGGTTGCAATTGAAGAGGCCGCTGCAGGCACTGGTAGCTAGAAAAGAGGAGTTCCCAATTGACGTATTTATAACCTCAAACTAACAGCCTTCTGAAGCCTTGTTTTGCTTGTATTCGTTCTGGCGGAAGCTTACCAGTGGTACTGGCCATACGTGAAAAGTAGGCACGGGTGGAACGGAAAATATTGTCACCTGGGTTCGCGCCATGAGTGGCCTTGAAGCTGGTTGCTGGAAAAATGTGGAGCATGATATGACATACCAGGGTAGCATTCAGGGTAGCTCTTCAACTACTAAGTACTTGTACCTACCCATATTTTCGAGCCATCCAGAAGAGAACACTTTGGTTGAGAAGTTGCGTTTATCTTGAGGGGTTTTGTTTGGGTGACATCTCCCCACTCTGGCTGCTGTAACGAAACATAGAATAATGAACCGAAATAGGCCACCATGACCTTCAGTGGGTATCTAACCAATGCGGTTCATGGTAACTGTGAGAAAGGTCTACAGAAAGTTCAATAGCCACTCTCGACTGATTTCACGAATCCCCTACGAGGCCAATTCCAGGACTAGATGTACATGTTTAGGTTTACGTCAAGAAAAAAAATTGTAAATGAGGCAGATTGTCAACAGAAAGATTGTCCACGAAAAGAAATCGATGCGGCCGTTTCTTTTGATATATTTCTTGGACAAACTAAAGTTTGGGATTTTTTCAGCACCATTTTTGGTTATTTTCACGTTACATTTGATACCAAAAGTCCATTTGAGAAATGGTTACGAGGTCTTGTTTTTTGCTTGCCAATTACGAAGGAAATAACATTTTCATAAGGGAGCGATTTTCAAAAAAATAAACGAATAAAATAACAATAATAATGAGAACAAAATTATTTAAAAAATACCTTTTTTTTAATTTTTGGGGAAAAAAGGACGCCAGGGGGAGGACGTCTAGCTTAACTACACTCACCTGGATCATATTGTCGCTAGGTTTACCTTCACGAGGGTCTACATCATCCGTCGAGTTCTCAAACACAGTTTCCTGGAACGGAACACGTCCATAAAGATGCGACCTCAGGAGGCCAAGCGACATTATTTTGTTGAAGCATGATTTTATTAAAGCAAAAAGATGAGGGATCTGAGAATATCAATAAATTACAGGAAGCAGGAGTTGTGTTTGAAAATGGTCACACCCACATCATAGGCTATGCACGGCCTGCAGCTTAGGAACACAGAGGATATAAATTGGGTCAATATCTTGTGTTTCAGTAGAGTCTACAGATGATAATGACCATTGGCTTGTCACTCTCACCCTTTAAATTTTCGAATTATGTCCAGGAGAGTGTAGGAACGTATATTATCTATCAGGGCCAAACTGACAAATCTACCGTGGGTTTCTGATAGAAAATGTGCTTCGTTTCACGGATGACACCCTATTTGCTCAAATCTTTTTACGAAACATGGTGATTGCGCTACACTCAAAGAAAGACAGTTGACAGTGGCTTGGTATAAGTGAATTCGTATAATTCACTCTCTGAGGATGGGCCATGCTTTTCCATCTGGCACAATTTTTCGCATCTCTTCAATTCAGTCTGAAGGACCTCCAACCCTTTGAACACCCTTTCCTATGGCACATATTCCAAACATTTCGATTACCTGCGGTGCTTCGGCGTAAAAACCTTCCAGCACCTCGGACGGTCGGAGAAAAGAGGGTCGAGAATGCAATTTGAGGGTGCATTGAAAGGTTTTGTGTGGGTGAGGGAGCGGGATCGAGGAAATTGAACACGTTGAAAAAGAGGGGAATCGGGACGAATGGCTGTTTAATTGAATTGCTCCGAATACAAACGTTTTAATACCGGATTTTACTGAGCCTTATTTCAATTTCCGTCTGTATAAATTCGTGGAACAGATCTCATTTGCATTCAATTGCTTATTTGATGCGCCTATCTCACATAGCCTTCCACGCTGCTGTTAGTCGAGGGGGTGGGAGAAATGATAATTTTCGAGAGTTCCCAGTTATGATGCAAATATTCTCTCCTTCCCAACAGCTAATACATAATTGGAAAGCTGGAACATCTTGCTAAATTCGTCCCAACCTCCTTTTAGCCTACCATTAGACGAACCCTCACAAACTCGTCATTCTGATTCTGCTTTCTGCAAGATATCAATGAAAATTTTTCACAGCACCGAAATGATATAACGTTGAACAGCGATCCCCCCCCCCCTCCCAGAAATCCCGAAGAAGAGTGGGACAACTTGAATATCGATAATATCGGTTATGAGATAGCTTTTGGTACATATTATTCACCTCAGTGTCGCCTCAAGCAATTGTCTCTTTTTCTCTGGTGTGTGTTTTTATCCCATGGATAGGAGTGGTTACGTCCTACCTTACCACCAGTATTCTTACCGTAAAAGTGGATCTCATCGGGCTGTAAAGGTCTGGGCTATATACAATTGGACGTTCAAAGGGGGGGGGGGGGGGGGGGGCTCACTCTGTCACATTTCGAACCGTTTTATCAAGTCTCTTACTGTCGGATGGATATTTTTTCAATTTTAAGACGAACTCGTAACGTAGACAAAATATATTGCGATAGAATTTTGTTCTCTACTGATCAGTTCAGATTAACTCTAGTGCCCTCATCAGTTCAACCAACCAAATAACACGTTGGTTCACGCCAAGCTAACCCGTGGATGGACTCTCATCACTCCGCATTTTCGCTCTGCTTTTTGTCCGCTACTATGTGCACAGGAGGATTTATTAGCAACGTTGATGGCCCGCTAGTGAGATTAACTCAGAGATTAATGAGAGTGGTTACATAGCGGAGGTTCGGTGGTAATCCATGGTCGCCCTGGCTACCATGTGGAGGGATCAGTTTTGCCCATGACCTCTCACCAGTTGTTAAAATGAGTTATATATAAACTATCTTCCCGTTTAATATTTTTGGGCTTTTACGCATTTCAATTAGTTTATCCCTAATTCATACTTTTACGAATTGATTATTTCGTCTTCCTACTATATATGAGCCTGTTTGTACCTATCGAAACATGTTGTAATCTATTATAAGTTGTTCGTACGGAAGTCAAACTTCTTCTCTCTCTTTCTCCACTTTTCTTCGAATTGCTTATGAACCGAACTACGGTTCACAAGGTTTGGCGGAGTCACTTTCGAGTTTTCGAAGAGTTGGAGGAAAAGAAGAACCTCAAGAGACTCAAACCAACAAAAGATACGTCGCTAAAGTACATTTGTAAGAAGAAGAAGAAGAAGAAGAAGAAGAAAAAAAAAGAACAGAAGTAAGGCGCTTATGATGGAAAAGTACGCACAAAAGAGACAGAATAGAGAGTTTGTATAAGAGCACAATGTGTGACGTAAGGTAAGGGAGAAATGTGGGGGAAAGGGTTTTAAGGCTTGGAGCTGAAAAGAAGTTTTGTTTTGCAGAGATTTTGTCGCGGGTAAGGAAAAGTTTTATTTGTAAGAAGTGTGTTCATTCGCCAGAAGGAGGAAAGTTGTTCAGGTTCTGTCAATGGGCTCTCGAAAACCACACAACCGAAGGCAAACTTTTATTTGTAAGGTAAATTGTTATGTCAGGAATGTTTGAAAACGCAATACAACTATAAACTGAATTTTAGGTTGTACGTAACTTTTACACAGGCGGTATCCACAACAATCGCCTTTGTGGTCCTTAACATTCTCATTTCACCTATTGCGCGGACAAATGAGTGAGAGAGCGTATCTAAATGGGCGTGCGCAGTATCGGTGGGATTTGAACTGATTTTTAGGACTCGGTTTTGTCACCTCAAACGATCCAATATGATGAGGATCCCGTTCCAACGGTGCGACGAATTCGGTCTTCGTCCCCGACATTCTTCTCAATTACGGTTACCTCCGACGGTCCCTCGAAATACGTGCCTTCAGGCAACTGTCGTACGTGATCGGGTCACACCGTCAATCTCGGCCGGCCGCTCTCTTTTTTGAAGACGACTCGCAGAAAAATGTGGCGTGAAAATCACGGACAAAATGATCACACATTAGGTCCCAACCGTTATGGGAGGTCGAGCGAAAGCTGAAAATTTACAACATTCGCCTAAACAGTGTTCCAAACATAATATATATAGAGAAATTTCAACCTCGTTTCAGACTGCCCGAGGCCGTCCGAAAAAGAAGTCTATACGATTTTTTCAGTCCAAGTAAAAGTTTCATATTTTTGAAAATTCTTTGCAATCTCGTCTACGTAGCAGCTGAACGAGGCAATGACGACATAGGCTCACTTTAGTTTACAATCAGTTCAATATTATTCCAGGCCTTCCGCGAATCAACCTCGGATATATATATGGTATACACGAAATTAGTGGACTGTAATCCCATAATTCCATGTTGTTTTTATTCAGGGAATTTGCTCGCTTTACTCGATCGTTGGGGGCACGCCCCCAGAACACCGTGACCGTAATAGTTTGTGCATTATCAGTTTGCCTCGCCCACTCCAATTACGGTAGGTACATGAAAAACCACTTAACAGAGGACCGGCACGAGACTACAAGTATCCTTACAGATCTAATAATTTGATATAGTACATAGTAACAACATAGTAATATAGTTATAATTATAAGTACAATTATAAATTATAATAAATTTATAAATAAATTAAATACTGATACCACCACGCTCTCTTTGCAGAACTCAGCTGGGGTCTATATTTTTCTTCATATTTTGATTTTGATTTTTTTCTCCAGGAGGCTGGTCAGTGACAACTGGATCGGCTATTTCTTTTTTCATAATGATCAATTTGAGCTATCATACTTTTAAATCAGTAAACTTCTGATTTTCATGTTGAATTTAGGATTACGACATGGGCTTACGGAGTCTTAAAAAATGTTGAGTTTTGACATTTCTTCTGACCACAGCTTGGACGATAAAGTTAGTTTTTTCAGCAGGTCTCAAAGCTCACAATAACTCCTGTTAGTCAATGGCCAATTAATTCTGTACTTTTGGTTTATTTAAGCTGGCCTTTGTCTGTTTATATTGGATCGAATTTTATTTATCGGAAGCTAATTGGTCGGTTTTATTCCACGGTATATCTTGTAATCCGAGGATGATTCGCCGATATAATGGAATCGTTTTTGGGAAAAAGCTAGTGAGAAGGGTAGTGAAGGGGTTAAATGGGCTCTAAAACCAATCTGATCAGGTAGGGGGAATCGAAAATGTATAATCCCCTCACTGTGTAACGAGCAGCAGTAGGAACAGAAAGGAAAGTAACAACGTAATGTTGGGAAATGAAACAAAGGCTTACCTATCTAAGCTGTATACTTGAGGGGGGGGAGGGGAGATGGGGTTGAAACGGGGCCACACAGCACTCTGATTCTGATAATTCCCACAGTCACAATCCGGGAATTCGGAAGAGGCCCCCTACTGGGAATACAGTTCAGGAAGACTAAACTGTTTTGCGGAACGTAGCCTATCCAGCTCACAAACCGGTCTGCACGGTTTCGCTTTGTTATTTTTCTTGAATGACCAATCGATCTCTCTGATTTGCCTCGACATTTTTGACATTTTGCCTATCATGATGTCTTGTTAAAAAAAGGGCTGCTAATTCTTCCACATTGGTTTATTATACCTTAGAATAAGATTATGGGGTAAACAGTGGGTGCCCACGACTCGTTCCAATCGATTCAGCGTACCACATTTAGTGGAAGATGACACCCAACACAAAAATGATCCGAAGATGATCCCCGAAAACCTCGAAAACCTCTTTCCATAAGTGAACATGTATGTTTTTAAGTGTATTGATTGAGATGGGTCCATGGGACCGATTGGCGCCAACCGGAGGAGGTATGTGTCAAATGGGTAGGTAACGACCTATTTCATAAGTGGGTTTTAGAGATTTTTGGTACCTACTTAGGCGTACGGGATATCATTTTCCACTAAATGAAGGACGCTGAATCTATTGGAACTCCCCCTCGTCAACAAGTCTTGTTCAATCCTAGGTCAGTTCAGGTCAACACCGTGGAGTTACACAGTGCTCAACCGATTGGTTTGAAATGAGTTCCTAATTTTTAAAAACCGTAGGCACTCCGGTTCCCCTTAATATTCTTCTGTTACACGTTTGCTCGTGCAGCTCGTTCATAGCAGAGGTGATTTTAGGTATACTCTTTAGATTTCCCTATTGTTTTGAGATGTATCTAAATATTGCTCTAATGAATAGTTGACTCTTTTTCTACTGTCAAGTCCCCATGGCTGAACACGACGTTTTTCTTAACAAAGCATAACGAAAAAGGTGGAATTTGTGATATATAGTAGGGGTATTTTATTTAAAGAGCGTAACGATCTAGGTTTACATTAATTACTATCTTCGTACTTTTCTCGTTATTTAAACCATCCTCGTTCAAAATCGTTGTATCTTAATTTAAAAAAAAACTTTTAAATTTAAGGTACATGAGTCATGTCCCATGTCCCAAAACCATTGAAATCTATTCTTTGTTCCAAAAATCTGATGGGCAAAAAAAAAAAATGACCCATCCAGGTACTTCTATCTAGAAAATATCAGTTTCTAATACTGATCAGAGTCTAGTTAGTTGACATTTTTTCGCGAAAAATATTGACTAGGTTCCGAAAAAATGTTTGATTGTATCATAAATTCCTCTATACATTCTTCATATTACACGGAACATTCCAAGGGCTGAGCAGAATTGGTAGTTGCATCTATACCCTAACGTTGATTATGGTAGTTTGATTTCCACTGAAACATGACTGTGAAGAGTACAAATTTCTTACTAATATTTTCCAAAGCCTTCATTTTTGAATTGCGAGCTTTTTATCGTAAGTGAGAAATGATTACTTAACCATACTTCCTAGTAAATCAATGGTCTTAAATTATAATTAATTCAACTTTTTCATTCCCTGATCTAAGTTAAACTCTTTGAATAAAATTAAAGAGGCGTTGTTGCATGTACATGATTCATGTTTTAGATGTGTTATTAGAGCTGTCAAGTGGATAGTGGATCTCTGGGTTTTCCCCATGATGTCCAGGGGTATATTCGTCAGTTCTTCTGCCAGATATATTCACTAGTGCCAACGTAAATTGTAAATTTAGGACTTTCAATTTTTTAATCGTAGCCATCCGGCAAGATAGCGAATAACAGATGTGCAGTAACCAGCCCGAACGGGTCGGTTCCAGCCCCTAGTCCCTCTTTAGGATTTAAAAAAGACGTCCATTTCCATGGGAGAAAAACATTTTCTTCCATGTCCATTTCATAAACTAAGCCATCTGAACCTTCTGGCCCACTTCTTCAATCCCCATTCCTTACTGAGCAGTGTCTGCTTCGCTCCGACTGAAACCCATTTGGTGAGCAGTGGCCTATAAGAAGAACCTGTCTTCACTAATCCTCCTAATCACCCTCGGAACAGCCGGTCCCGTTAAAGCCGTATTTTCTTCCATTTAATATTATTTTCCAGCTCAGTTTTCCAATATTTCGGAGTCTGATGGTGAATTTCGTTTCCGTTTAGAAGCTTATTCTGGAGGAGAGGGGAAGAGGGAGTTTTTGCTACTTGTTTGTTATGTCTCTTGTCGGGGAGGAGCGCTACTGGGAATAAAATGAGCGGTTTATAAAGTGCGAACATTTAAGGCACAGAATTATTTCGCGAGTTTCAAAATACCCACGATTAACGAACAATTGTTTACTGGTTTTGAACCATAACCTTCGAGGTTGATCAAAATAGATCAAACAATAATTTCGTTCAAAACAATCAATTTATATTAGGTGAAATTCAAAATTACGTACCCCCTTCATAGGGCTATTTGAGCCTATGCCACTGTGAGGATACGACAATTACACTCACGGTTAGGTAAAACTAGGACTCTACAGAATCTTTGGGTGTCATTTTTTCGGACCTTCACAAAAGCCCTGTCTTGTCCTGTACGTCAGGTGAACAGTTAAAAACGTAGAAGTATTAAGTTGGAAAAAAAAATTTCTCATTTTTTTTTTTCAATTTGGAACGCTGAATCGATTGGAATGAGTCTCCATGCTCCTGGTCCGAGGAATGACCAACCCCTATGATTCATTTTCATTTTAGCCGTTTTAGTTTTTCAGTTTAGCATTAGGCGATACGTTAAAAAAAAAAGTTTGAATTTTCAAACAATGCGTAAATAATAAATACATTTTTCAAAACAATATCCTCTACTCAATAACTTACGACTTTTCAAAATCAAAAATTGCTAGTCGCCGGCGATAGTAGAGCCGGGAGCGGTAGAATCATGCATACAGCATTTCAGCCTAGGGTTGGCCTAAGGGGTCGAACTGGTGCGCGGGTTCATCAATTCCGCCGAATCTGTATTATTCTATGATGAGACAGCGGCTTGCATTTTCAATAGTATGATATATAACTCACCCTTACCCAAATTTCCGAAGCGAGTTCGATCCATTCAGCCAACAAGCACTTAGAGCAGAGACAAGCAAAGTGGGGTACATACGCCATGACTAGACGAGGTGAACTGATCTTGAGCACCATGTGCTCAGACCGAAGTAGGAACGTCAAGATACCAAGAAAACTTCGAGACGTGTTTCCGTTCAAGAGATTCCGAGTTTCAACGCGGTGAATGGAAAAAACATAGGTTGATTATTCGAGGAATAACCAACCAAAAGGAACCCAAAAGTCTTGGAGCCATTGAGCAAACAACGGAATCCCTCTATTTCTAGAAAACAACGCTCCCTCCAGCCAGGTAAGTGCATGGCGGTCCAACCGGGTGAATACCTGTTAGAGAAGGGCCCTTGCTACTACCGACCTCACAACCCACTTTTCGTGTATTGCAAGTTTGATGATCTATAAAGATGAAAACTTCCCTTTCTTCTGAACGCATGAGGACTTCCATCCGCGCCTAAAATAAACCTATAAAATAAAAATTAACTTCAGGGAACCTCTCCTGCTGAGGACAATTACATACCTGAGCTTAGACTGCACCATGATTTTCAAATTGTATTCTTCGTAGATGCCATTTGTATTAAAGTCGTATTTTTACGTACTTTTTCTCATGCGAATGATGGTTTTCCAAGCTTCAATATAAAATTGTTTGAACAAAGCCCAGTTTTGACTAGAAGAATATACGTACATTTTAATTTTGCTCAAAATATACCTAGTACACTTTTGGGTTGATACCCAACAGAGTTGGTCTTCCCTGAATTACAGATCAAGAGTAATCTTTGCTCCCAGGCACAAGTTCATCGCTTCCTTGATCTCTTCAGTTGAGTCTTCTTGACAGCTTCAAGTAGATAAGTAAAAAACAAGTAAAAAAATCTGCAAATTCTTACACACGGGTTGGTTATTCCTCGAATGGGGGAAACAGTGGGTGTGGCGAGTCCCAGACCCATTCCAATCGATTCAGGGTCCAAAATTTAGTGGAATATGATACCCCACACGCCTAGGCACCAGAAATCCTGACACACACAAAATGGGTGGATACATACCCATTTTGACCCATAACTTCTTCCGGTGGGTGCCAATCATTCTGGGACACACATCATTGGATTCAGCGTCCAAACTTTAGTGGAAAACTATACCCCACACGCCTAGGTAGCAGAAATCCCGAAAACACATATCCAAAATGGGTACTATATACCCAATTTGACGCATAACTTCTTCCAGTGGGTGCCGATCGTTCTGGGACCCATTTAATTGGATTCAGCGTCCAAAATTTAGTGGAAAACTATACCCCACACGCCTAGGTAGCAGAAATCCCGAAAACACATATTCAAAATGGGTAATAAATACCCAATTTGACCCATAACTTCTTCCAGTGGGTGCCAATCGTTCTGGGACCCGTTTCATTGGATTCAGCGTTCAAAATTTAGTGGAAAATGACACCCTACTCGCCTAGATCGCCCAAAATCTCGAAAATCCATTTTTCAAAAAACACATTTTGACCCCTACCCCCCCCCCAAATTTGGTCCGATTGGGCTGAAAAGTTTCGAGGACCCGTCTCGGCTGGGAACAGACACCTGACCCAAATTTCAGATTTTTAGAAAATTTTCTACTACCAAAAAGGGCGCGGACGATGGACGGCGTACGGGGTACGGCGGACGGACATCGACCTTTTTTGATCAGGACATCATGAAACGTCCAGAAAAAAATTTTGAGCCGAATCGGAGAGGTTGACCATTATCATGAAAACATAGGTTGATTATTCAAGGAATAACCAACCAAAAAAAATATATCTATTATTTGTGTTTTTTATAAACACCGATTTGTGTTCATCATTTCAACTAATGAATACATACTTGAGCGCACTGCTCAAGCCGTGGGTTCAGGCACTCTTGACGCTATAAATATGCCACATGATTCACACTCAAGAAAACTAGAATAAACGGATTCCAGCATCAGCGGAATTAATAATTTATTGAAGTAGCAAATTTTGAGCCATTACGTCATGTTCAACCACATGAATGCAACCAAATTACGTTCGCCCATTGCACACTTGCAATTGATTCGAACATGATGTAACCGATAGATCATCTAGAGCCCCAAACGGACCCCACAAATTTGGAGCTAAAAACCTTGAAAAGTAATCTCGCAAACAATTTTAATAACTTCAAGTTCTTCGGGAATGATGCATTTACTCACAAATTAAACCAGTTTCTAACTTCTTTAAAACATGGCCAATTTACTAAAATCTACTTATATGATGACAAAGTAGACAGCAACCAGTGGGCCCAGTAACAATTGATATCTTTCATGATTCGTATACTTTTATCGGGCAAGCTTTTTTCTGCCGTCGTCGTGAGGCCGAGATCAAGCATATATTTGGAATGAGTGGATAGGAATTTAGTAACCCTATAGCAAACTTGCAGTCTGAGAATGAACTTCCTTCAAACATATTCCTTCACACTTTGTACCGGACAATACAGTAGAAGACAGAAATAGCAGAAATAACACAAAAATTTTCTGTTAGGATAAAAATAGTGTTTCAATTTACATGAATGACCAGAGCGTCACGTCATTGGGGCAAAAGATCATAATAAGTAACGTAGAAAATAATCGTTTTATTCAAAATGAAAGAAAATTATTTTATACCTATTTCTAACGCAATTCAGAAACAATATTACATAGAACTGGAAATTATTTCCATAAAGAAGATACTTCGCTCGCTGCCGTTGAATGTTCAACATATTTGAACAATAAAAACAACGCCAAGTCTTGATCAATATTTACAATGACAGTTTACATATCTAGTCCAAGTGACAAAATGAGGGTCAAAGGGAAACACGAGAGCCAAATTGGTCAAAAGGGAAGAAGAACTCATTTAAAAGTCCTCAAGTTTGGGCCTTTTGGGCGGAATGCCGGAAGGTATGGGCTCTTTTTTAGGCAGAGTTTTGAGGCCACCACCGGGAGAGGCGACCACGTCTTGGAGCCACCTAACCTGAGTGGCGGGGCCGAATCCTTTTTCGTTCTTGGCGGCGATCCGAAAGATGATGGCAGGCTTGGAGGACGTGTCTATGTGGGCCGCCGACAGTGACGAGTTAGGGACGACTGTTTGGTTTTGAGGGCCGTTGTAGACTCGGACAAACGCTAGCTGGGGGGCTTTCCCTGGCTCGGAGACGGCTTGGTTGCTGTTCCTGACAGCGAGGCAGACAGAATATTCGATTATGGTACCAGCTGGGTTGGAAGGGGGTTCCCATGAGAGGTGAGCCCCTTCTGCTGATTTGGAGATCTTGATCGACGATGGAGCCCCCGGATAGCCTGGCAGGCAGGTCTTGAAGGCGGACACTTCGCTCCACGGACCACGGCCGCACGAGTTGATCGCTGCCACTCGGAACTTGTAAGCAGTTCCTGGCTCAAGCTCAATTTTGATTGAGTTTGCATAATCCGGTAAATTGTCCAACGTTAAAGTCTCATGTTCAGGGTCGTGGGTGAATCCAGGCTCGTAGTAAGATCCAACAAAACAACTCGCGCCTTTGATGATCCCAACGTCGCACCATACGGGCTCTTTCTTGACCGACTCTTCAGTTTTTATCCCATTAGCTCCTTGGTCCAATGCAGCAGCAGCCGCCAAAGTAGACAAGTCGTCTGTCTCAGCAGAATCAGTCTTAGTTTTGATGACAATCGGCTCCTGCACCAACGGTTTCTCATCGTCGTTCATCATCTGAGCGGCATGACTTTCGTCGTTTTCTTCGGGCAAGCGAAGGCTGTTGGTCGCTTCCTTGAGCACAGCCGCCAATTCAGGATCGTTCTCGTCCATTGTCGTTTCATCCCCGGTGTGGCCAGACTCGATTTTGGGCAGGTCACCGTCACCGTGCTGGTCTCCCAAAGCGGCGAAAGACCCGTCGTCCGTGTCCATTGGGGCCGTGGCTTGTACTTGGCTCACAGCAGCTAGCAACTGCTGATCTGAAGTCACCAGGAGGGATTGCTGGGCAGAGGCACCCACTGATTGCAGCGACGTTTCCTCAGAAGATTCTTCTGAAAAATAAAACAAAAAATCAATTAAGTAAATAAGTATAAACGATAAATTGCAGGACTCCTAGTAGCCACTATGAGGAACACTGACTAGACGCTGGGGATGTACAGCATTGCATGCATATATTGTACATCACATGTCTGATCTCGCGGCCCCACATCCCCTGTCGCCTTGCGGCAAAAGCGCCATGAAATGCAGGAGACCTGAATCTACCGAATTTTCCGCTCAAGTCACCAGTGGAAGGTATAATACTGGGTAGAATAATGTAGATCTAACTGTATTTCACTTGCGTAGGAAGCCATCAGTTGATGGGCTCCTGGAGAAGACGACCATTTCATCTTACCCAAGCCTACAAACATAATTATTGCGAAGTATTTCGAGTGCCTAAGTTCAATTTAAAAAAATAATAACTCGCACGTACCTTGTTCAGCTTTTCCTGTAACGTCATCAGGAAACGATACGTCTTGGGGGGCATCAACTGCTTCTTCAGGTTGTCCAATGAGATTATGACTTTGTTGTTGTTCTCCTTCTTCGATCGTCTTGTCAATCAGCTCAGCTTGATCCGCAGGCGCGATCGGATCTTGTCCAATTAGCATAGCTTCTAGAGCTTTGTCGTCAACACCGCCAGACTCACCAGCAACTGAGCTTAATTCGTTGACCAGCGTCTGAGCCATAGCAGCTAATTGTTCTTGAGACGTGTCGTGTTTCAGAATATCGGATTGTCCAACGCTGTCGGCTACGTGACTTTCAGAGTCAGCTTCCATCTGCTCGAGCGCCTCTTCTGGGGCAACAGCCGGAACTTCGTTGTCACTAGGGAGATTAGCGGAGCTTACAGGGACGGGAACGAGAGCGCCTATGTCTTCAGCTTGGGGATCTTGTGACTCATCTACATCTCCGAGTTGCATTGGAACATGTTCTGGGGCATCGGCAACAAGAGCAGTTTTGTTTATTTCTTCGTCGATTTGTTCAAGTTCAGATTTTTCGAGGTCGGTGTCGTCAGTAGAAGGAACTATATCGACTTCAGCGGTATTGACGCCCGATTCAGGTTCGAGGGTAGGCTCTTGGACGTCTCCAATATCATGTTGAGTACCTTGCCCTTCTTCAGGTAGTACCTCTAGTTCTGAAGCCACCCGGGACTGTTCTAACGCTTCTTCAGGCAAGCCGCTGCCTTCATCTTCAGCCAATGCTTCATCGTTCACATCTGGCTCACCTACACCTTCGTCACCAGGCTCACCAGAGGCATCGTTTTCACCAACGTCGTCATCCACTGCTTCATCATCCACCTCCTCATCAGGCTCTTCCTGACTCCTAGGAGTTTCAATGTTACTGTCATCTACTTCATTACCGTCCGCCTCGTCAGCCTCTCTGTCGCCTTCACCCTCGTCGTGCTCTTCCATGAAACCTAGTTCATCGACTCCTTCTACAGCTTCGTCTTCTTCATCCACAGCTTCGAGCTCTTCATCTTCAGGCGCCTCTTGCTCAGTGTAGGCTAAGCCTTCCCCACTCTCGTCTGCTTCTACCATTTGAGTCGCTTCCTCCCCTTCTTGGTCTTCCACCTGCAGATTCAAGCTCTCTTCTTCCATGGAATTGTTTACGGCACCAATACTGTATCCTGAAATGGCAAAGAAAAATAATTAGGTCACATTGACACGGATTTCAGTCCTAAATAAGTCACCGCTGGAAGTTTATAGTGATAAGAACTGTGCCGAGGAACGCCCTTCTGCACCACAGGAGTCGAGCCAGCGATACCAGTTCAATAAGGCGCAATAAAGGAGAAAACTATTCTGCTGCATACTATCTGAGAGATGTGCAGGTTGATTCCGAATAAGAATCAATAATAAACAATAACAATCAATATTATTGAGATGAGAAAACCAATGGTTTCAAGGTTTACTCTCCAACAGGCCAGCTGGAGATCGTGAGGATAGCAGTCATCCCAGAAATTGGTACTTGATACATTAATTGTACATTGATTCATCACGCAGAATATTCGGATAAGCTTAAGTTCTACTTTTGGTGACTCTGGCGTCTCTTCGACTAGTCCTCACCGAGTCGCGAAAGTGCATCTATCACCAATTGTTTTAATGGATTTCGAAATTAAATAGGTGAACGCTGTAACAAGTAGCGGAATGTTTCTACACAAAATGACTCATTATATATATACGGGATGCGGCCAAAATCAACACGATAACCACTGATTCAGTGAAGTATCAACTCACCAAGTTCATAAACACTCCTCGCCGTACAATCGCTTCGCAGTTTCAAGAATCAACGATTGAAATACAGAGACGTGTACGGAGGTTGATTGAATCATAAAAACGGGCCAAAATTGAGTACCCCAACGACTGACGATCACCGCCGCTAACACAACTACATACACAACACAATCTATAACCTAACCTCAACCCACAAACGCCGCCAACCAGACTTGAATCTCCGACCTTATTTCTTGTCAATAAGTGACTCACATTTACGGGAAGCTCATGTCCTTATTTACATTCCATTGGTAGTAGATTCCTTCTATGTATATATAATGTAATTAATTATTGATATTTGTTTTTGAATATTCTTTTTGTTCAATAAAAGTATGGAAGGAAGAAAATACTACAAGTTTTTATAATCATAGCCTTTGCAATTTCATGACAAGGGTGTACCTCATGGTTAGCATCCATGTTTAGGTTGCCCCCTTGTTTGCTCCTAACTTTGCTGGGTCCTGTTCGTCCAATCCATAATACGTAGTTCATTGAGAAATCACAGAAGACTTCCTCGTATTTACCTCGAATCTTCTTCTACCAGGGTGTTTCAACTCGTTCTAATAGTTAGTAACTATCTAAGAGCGTTGAGCTTTTAGATTTTACCATCCCATTATTTTACTACTTTGTGAATTTCCATTTTCTCTCTTCTCTGATTTGTAGCTCCATAGTCAACTGACATACTCCTTGCCATCAAGATGCAATCGCAATGTAACATGGTGTCTCATCATAGGAAGGTACGAACGACTTAGTAATAACTTCTAACCTACTAAATTCGTGGACTCATGAACATAGGATATTTCCCATCAGGATCGTCCATTTGCTGTTGTGAGTTGTTCGTAAATTTTTCCGCGTGGTAACCACCCTGCAAATTAGGACGTTGAGTATTTTACGACAAACGATGGTATGTTCTCTCTCGGTGGTCAGTTATTGGTAGAACACTATCCACACTGTAGTTCACGTGGTACCTATAGATCCCTGGCCTGAAGTTTGTAAACTGCATTACGTGACCTCAAGCTAGGGCCTCGATCCAACCAACCAGGCACCTCTCTATCCGTTAATCCATTTTCACTTATTAGAAATAAGGCCTAGCAGATTATGATTTTGGCAATATTTTCAGATTATTTGCGGTAACCTATAAGTTAGGTAAATTATACTCCTCAATTCCTCGGTAAGAAAAGTGATGATCTTTTTTTTTGTTTGAGCAAGTCGTCTTGCTGGTGGGAGAACTAGGGATCACATGGGTTTACACGAAGTCCCCACAACGAATTCGCATCGCAGAACGATTGAGCCATGGACCGATGTCAAATCAACATACATAGATTAACACATATTCTAAGGCTTGCCGTTCATTACAGTTGATCATGAAAGGGGTATTTGAAGCAGAGTTGAACCAACTGCTCATGAACATTCTGGGTGAAGACGGCTACTCAGGGGTCGAACTTCGCCAGACCCCAACCTGCACTGACGTTGTAATCGCAGCCACTAGAACTCAAGCTGTCCTGGGAGAGAAAGGCCGTCGAATCCGCGAATTGACGTCGCTCATCAACCGAAGATTCATGTTTAACAAGTCCGTTGAATTGTACGTTGAGAAAGTAAACAACCGTGGTCTTTGCGCTACCACTCAAGCGGAGTCCTTGCGGTACAAGTTGATCGGAGGACTTGCCGTCCGGAGGTACGTCAGTGTGTTACTTGTTCACCTTCTTTCCATGTTAGAAGTATAAACCCACTTATTGGGCGCTTTTTGCAGAGCTTGTTACGGAGTTTTGCGTTTCATTATGGAAAGCGGCGCCAAGGGAGCAGTCGTCGTTGTTTCGGGCAAGCTTCGGGGCCAGCGTGCTAAGTCCATGAAGTTCACAGATGGCGTCATGATTCACAGTGGCAATCCTCCAAGAGATTACGTCGACAAAGCTACTCGACACGTCTTGCTTCGCCAGGGTGAGTGACTTTCGCCTTTACGGAAAAGGGATGACATTTCTGTTCGAAATTTGACTCCATTTGAAGCAGCCGCTTACATAAACTCTTATATCAATCCACTGTTGAAAAAAATGTGTTTTCATAAACTTTCTTGAATGTGGATCACTAAGAAATTGCCTATTAGTAACTACAAATCCTCAAAACGCTTTCTAAAAAGTCGGAAAAATTGTGAGTTTGAATTTCTTCTGTTGGAGAAGAGGTACAGGCAAATATTGGGATTACGAGTAGAGGCTGAGGACGCTGATGTGGGTAACTAGAACTGCTCTAGAAGTCCAATTATTGGTCAGTTAACTTGGCAAGATTGTTTGTTCTTATTTCTGATACTGCTGTTGATTTTTATTATCAAATCAAATGTACGACCATCTCGAAGCGCTCAATTGAAATAATACTAGACGGTGTGGCGTATCAATGGTTGCACGTCCTCCCACACTCCTCTGATTGTCTCCTCAATTGAGCATGTATATCGCTAAATTTCGAAACACTTTGTTTCTCACACTTTCACAACCTTTGTTACCCGAAACATCGGGAATCGCAGATGACACCAAGATTTTCAGCCCATCGGAATACCCAGTACATTATTGTGCAGTTTGACAAGGTGGAAAACAGCATTTTTTTCCTACCCTCCCCCCCGTGAGGATTGTACCCCGTAATGTCTTTCTACGTATTTATTTAATTTGGTTTCCAGGTGTTCTTGGGATCAAGGTCGAAATAATGTTCAACTGGGACGTCACGGGCAAATTGGGCCCCAAAAACCCCTTGCCAGATCACGTAATCGTGCTTGAAAACAAAGAAGAGACTGCCAAAAGCCTAACTACCTCTTCGAAAGACCTCACCGTTCAGTGAGATGACTTGCTTCACCGTCATTCACTCCGTTCAATATTGCGTTATTTTTTCTTTCATATGTTCGTGTATACGTTTCAACAACTACTTGTGAGGTTATTTGCGCTCGTCTAATTTCAAATGAGGTACCTTTTCCATTACTTTTGTAAAATTGAAAATTTTTATAATACAGTTGGTCACTAAAGATGGCTTGATTCAAAATGTAGCGATAGCTTTGGTAATTCCGTATGGTAGTTGTCTAAAAACTCGGCGTAAGGCAGTAAGGCGTTGCAGTAAGGCCGAGAAATCCTTATTTGGTGGCCGTTGATGTTAGCTAGTTGGGCATCCAACTAGTGTTGAGTCCATCTTCGTATTGCTAAAATGGTAGAAGCTTCTGAGGTAACCAATAATCTCATTTTAATGATTTATACAATTTAGCAAATTAAACTCGTATGACGTCTATGAGTCGGTGGTTCCGTGGAGTTCCCCATCAGGATTACGTCGGCGTTCTGTTGTCAGCACTGTCGTGGGTGTGTACGTTTGACTCGGTCCTCAAGAATGTCTTGTTTACGTCCACTTCACTAATATTGTTTATCAGACTAGTTTAAATGCTCGCTACCGTTAGTTTTTGGAATTAGTTCGGATACTCTTTAAGTAGAATCTCAAACTCGTCAGTTCCGTGTAATGGCCAAATCACGCTCCGGTCTCACCGCCGTTGGAGTCTCAGTTTTGTCTTTCCTCTTAGTGCTCATTGCTTTCTCGACGCCAAATTGGTTAGAAACTGATGGAGCGCTACAAAGACCCAAATTCAGCAAAGTTGGTAAGTCACTTCTCTATATTGAAAATATTTTATAGTGACATTAATTTAAATGAGCGCCGTCGACTTAATGAACCTGTATTTTCAGGGCTGTGGATGGTGTGCTTCAAAGAATTTAAGGACCCCCATTTTTGGTACGATGTGACTTTTGAAAACTGTTGGTGGATTTTCGAAGAGGAATTTTACATTATATTCGACGTGCTCCTGCCGGGTAAGTAATTATGTATTTTCCGTTCGCTACTTGAGCTTCGGGGCTTGGTAACGAGTGATTGGTCGTAAAGGCTACTAGACGAGGAGCCCTCCAGTTTGGGAAATAAGTCAAGACATTTAAACGCCTTCTTGATGTATGGCCAGCCAGCTCTCAGTGTTTGAAATGTCATGTAATCACGACCCATGAGCTGTCCGCAAAACTTGATGCCCGCCTGCTGTCACTGTAAAACATGAAATATGCGTTAGCCCGCTCTGTTGTTTTACTGTTTATAATATGGTAACTCCAGTGGTCCAGTCCAAAATATTAAGCACACTTAGTTTGCCAATTCTCGCTGGATTTCCGATGTAGGTACTAGTTTCTCGGTATCGTTTTCCTACAGGCTTGGTCCCCTTGTTTCAAGCTGAATATCGATGTTAGGGAACGATGGCAAAAATAAAACCACCAGGCATTTATCGGGCCATTCCTAATTGATTTTTACCTACTAAAAATACTGACAAAAGGGGTATTACACCTATGACGTATTACTAATTTAAGAAAACTAGAAATTTATACGTAAGGAAGTCTTACCTAACAAGTTTGGTGTGGTGGGCGAGCGCTTTCGACGTGAAGACGTCATTGTCAAGCCAACTAAGATTAGTTAGCCTAACTACGGCTAACGGACTCTCTTCCTTACGTATCAACAACACCTAACGGACCTAACCCCATACATTTAATTCTAGAAATTTATGGGCACTTGTTTTCAGTGCCCCCAGTTTAATTGAGAATTTTCCAAAGAACCCTAGAATGTTCTGAAACCGTGAAAGACGAAAAGAAAGAAAAAATATGAATGTAACAAGGGATTAAACTGTTAACACAATATTGCTGTAAAATGCATCGATCAAAATTGAAAAATGGGAAATTCGTGTTCTCTGTTATGATTGTGAATAGGACCTGACCTGACCTGCATTCCGGAAGGATTGGATTGGACTGAGCGTGTTGATGTGAGTGCCTGAAGGTTCAGGGATGGTGTCAAACAATGAAGTTTGGCGGATTGTAGCGTTGCTTTTAGAATTATTAGGTCGGGCAGGCCAATATTAAGGTTGAAACCCGAGCAGGAGCTAGCCAGGGCTGAACAAAATTGTAGGTTTCATTAGTGTTGCAGTTAATAGGGAATTCCTATTTTGAGGCAAAAGCTCTGAATTTTAACCACATTTGAGTAGGTATAATCTTCTCAAGTATCAACTTGAAAAAAAAAAAAAAAAAAAAAAAATTAGATACACGCAATTGTCAACATTATCAAAAACAGCCGCTTCGTTTGCTGGAATTGCCAGCATGTCAAAGATGCGCACTTACGTGTTGATGTGAATTTCATAAAATGGGCATTTCACCTTTCATTGATCGCAATTTTGTTCGGCTACAGTAAATAAGAACTACCGAGAAACTGGAGCAAAGAGCGACCTTCCATTTACCGTGCCCCTAGCTAAAATTTAGGCTTTAGCCCTGATATGAAATTTAGTCTTGCTTTTATCACAGATGTCTTCCTATTTTAGGTTTCTTTGTGACTGTGCAATTCTTCTTCACGCTGTGTTTCACTCTTCACCTCATTGCTGGTTTCTGTACGCTGCTTTACCTCGCGTGCAGTCGAGAAAACTATAGATTCGTCCATCTTCTTGTTTTCCTTGGAGGAACGCTGACGTTGGCTGGTGAGTCTGGTTACCTATTTTCGTACGGGGTATAGCAGTTTTTACTGAATGCTGATCTAATTTTTCAATGTCCACCGCAAAAATTCGAAAAAACGTCTTATATTTTGTATAGATGATCAAGAATGTTTGGTTTCTGACGGCTAGCTAGATAAAGTCCATGACAAGCCCGCCGCTCTTGTAGAACTATATAACTCTGCGGCGAATTATCTGCGACTTTGCCCTCTGACCAGCGTAAGAGAGAACATCAAAAGACAGAAAAATAATGCCCACCGAGCGTTCAAACGCCGTGTCTTTAAAACCTGTCTCCTGTTTCTCTAGTGAATAAAATTTATTTCTGATCAGCTCAAAACTCACTTTGCATACTCTAAAGAAGATCCTTTTGAGAAGAAAAAAAAATTGGACTATTGACTGCGCATTTATCCCCCCTTTGACCGGTATATTAATTATTTATGAATTTATAGAATTATTTTATGTGACGTCTCACGAGTTCTTTTGTAACTCCAGCTCTCTGCGGAACGGTGGCTGTTTGGATGTTCGGCCTCTACGGCGACGGACGAGACTGGATGCCCAACTGGGAGCACAACAACATCGGTTGGTCCTATGCTCTGGCCGTGATTGGGGTAATCGGTTCCTACGTTTCCGGCATTCTATTCCTGATCGAAGCCCGACGGTACAATATAAAAAAGAACAAAGAAGATAAAATGCGAGCCTCCTACCATATGGAGCAAATGAAGAGTTCTCATAGCGACATCTGATTGAATCAAACATGCACAGATTGAGATTATTTTCAACTCGCTCAATTCCAGATTCTCAAAAGTTTGATGTAGTTACAACCTCAAGTCGTCATCTACTTTTTACATGGTTTAGCTCATTGGAGGATAATCGAATAGTTCTAGTCTTGCTTGTATTGGTGAATTTCCTGCTTTCCGGCTACTTCACTCCATTTTATCGACATTTCGGTAAAATTATCGACCTAAATATTTCAGGTTTGATAGTCAAATTAAAGTTCGTCGAGATGTGACTTGAGTGCCTTTATTCAATATTTTTGAGAACCTTGGATTTGTGCTAACTGACTGATAAGGAATTGAATCTCATCTTTGTTCATTGAGACGTTCATTATATATTTCATTTTATGACATGTTTGACTCAGTTAAAAAATGGCAGTTTCAAGAAAAGTCTTGAATGAAAGCTTGGTCTCTCACATTCCATAGAATCGTCAATTTTTTACGGTTCTTGGCTTGCACTAATTTAAGTAATGTATAATTTAGTGACAATTGGATAAGCCATCAGTGATCGAGTCCAGAGAGGAAATAAGTTCCCATCTTATTTTGGGTGTTCATGACTGTTGCTATTCTGTCTCGCTAGAGACATGAAATCCACAGAAAGCTGCGACCAACCTGCCAGCCTGTCCTGGCAACATGGCCAACCTGTGCCGCTTGACATCTGTAGTCTCAATATTAGCGAGTTGCGTTTTCACGCTGAGCACAACCGTCGTTTACACGACGTAAATCGGTTCAAATTTTTCAAAACCCTCTTGCTCTTTTTAGAGATTGAAAATCCACACAAAAAATACTGAACTGTTTTTGTTTTGGCTTCCGCCTAATAAGCTTGAATGCTAAACTTTCCCAGTCGAGCCAATTCTAAATCGATCGCCGAATAATTATTATCATCGAGTTGAGCATAGCAAATGCTTGAATTGCAATTTCATGTGATCCCTTCTGAATCTCCGTGCCTTCCCGAAATATGTGTTTCTTTAGGATAAATAACAATTATATCTATTAGTTCACACTTAGTAAATTTGTTTATTTTAGCGATAGGATTCGATTTACCTCACGCCAGTGGTTGAGACTTACATCAATATTAGCTACTGATGGGTAGTTCGGAGATGAGCAACATAGAATCTCATCCGTGGTATTGAATTCAAAATAAGGCATGAATGTTGAAATCGAGAAAACTGGCTAGCTCGGAGACTTGTCGTCCCAGCATGCTGTACGTTCAAATTTGGCCAATTACTAAGTATTATTGAAAATTGAAGCCGTCCTGGTGCACATCATTGTTTCACGGTTCATTGTTTGAAGTGGACAATTTGGTTGAGTACGATGAATTTACTATATAACTCTACACTAGTTAATAACTGGTAGAATGCCGTCCAATCTACACAAATACGTTTGTAATAAGGTGTTCCATGCGCTATTTTAATTGAAGTTTATTGTATTTTTTGTACACTATTAAATTTGAATGTAGATGAAAAATAAATTACGTCTGCTACTTTTATCGAGGTGCTGGACTGATCATATCCCTGCAGCTCAAGTGCTGCAATTGATTGACAATACTCATTGAACTAATGCAAACAATAGTGTAGACGAATTTTACTTCACCGTCTTTTCTCGGTTTCTTTTAACATGCGCTTACACTAGAATCCTCACAAAGGTTCGCCGTTTTCATTCTAATTCCATGATTTCTAATGGTTTCTAGTTAAGTTGTTGAATATCAACGAGACCCTCTTAGGAGCAAATAAAGACACCAACCGAAATCGCGTAGCATGCTAACCTGCGCTGACTGTACAGTTTTTTCCTCCTAATTAATCTTGGGTGCATATTTGGGCCAAATGCATGGATTCATCAGGTAATTAGGGTTATTTTGTTTGTTCATACTCAAAAGTGATGTCGCGAAGCTTTTTTCCGTCTTATGTATTTTGCAAACCGTAAAAGACGTTGATTGGTTTGAAGAATAGGTATTCAAGCATGAAAATCTAGTCGAGGGCTAAAGTAAAGTATAGGGACCGTTGTCGCGTTATCAACTGATAGCAATGATATCGCGCATACGGTCGATAATCGATAATCGAAAGTTTTTGTGGGAGTGAGAGGCTTAGTGAGCACGAGGTAAGTTTATTTCAATTTATTTATTATTTAATTATTTATTTATTTTAGTTTATTTCAATTTAGTATTTTCCCTCCTTTTTTATAAAAACAAATATGGCCGACAGGGATAAATATTTCGTGTATAATATATCGATAGTGCATATCGACTGAGCGTACTATCGATATCAGCTGATAACGCGACAACGGTCCCTATTCTTTACTTTTATCCTAGTCGAGATCTGTTTTCAAGTTTCCCCCGGAGAAGACCAAAAAACATTTTCCTTTCATTCTTCAACTGCGTTTGCTTTTAACTCTGTCCTCACATTGCGAGGAGAGTGAGGTCGCAGTCTTGCTGCAAGAGCTTACTGGGGCCTCCTCCCACGACATGATAGCGACGTAATAAGTCAAAAGCAACGAAACTTACTTGTCAGATCCTCAGAGTCACTCCTTGACGAATTGAAGCTGCCTGAATATTTGACAAAAAAAAAAAAAAAAAAACTGCCAACATGTTACGGTATTAGAATGGACAAATTTGACGCTCCATGAAATGGGGTTGATCTCGCTCACGTAGAAAGCGCATCATTGGGGTCTCCAGAGTATAAGTACCTTTTTCAGGGAGAGGCGTTTTTGTAAAAGTAACAGTTTTCAAAATGTCCTTGGCCCTTAGGTGCCCACTTCTGCAGAGCGGTGATCGCTCCAAAAGCCATTGCAATCGATTCAGCGTCCTAACGTTAACCGAAAATGATATCCCACATCTTGAACCCCGAAAAGTCATCTTCAAACCACACCATGCCTCCGTTTCGAGCAACCAGACTGCAGGTATTCCAGTACCACCTAAAGCCTCAAAGGAGTCACTGACCTGAATTCCAGATTTTTCGGAGAATATCCACTACCTACTTAAAAAAATGGAGCTGATGGTGGTATTATTCTCTAAGAACAAAGCCTATGCTTTTCGCTATATTACTATATATGTCGCGAATCGATTGAAAATAGTGTCAATACAACAAACGGATAAGGGCAGGTGATGAGTACTTCAGAAGCCGGGTTCCAGAATTTTTGAGGGCCTCACCCGTTTAATTTTCTACTAAATTTCGGACTCGGAATCGATTCTGATGGGTTCCGAAACGACTGCTGCTTACCGAAAGAGGGTAATTATGGGCCAAGAAGAAAATCGGAATGTAATTATACTTAGTTAATTTTTAAATTGTCTGTCCACTTTTTGTTGCTTCATACTTTGAAGACCCCCTCTGATATACTTTCCTTCACGAGCTAGATCTACTTTGAGTTATGAAGTATTAACTAATCTAGTATTACCTAAGAACTCTTTTGAGGAGCACAACTCGGTAAAAACTCGAAGATTGAACATATTTACGATTTTCAGGAGAAGCTTTCTTCAGAAGAAATCCATTGGAAGGCCCATCATGAATAGATGTAAATCTTCTTGAGTTCTTGTTCAATTTGTGGTTTGTAGTAGTGGATTAAGGAGTAATATTTATTTGGTGATTCTGTCTAAGTTAATTCACCAGGAGATCTATTTACTTATTGGGGGTAATGTGGTAAAAAAAGGAGTTGTTTCCCAGTAAAAAAGTAAAGTAAACAAGGACTTCCACCTTGGATTTTCGTCCGACTACCTTGGTCAGGTGTCGCGGACGTCGTCAGCCGTCCTCCAAAGAGGATCGTAAATTGATCTGACGATTTCGCTCATGGCTACTTATTGCCTCACCCCCTTAAGTGAAGAGGACGAATATGAGGGTCAAGACAAACAATTAAGTTGCTCTAGCCAGGATTCGAACCCTGGCCACTCGGAGTACCACACCGATCCTTCGTCTATTCCACTAGACTACCGAGCTCCCTGTTGGAGTTGCTTCCCAGGAGTTCAGCGGAAAATTCTTCATCAGTCATCAATTTTTTGTGAAAATGGGTATACAATTTAAAAACGCTGCAAATTCTTTCCCAGGGGTTGGATGGTCATCGGATCAGGTGCATGGTAACTCATTTAAATCTATTCAGCGTCCAAAGCCTAGTGGAAAATGACATTCCACACGCCTAGGCACCAGAAATTTCAAAAACCCACATTCAAAATAGGTAGATAGATACCCAATTTGACCCGAAACCTCTTCCGGTAGGTGCCAATTGTTATGATTCCAATTTCATTGGATTCAGCGTCCTAAATTTAGTCGAAAATGATACCCCACCCGTCTAAATCACCAAAAATCCATTTTTTGAAAACACATTTTGCTCCTTACCCCTTAAATTTGGTCCGATCGGGCTGAAACGTTTCGACGACCAACTAGAGCTAGAAACGGGTCCCTGACCCAAATTTCAGATTTTTCATAATTTTTCTACTACCTAAATCGGCGTGGATGGCGGACGGACATTTGCGAGTTTTGATCCCAGAAAAAATGTTTTAGACTGACTAGGAGAGATTGACTTTTCGCATGAAAACATAGGTTGATTATTCAAGGAATCTTCAGTACCTCTGTTCAGCCTTGTATGATGCACACGGTACGTTATCAAGGACCCACGGATTTGTCTTGTTTGGGCTTATTTAATAAAATAAAACAAAATGAAAGGTTCAACGATTGTTTTTTTCTTTTAATGAAGTACCCGTCTTTGAAATACCATCTTGTTGATATTTTTCCGCTTTCGGTGTGTGCCAATCGATCTTGGATCATCTTTAATCAATCAAGCGTCCATATCCAAAATTTTAAACTGATTTCCCACGCCCTCCAAACTTTCCGTTTTCTGTACGATCGGCGATGAAATATTCTCATGCACGTTTCAGATAGCTCTATCTACAGCCCTAATGGAAAGAGCGCGCCAAATTGGAATTGTAGGTGGTTTCCCTTCCCCGTTCAGCTAATCAATTTTGTTTAGACTACGAACTTCACAGTCTAGGTTGTGCTTTGTTGTTGGTACGTTGTTGCATGATGCTAGGTGCATGAAAGTTAAGCAGCTGAACGTTGCACCTCACTGTGATCCTCGTTTTGATTTCCATGGACGAAGATTCGCCGTTTGATCTTCTGAAGAGGACGAGTTCTGGATCCAGCGTCTTCGACCCGTCTGACTCGTATTCCCTCAAGTCAATCACAGTTGACAACATCAAACCAAGCTTTCGCCCCTGGTTCATCAAAGGTGTCGAGCAATGCGCTTTCAAGGAACTTACGTTCGGGGAGCAAGACGAAGTTTTCAACCGACTTCTTATGGTTCATGCCTTTGACACATTCCTACGTTCCGAAAAAAACACATTTGATTGTGAGGTTCTTCTGACGGCTTTATGTAGCCTCATTGATTACTCTTTCGAAAATGGTGCCAAATCCTTTGTTGTGGGTAAGTGTGGAGATTTGAATTACTGTAGGAATTATAAATTTGAAAGACCTGTATCATACCCATTATTTTGAAGGGCTCTCTCAGCTCAGCCAGCTCTCGACTCTTGCCTACAAAATGGAATCCACCGCAAAAAAGTTATTCATGGAAGTGCTCGATAATGAGGATGACCACATCGACCTTTCTGAGGATGAACACTACCTATTATTCATAGAAAAGGTACTTTCAGAATTTGTAGAGCCTTCCAGTTGCAAACCGTTCGAAATATCCTTGTTTGGACCTCCCTCTCCTGCGTCAGCCGTCTATGCACTCATGTTGGGACGAGCCAAAGCTCTTCAGAACAAGAAAAAGAGTGGAGGAAGCGACAAGGTAAGCCACAGTCTTTATTGATTTCTTCGGTGATCAATAGTTAAAAGCTATTCGAGTTTTGGTGAACTCCTTCTAGCGTTCAGGCTTTGACGTAATTTTCAGGTCTGGCCCGTATTTTGTTATCCATTCGCTGACATTTGTTCGGAAGACAACTTTAACAATATTGTAAAAATCCTCAAGGAACCACAGTTTTCAGCAGGGGGAACTATACATTTGATCACCAACCGTGAACAAGGTTTAAGAAACCAAACTTTGATTTCTTACCTCATTCTTCAAGCTGCCAAACACCTCATATCCCAGTAATGGCTACTGAATTGGCTGCTCTTCGTTTTTTTTTTTTTAGATGGTTTTGAAGAAAAAAGGAAATCGGAGGTCAGTTCTTACAAACGTATCAAAGAATTAGCCGCCATCGTCAAGGCACCTGTCGTACATGTGAAAGCAAAAGAACTTGACTCAGTAGTCTGTGTAATGAAAATGGTATCCGACTTCCGCGCTAATCACAAAAGGTGCACATACATTGGATCTCAATGTCAACGTAAAGTCAGTCGTAAAACTTCCGTCCTTATTAATCTGAAACTCTTTCAGAGATATTTTCGTCAATCTGAAGGGAAGTTCGATGGGGCATCCAAGTTCACACAAAAACTTGGCTTTTGTTAGCTTGGTGAAGAAGATGTTCAAGGAGGGCGAAGACTCATTTGTGTCAACGTTCTGCCAAGACGCGATTGCCCTCCAGGTTTCTGGTTATGCTTGAAAATAGGGACTCTGAGAGAAACTTCGTTATCATGATGTTATGTTAATTTCTTCCGTTTACCACATTATTCACAATGACGTTAGGAGTTTATTGTTATTTTAAATTTCTCTGTTGATTGCAAATTTGTTTTTTCTGAACTGTCATGTCAGAACAAGCAAGTTTCCCCTATAGTTCTCCTGACCATGAAAGTACCTTTTCTATGCGTTGCATCTTGCATCATGAGAGAATTGTTTCCTTCATTTGTTTTGAGCTACTCAAGTAAAAAAAGTATTTTGCGAGGTTTTCCAGATTTCCACTGTACCATAAATTTTGAACAGAAAATCTGGAATTTAAGCTACCCCCTGGTAACTCAAATGATTCTTTTATTATTACTAAAAATGCTCTCCCCAAGTGTTTACTTTTTACTTTTTTATGTATGTTGAATAAAAATCCAAAATTTCCGGTCTGCTAAAGACCTTGAAATGCTCCAAAAACAGATTAGAATCCAGGCGGGGTGTGTGGGGAAATGGCCATCAAGATAACCCATGATCTTGAGCATGAAAACATAGGTTGATCATTCAAGCCAACCAAAATAAGCGGGTTCGACTGTTTCTACGTTATTTTCTTTCTTTATTTTCATTTGTAACGTTTACAGTGCATAATTACAGGTATTATAGTAACTGTCCGCCTATAGGTGATATTATTGAGTGCAGGTGCTGTCTAGGATGGAGTATGAAGACAGGAGGGAAGGCTATATGCAGGATTTGATGGATTATACGGACTTTGAATCCTTCACTAAGGAAAAGAACTTGAAAAAAGTAAGCAATTTGTTATAAGCAAACCGGTTTCGCTAAACTATCTTATATTCTCTTTGTTTCAGACAAATACAAAACCCCCATTCCTGTCAACCAGATCTCAATGTTTGTGTCAGGAACTCTCCCGGAATAACAAAAATTGGCCCCTAATTGACGCCAATTCTTGCAAATAATTGAATTTTTCGTTTCAGAGAATTAAAGAACCATTTGCTAAAGTCGATAGTGGTTCAATGAGCCAGATGATTTCATCTCTTGACCACCATTTATCGAATCCTGACGCAAGTGTACGCGACGGCGTAGAAAACCCTTTCTCCGTCAATCGAGCTCAGAAGGAGATTAGCCCTGCCTACAAGCTAAATTGGAAAATGTGCTTATCGTTGGCATATGCATCTCTCTTGCGAGTAAGCTATGTGTTTCTGTCATTATCCTCCATTTATTAACCTATACCTGGTTTCGGAGACGTGGTTAAAAAGAAAATTACCTGAGATACTTGCATCTCTCAGTCAAACATTTCTTCACAGTTATAATGAAAATGTAGGAGAAATTATCTGTTCTAAAATGAATTAATTTTAAGGAGGGAAGAAACATACACATCAGTCGTCTCGCCCCTGGTCCAGCTAGTCCGACTGTCGACCCTCGTGTTCTGGTGCCTGCCTCTTCTTGTTCAGGTGACGTTAGAGTGATGATATCAGACGTTGCTCCTTTTGCCATGGCTGGTTTCCATATAGGCTATTCTTCTGCCAACGACGGTGCACTCTCCGTCTGGGAAGTGCCTCAAGGTATGGAACCTTCTGTTCTCTTCGACATTGCGAAAAAATACATCGGCGTGCTGAAGTTCGACGATGAGATGACCACCAATGCGATTTTTCTTGTGCCAAGTCACTTAAATGGTAGGTGGTCAAAAATGTATAAAAAATCTCAACACAAAAATCTCCCTGTACTCGCTCGTTCTTCCATTAATATTACATTTTTTAGTTCCAAGCTCAGAAGCCACTCGTGCCCAGGTTAACTGCCAAATGAGCCAACTCCTCAAGGAATGCGAAGATTGTAAAACTCGCACCAGCTGCAAACAGCAGCCATACGATTGCAACGCAGTCGTTGCTTCTGTATCCACTCCTGCCAATCTCTTTCATCTTATTCGACAGCAAGCCCAATCGCCCGTTCCAAAACCTCTGATTGCTTACATTCCAGTTGACGTGTGTGATGCGTCAATTGCAGATGAACTAACGGGTGATACATGGTCAGTACCATACGACTTAAGAGTAGTTTGCATGTAAGCCTTTGAGCGGATCTACAATTACGTCAAGAAGAGGCTGCATGGTATTTTAGAGGAAAATCTAATTTTGGGAGACGTGTGAGATACACGACGGTAGGTAGGGGACATGTCGAAAAGAAGGGTCTACCTCGCAGGTTAGATGTCTCTGCATAACAATCGTCGCAGTTCCCATTAAAACAATGCGTTGAGTGGATTCATGAAAATTGAAGGAATAAACGCCTGTCTACTTGTAAACATTAAGACCAATGAGGAACGTGCTGGATCATGCAAGGGGTCAGACGGTGGACAGCTGCTCTCTAGTCAGGAGGCTTCAATACCTCCAATTGGGTTCCCATTGAGGAACCTTTTCTCGCATTACTTATTTTACTTATAAAAGTTTAGATTGATTTGTCAAAAGCTAACATTCTTTGTTATTGAAATACAGCAATTTACTTTAATTTTTCAGCTTTCAACCCTACGTTGGAGATTCTACCCATTTTGGTATCGTCACGAAGAACATCATTTTGTGCACAGGCAGAATGCAGCACGAACTGAAAAAGGAACGTGCCTGCCGAAACATGAATAGGAAAATTGCAATCGCGCACATTGACCAACTCTGTCCCATTCCCATGCAAGGAGCTGATTGAAGACATGGCAGGTTCCCTGAAGCGAGGATTTGGTGGGCGCAGGAGGAGGAGAATCCCAAAGATGGCTGTTGGAGCTACATTGAATCCCGACTTCACGGCTTGTTTGGAGATGAGCGAGATCTCATGTTTGCAGGCCATTCAGACGGTTCTAGTCGTGTTCAGCATGCGCCCACGCTCGCTGATCGTGTTAAGTCCATCTTAGATGCCATCACTGATCCTTGAGCTGCACAGTAAATTCGAATCTCTCTATGAACCCTCTGGTCGTTTTTACTTTTAATAAATTGGTTTGGGACAGTTTAGGGTGTTTCTGGCTACGTTTCAAACGGTACAGGAGTTGAGCTTGAGAAGACGGGACAGTAGGGTTTTCCCTCCTCTTCTTTTTCGAACCCCAAGCTAGATGAAATAATTCAATTCTCGAAAAATTTTCCGTCAGTTCAGATATCATCTAGCCAAAAATTTATATTTCTTGTAGTTTCGTCATCCTGGAGGAACATAAGGAGGGGGAAATGTTTAGTGGAGAGATGGTAGGTAGTAACTCATTCCCGACTAGGTCAACTGCAGAGCTTCGAAGTGCATACGAATTAGTTAGATCATGACATAACTCCGCACCTTTATGTTTCAGTTTACTAGTTCAGTTCTTATTTATTCACTCCACGTTTGCGGCCCGAATAAATATCATATTTTTCAAACTTAGCGAAAGGAATAATTTATCATTGCGGCTGTTTTTCATTGCCCTTATTAGCCTGATGAAGAACTCACGCTTTTTCTGGATCTCCTTGATTAGCATACTTTCATAGGCTGCCCACAGGTTTTGTTGTGATGGAAATTGACATGGCTGGTTCTCTCTCGGAGATGATTGTTTCTTTTGGACCCTCACGATATTTGTGAGTTAGCGCTTCTGACGAGAAAGACTTGACGTTATGAGTCACCTTCCCGCCCGTCTTCTCGGGCGATGCGTGTGCCCTTGACCAAAAAAATTCCCACACTCCAAGAACAGGAGCGCTTCCCTGACATTGATTTTGATATATCTTGAATGAACGACGTCAACCGAAAACGTGTCTACGATCAATCAATTTTTTGATTTGGGAATCGCTCGGCACTTTCGTCTTGTTAAAATGTTCCTCTAACACCAGTTGACAAAAAAAGTTCGATAGGTCTGTGTGGTCAAATACACGAGTTTTGATGAGGAGACGGCTGAGGTATCCACCATGTACACACGTATGAATCTTAATGATGGCCTCCATAACCCGGTGGACTCGATCAGCCATGGGCAGATGTAGGAATAAACACCCCCCACCCCCACCCCACCGCCAAAGCTCATATCCATGAGACAATTTTACCGGGGATTCATTCTACCTGGATTCGAGTAACACGCTTTTTTTGGCATAAACAACCAATCGTTCCTTCCAACCCACCATTCACAGTTAATTGTCATTTTAATATCAGATTTAAGACGTTTTCCTGAATGAATATTGTGATTCACTAAGTAATTATTGTTAAGACTGCAAAACATGTAATATTTTTGTCGTATATCTCGCTCAAAACACCTCTATTGAGGGACAATTCAGTGGTATTTTTTCAGAAATACATTCGATTACAAAAATCTGGTGTAATTTATTCGTACTAAAGGTCTAATTTTACGACTCAAAAATGGCAATTGAAAAACAAGGTATTCGCCAAGTGGAAGAAGGTTAGACGACAAGCAACTTTACCCCAAGCTTGAAACGCTAATTATACTAATTAGGTAAAGCTTATATAATTATACTAAATATACTACTACTAGTTGAAGAAAATGATTTTTTCTGATTGTTAGACTTCACAAACAGTTTTTAAGAGTCTAACAATTGAAATTCATGTCGGAAAAATCTGTCTAAACGTTTTTGAACGTGAGCAATCGCAGTTTGAAAAAGAAAGAGGTTTAATTCTGGAGTAATGTTTGGCGGTTTTACGGTAGTGCTTCCTATACTGCCTTGGGTTTTTTGGTTGGTTATTCCTTGAATAATCAACTTATGTTTTCATGCAAAAGGTCAACCTCTCCGATTCAGCTCAAAAATTTTTTCTGGGCGTTTCAAGGTGTCTAGATCAAAAAACCAAAATGTCCGTCCGCCGTACGCCGTCCGCGCCGTTTTGGTAGTAGACAATTTTCTAAAAATCTGAAATTTGGGTCAGGGGTCTGTTCCCGGACTAGGACGGTCCTCGAAACATCGTCAGGGCGCTCGGTAGTCTAGTGGAATAGACGAAGGATTGGTGCGGTACTCCGAGCGGCCAGGGTTCGAATCCTGGCTAGAGCAATTGTTTGTCTTGACCCTCATATTCGTCCTCTTCACTTAAGGGGGTGAGGCAATAAGTAGCCACGAGCGAAATCGTCAGATCAATTTACGATCCTCTTTGGAGGACGGCTGACGACGTCCGCGACACCTGACCAAGGTAGTCGGACGAAAATCCAAGGTGAAAGTCCTTGTTTACTTTATTACTTTACTTTACTTACGGTCCTCGAAACTTTTCAGCCCGATCGGACCAATTTGGGTGGGTTGGGGTCAAAATGTGTTTTTGAAAAATGGATTTTCGAGATTTTGGGCGATCCAGGCAAGCGGGCGTATCATTTTCCACTAAATTTTGGACGCTGAATCCAATGAAGTGAGTCCCAGAACGATTGGCACCCACTGGAAGAAGGTATGGGTTAATTTGGATATTTATTAACCATTTTGAGTATGTGTTTTCTGGACTTTTCTTTCTTCTCCAAGAAGAGCGATAGAGCTGGAATAGATTAGTCGGGCTTAGATGGGCTTGGGAGGGGGGGGGGGGGGCTTGGCGGGACATGACACCATCCAATCCTCTACGCCTAAATGACTCCCTGACAAATGATTCAAACAATATTATATCTGTACGTAAACCTAGTTGGGTTCATGAACGTAAAGAAGGGAAAGTGACTCGGTAACGGACGGAACATGAAATGTAGGACAAGTTTATTATCGTTGGTTGATAACAACCTTGGAACGGCTCAGCGGGAGGAGGTGCTTCATGGGAAAAAGTCACCCATTATCGCTTCAACTACAAAAGCACGGCTGTTCTCACAGAAAACAAAACCCTTGAGTCGTCCGTACGACTACAATAACCGTGCAAGGTGGAGGGAAGGATGTGTCTTCTAATGGAATATTGCTCAATAAACCGCCTGTGGTAGGTGCAGCTCCGAGGAATTCAAACTTCCCTCCACGACGCGCAGCAGTGTTCGCCATCGCCCTCGACACACCACCACTGCTTCATTGTTGTTTACGCGTCTGTTGTGGGCGTGTTCCGACGCAGAATTTTGATTTGTTATGTATTTTAGTTCAATATAACGCGAGTTTTTTTCGTTGGACGTCGAGTGATCCACAGCTCAGGGAGGAAAAGTGCAGGGATCAGAATTTGATTCGCCTTCGACACCTAGCGAGCTTCAAAAAAGCCACTCGAGGTACGGACACACCTGTTGTTTAGGTGGTGGTTTTTCATATTTGGACTCATTACTTGTCTGCATATTCAAACGTTTGATGGCGAGTTTGAGACGTGCTTGGCCTGAATGATTGGATCAGGTATTTTTCCCGTCCAGAGGAAAAGCCTCAGCCTTCATTTGAGGTCCGTAGAAGTGACTCATTAGTCGGTCTAAATTGTTACCGTACCGACGAGAACAGTGTGAAGTCTTGTAGCTCAAGCTGTTTTGCGAATAATGCTTAGTGAATTTTATTTATTTCTTCGCCACTCTTGGGGAGACAGCTGGGAGGTATCACGGAGTATAATAAAAAATTGAACTCATTCATGGATTCCAGTAATCACGAACAATGGCGAATTATTCACCATTATATTATGACTTGCCAATTAGCTAATCGTCCTCAAGAGTGTCTAAGCACACGAATTTAGTTCGCGTCTCATTTCAGATTTGACTTGACTTTTCACAGCCCTCACCCCCACCCCTTCCATGTTTGGGTATTACTGAAGTATTCGTTTTGAAGGACTTGAGAGCTGATGGCTCAGGTGCAATAAAACCGGACTGACCGTCATCATTTATGGTCGAAATTCATCGAAAAAGTTATTAGTTAACTTTTAAAGAACCTTATGTGACGATCCTCAGAGAGAACTGTTTCTCTTCAGGAACTCGCTCCCGTCCGAAAATTGTAGGAATTAGCCTTGTAAGTAGACAGTAACACACGAAGTAACGAACTGTCAGAACTTCATCAGTGCATTCCGATTCGCTAGGCTCTGTTCTATCTGCAAGTACATGCAACTATCAGTCGATTTGGCACTTCCTCTTTTAGAAACGCCATTCAAAATGAATTAGAATGGAAAATTTGGAAAAACTTCAAAAAAAATGACAATTGGAAAAACGTTGCAAACTCCTCACAATAGTTTATTGTTCTTCCAAGAGTATGGGGACAGTGCGTGTCTGGGACTCATTCCAATCGATTATGTATTCAAAATTCTGAGGAAAATGATACCCCAAGCGCCTAGGTCCCTAAAATCCGAGGACCCGTTTTCAAAATGCCTAGTTCCTCACCTTGTGAGCCCAATCAGCCTCGCACTATCTCAATGGATTCAGCGTCCAAAATTTAGTGGAAAATACTCTACATGCCAAGTTTCCAAAAATCGAGTTTCAAAAAAATATTTTCACTTAGGGAACCATACTGTTTCTCCTTCAAGTTTGACTGAAAAATGTCGAGGACCAACTGAAGTCAAACAGAGGTCCCTGACCAATTGTTCAAAATTTGTCATAATTTTCTAATCTCAAAAACGGCGTGGATAGCTGACGGACAGGAGGGTGCGGGTAAAAAATGTGTGAAACTCGATATTCGCAAGCTGGCAAAAAATTGGTGTTATGGTAAGTTGAAAAAAATTTTAAAAAAAAGTGGAAGAAAATTGGGGGATTTGTTGGATCACTCATGTAATCGGACCCTGAAATGTTTCAGCCGAATCGCTCAAATAAAAAAAAACGCTGCAAATTCCTACACACGGGTTGGTTATTCCTCGGACCAGGCGCATGGAGACTCATTTCTTCAACATGAGGGAAATGGGGAAAACAGTGGGTGCGGCGGGTCCCTGACCCATTCCAATCGATTCAGGGTCCAAAATTTAGTGGAAAATGATACCCCACACGCCTAGGTACCAGAAATCCCGAAAACACGTATTCAAAATGGGTAATATATACCCAATTTGACCCATAACTTCTTCCAGTGGGTGCCAATCGTTCTGGAACCCATTTCATTGGATTCAGCGTCCAAAATTTAGTGGAAAATGATACCCCACTTGCCTGGATCGCCCAAAATCTCGAAAATCCATTTTTCAAGAAACACATTTTGACCCCAACCCCGCCCAAATTTGGTCCGATCGGGCTGAAATGTTTCGAGGACCGTCCTAGGCCGGGAACAGACCCCTGATCCGAATTTCAGATTTTTAGAAAATTTTCTACGACCAAAAACGGCGCGGATGGCATACGGCGGACGAACATTTTGATTTAACGATCAAGACACCTTGATACGTCCGGAAAAAAATTGTGGGCCGAATCAGAGTGATTGACTTTTTGCATGAAAACATAGGTTGATTATTCAAGGAATTACCAACCAAAACAGATTATAGGTTTTTTTAATGAGTTTTTGGAGCTTACAGGCGTGTGGGGTTCTGTCTTCCACCGACGTTTGGATTTGGATGCTGACTCGTTATCAATCGGTTTTTGGACCGATTCCTGCAAGTGGTTTAGGACTGCATGAAATAAACTTCAATAATTTTCTCCTTTTTATCTATTTTCCTGAGTACTGGGAAAGTGGACGCCCGTTTTTTAAAAATGGGAAATTGATTTTTGACTAGAATTTTGTGTGCTCACGCCCGCTTAGCCAGTCGTCTATGCTATGAATGTAATGTTCAATAATTACAACTTGGGGCTCACACATAATGAGGCCGAGGAACCTTTGCTAGCACCGTTGTTTATCTGCCCGTAAATTTGATATCGTAACTATCCGGTGAATTTGGGTTGCCACATTCCCAGTAAAAAACTCTGCTCGCTACTCGACAAAAATGGTTGGACGCACGCACAAGCCCTGTTCACTGCACTGTTCAGATCGGAATTCGCAGGAAGTCAAATGACTTGTCGGCTCGTGAGGAAGTGGGAGCAGCCCTGCTCGTTACTTTTTTTGAATAATACATTATTACGTTTGAACGCTTTTCAATGAAGAGACTTCCATCAGTCGCTCCGCTGGCCCGTTGCCTTGTCGGTTTGTCCGGTCATTTTATCCCGAAAACCAATCGTGGAAGTCAAGTTTCAGTTATCTCATCAGCAGTTGAAATGGGTGTCTACATCACTTCTAAAACCCTATATTTGGACGGTTCTTGCATGCCGCAAGTGAGTGAAAATCAATGAGTGTCATTGATGTCAAAAATGAGTTGGTTAATCTTGAACCTTTTTGAGAAATTATGTTATTAATAGAAGATATTGAAGAGGACGTTTTTAATTTACTTTGAGCTGAAATTCAAATGGTGTTCCGTGTATTCAATTAACAGTTCTCTTGACAAAAACAGACGGGAACAACAACTGCTAAGTAAAGCTCAATGGTTTATTATTCTACGTAGTTCTTGTGTGAGTGGGAAAGATTATCTCATAGTTGTTCAAACCTACCTTAAAAAAAAAAATAATAATAATAATAATAGTTATAAAAAGGGAGCTAAACCATTTTACCATTTTTTAATACCGAAAAAACTACACATTTTCAAAATATCTTTCTTGCCCCGTACGGACCAATCGGTTCGAACCCTCCTGAACCAAATGTTAGTCCAAAATGAAATGTGAACAGAGACCCTACGTGCCCATAACTAATTAAATACTTGAATTCACTCGTATCACTATGTGAGTCATCGTAATAAGAAAAATAAACCAAAGGCTCGACATACCAATTTAAAATGCGCATTTTCACTAATGCCCTACCTCCGTTTGGTGCGATTGGGCCGAAAGTGAGTTAGTAGTCGCAACCAGGACCCGAAGGTAGTCTACGTGCAAAATATCAAATTTTTTAAGTATTTCAAAGGCCCTTTATAGTCTGGACGGCGTACGGACATTTTGGACTTGAATTCATCACACCTTGAAATGTTGGTAAAAGTTCGGGATTTCAATGAGAATCTACGTATTTTTTCCTTACGAAGTGATAGCTGAAGTCGTCAGATTTCTACAACTTAAATGAAATGCAACTGGCCCATACATTTTTTTTCTGTAAAAATGTTATCGCACCTGTGGGATTTATAGTTATCTCCTATCATGTATCAGTAAGAGGTGGAATACAGGAAAGCTTTCAAGCATTCCAGAGAGGCTCAATCTCAGAGAAAGACAAAAAGGTCGCCTCCAACAGTAGGAAGGCTGATGATTCATGGGCTACTCACTCTAGAGAGAAGGAGATTATGACCTATGAGATTATGGCTGGTGCTATACTGGGATGGACATAGGAGGAATGGAGGATGTTGTTGAGTAAAGGAGGGCAGAAAGAGAGCGACAAAAGGCAGGGGCGATCAGGCGAGAGGAGGCCTAATGAAATACAAGGAGTTCATTTAAACTAGAGGATGTTTCGGCGCTAATCTCAACTCGGAGGAGATGGGTGGCTGCTGCCACATAAGACTCTCGGTAATGGGCCATACAGCTGGGGAAACGTGGAGCTACATGGTTGTGGACAGGTGCCTGGCCGCAGATTACAATTTTGGCCGTGCTGGACCCACAAGGAGGACAGTAATAAAGGAGCTCCCCCCCCACTATTAATCAAACCCAGCACTACAGAGACTGCGATCAGCGCAAGGAGCAGGTGGCAGCATCGCCATCTAGCGGTACCTAACCTCCCTCTAGAGTGCGGTGGGTAGAAAAAGGCAGGAGCCATATCAAAGAAAGAAGCTCTTGGTTAAAAAGAGGCAACTTGAGCCTGGGAACTGGCCAACCATATAATAGCAGATTGGCGATCCTGGATTGCCATTTCAAAAAATTTAGAGAAGGACTGAAAAAGCGGGCTTATGCAGCACTGATGGAAGTGAAGGTCATACTCCTTGGATTTTATAGGGGGACGAGCCGAATAGATGGCCGTAGGGAAGCATTATTATAGGAACTTGATCACCGATTCCACGTTCTTTGTCTTGGCGTGCTCCGAAGTCAGTCTGAGGTTTAAATCTGAGGCTGTTGGTTTAAACTGGTTCATCTTGAACCGCCATTTCTTCTGGTCCATAAATATAGAGCTCGGTGTTGAAAGAAATTTGTACATTTTCTAACGAACGTAGTAAAATCTCTCGAACTGGTTTTGAAAATCTTTTCTCATTCCAGATGGCCAAGAGACGGACATTGAGTGGCAACGTGGCCATTGGCATGTTCGTGATCGCCCTCATCTTCATAGTCGTCTCGTTCTGCTCGACGAGTTGGCTCATTTCCGATTATCGGATCACCGGTGCCAAATTCGACCGCCTCGGCCTTTGGGCTCACTGTTTCCGCTCTCTCCCCGATCCTAAGGACGAGTATCAGCGGAGGTTCTACGTCGGTTGTCGATGGATTTACGACCCCTTTACGACGGGCTACGACCAGATCAGGGGCTTCCTCATGCCTCGTAAGTATTTAATTATCATTATCATTTTATTTTATTTCATTTTTTTGTAACAAAGAGTGACGGGAAAACCATTTCCCTCTTTTTCCAGCTTTCCTGATTGTGACGCAGTTCTTCTATACTTTGGCCTTCATTGGAATTCTCGTCTCTTTCGTCCTCGTCTTGTTATTCTTCTTGTGCTTTGGACCCGAACAAAAGCATTTTGTCAACTTGACTTTCCTAATCGGCATCATCATGATGTCAGTGGGTAAGAAATGTTTTCAAAATACTGTTTTTAAATTAATAAGAAATCAGATACCGAAACAACAAGAAGTTTTCTATCCTCGAATATGCATTTACTCTCATTGATTCGAAAAGTCTGGTCCCTATCCCCTATTGTCATCTTGTTCGCAGGTTTCTGTGCCGGACTAGGCGTGATCGTGTTTGCCATTTGGGCCAACCAAGACGGTTGGATGCCTGGACACGACAATAATTTCTTCGGTTGGGCGTTCGCTCTCGCAATCGCCGGCAGTATAGCCGCTTTGATATCAGGAGGACTCTTTCTCGTCGAGATGACTGTACAGAAGAAAAAGAGAACTTATCTCAAAGAATCTCAAACACGTTTCGAAATGGAACAAGAAACCAAAGCGTAGTCTCGCAATGTGCGTTGAGATTCACTCATTGACCGTACTAGCTTCCTGTCGCATTTATTACGCACAACAGTCAACTGATTTGACATGTGCCTTGTGACTATTTAACTGAATCGAATTTTTCTCCGTACATTCGCCTCAATCTCATCCAAGGTGAATCTCAAGTAAACCCACTTTGTAATGGCAGGTTCGCTCAAGACATTTACCTGCCTTAAACAATCATTCTGTGTGTGTACATCGTTCACATATCGCTTAACAGCCCCTCTACCCATGGTGTAGAGGGGCGCTTGATTTGTGAGTCAATTTGACTTAAGGTACATTGTATTCTAAATTACCGTTCTTCCTCTCTGTAGACGTAGTTTCTCTAGCTACTAACTGGCAAAGTGTTCGACTGTTAAGGTTTCGAAAGCAAGATTTTTGAATGGGCAGTACCTACCCATCTGGTCTTAATGGGCGGAATGCATCAAGTAAAGCTGAAGTTCAATCTGTCATTTTGTGAGCTAAAACTCAAATCGGTGTGCGTAAGAAGGAGAATTAGAGAGGCAAGGGGGATTGATTTTGAATTTTGTATAGCATAAAATCGGGTTAAAGTTGTGTCTTGTAAGCAGTCAGGAAAAATCGAGTCAGTTGTGTAGCTTATGTCTGTGAGTCCAGTTTGAGATGCTGTACGTTAATTGTTGTTCACAAGGGTCTCTTGTTATTGGTACACATTATGTGACTGCATCAGATATAAGGACGTGTACGGACATAGAGCTTGGCTCCAACTCGAGCGGATTCCGCCCATGAAGTCAAGGAATTTTTCTACGCCCTTTCTCAATTTAACTTTTTTCCCTCTTTGGTTTCTTGTCTGGTTTCATTTGAAACTTGATTTTGTTTTTCAATCTCTATTCATTTGTTTTAATATCCTCCATTCGCAATTATTACTTAGTTGAGGCTTCTCCAACTATAGAATAGTTTTTGATCATACGCACAACTTGCTTTTAGCTTCTTCATGATTTCTACTATTTCCCTTGTGTCATCGGGCCGGGGCAAGAAGATCAACCTGCATTCCCAAAACCTGAGCACAATATCAACATTCCACGAGCATCGCTAGGTCTCCTAACTTTTTATTCAATTGTACACACTCATACAAAAACTGAGATTGCGCTCACTTACAAAGATCAGTCTGATCGCTCTTAAGATTGATCTCTCGTTTGTGGATCTCTTCGTGTATACCTACCACCCTGTGTCTCTCAAAAGGTACCTGCTCTTGTTTCCAATCGAAGACAGGTGTTCTAGGTTTTCCTTGCTCCAGCGAGGAGCAGACGAAACCCTGTGGCGTTGTTAGCGCATTCCATCATGAGTTGTACTTGAGCAGTACCTGTGCTTTTCGACTGATTATCGAAGTCATCAATACTACGGTCGAAATAATTCCCACAGAGAAAAAGGGGCGCCATCATTTTGACAGGATTGCACCCCCACCCGACATTTGACTACAGGTTCTCTCATTGTTGTATATTGTATTCCTTCATATTTAATTAATCCAACAAAAAAAGAACCTACTATCTTAGGTATCTAACCCACTTCTTTACCAAAACACATATTAGCAAGAGCTCAAGTAACTCGATCTTTGCCATTAGAATAGTCTAGTACGCATAAGTATGGTATTTTACTCTATCCGTCCGTTGATCGCTTTTTTCGATTGCCTTACTCAACATTCCTAGCTAATTACTCTTTCCGTCCCGCATTGTAAGACTATTTTTGTAATTTGTTGAATTTTATATACTCATTTACACTTAGGATTACGCCAAGACAATGAATTTCTAATGATACTTTTTAAGTCTACTTTACGATAAAAAATAAATTTGAAGTTTTGTTATAATGAACTGAAACTGTTTCTGTACCTGAACTTATTGTTTTCCTAAACAAAATCAATACTCGACAAAACGCTTGAAGAATGAGCTGCAAAAATTATATTCGTGAAAAGTTTATGGTTCTTTGTAAAATCAGAATCAGAAAAATTGCGGAGCGCGCATTTCCTCAACCATGTGCAATCGACACTAACTTTTTTATTTCAAATTTTAATTATTATTCATAATTTTTTTGAAGAGAGGTTAGCAACTGGCCAAGAACATCGCGCTAAAATAATTATGTAGCTTTTTTTTAAATCGTTTTTTTAAAAATGTTTTTCATGAATTGAAAAACTAATAGATACCTCGTAAATTCGAGTTGAAAAAAATGTCATGTATCTTATTAGTGGGTCAAAAAGTGTTATTTTTGCACAGTAATGCGCATTGCAAGGAATTACATTGAGTATCAATCAGTGTGGATTGGTAATCTGCAATGTAAAGCCATAAAATTCCTTCTCTCTTTGCAACTTAATCTTTTTTGCGAGCAATCCATCAAGTCATTTAGGATGGTGTTAGGCATCAGTAACCGCCAGAAGCTTCCTTCTATAGCAGCTTTAGCTTTAGATAGCAGATGGATAGAAGTAGTTAGAATACAATAGATGACGTATGAAGAGGCAAAGGAAAACATCGTAAACAGCCAACTGGTTTAATTAATATAACATTCTATTGATCGTAATAATTTATTTAATATCACCGAAGAAGGAAAATATGTATTTACAAAATTAACAGTAAGAAATGAAGTAGAATAACAGCGCGGTAGTTCGGGTTGAATAGCAGGATTTGACGGTGACCTGCAACAAAAAATGTAATTCTTGTTAATAGAATACATTCACCTAAACAAGACATCGGGTGGGAAAACGAGTGACGAAGTGATCAAACTTGACACATCCATTGTAGCATCTTGAAAACTACTATGTAATCAAGTTTCTTTTTCTTCTTCTTTTCGTTCTTTTCTTTTTATGAAGTGCAGAATGCAACAAATACTAAGAAACTTATTCTTCAATAGCCAAACGTCGGACCCGTTGACCCCTGGCATGGTAATAAAATAATTAATAAAACAAAGATTATTCCCTGAATGCAGTAAGTCCCTCCAATTTGGCCCAAAATTTCTTTTCTGGGCGTTTCAAGGTGTCTAGATCAAAATAATAAAATGTCTGTCGCCGTCCACGCAGATTTAGGTAGTAGAAAATTTTCTGAAATTTTGGATGAATATGTGTTTTTTGAAACTCGATTTCAGGGACCTTATAGGCTTTGCTTTGAAAGCTATCGATTGGGGGGAGATGAGTCTCTAACAACTACTATGGGTCCTCGAGCGCTAACCTATCAAATTTTAGGCCGAGTCGGAGGCCGACCTCTGGCATCATGCAGACGTTGACTTTTGATGCACAGTTTGACTACTAATACAATCTCGAAAACATACATTCGAGTTGGGTAGACAGATACCCATTTTGATCCATAACCTCTTTCGGTACGCGCCGATCAGTCCAAGGCCTGTCTCATTGGAATCAGCATCCAAAATTTGATGGAAAATGTTACCCCACACGCCTAGATCGCTGAAAATCTCGAAAATCCATTTTTCAAAATACAATGATCCCTCCCCTCCCTCCCTCCAGAATATGGCTTGATCGGGCAGAAAAGTTTTAAGGGCCCTTTAGAACTGGAAACGGATCCCTGACCAAAATTTCAGATTTTAAGAAAAATGTCTACTACCAAAAGTCGGCGTACGTCGGACCGATATGATCTTATTTTGATCTAGACACCTTGAAACACCCAGGAAAAATTTTTGGAATATTCCTTGAATAATCCACCTGTTTCCCCGCAAAAAGTCATTCTCTCCAATTCAGCCCTACATTTTTCAATTCAAGGAATAATAAAAAAAAAAAAATAAAATTTTGGGTTAAAATCGACACAACAATAACCCTCTTCAGTGGAACGTTTACTGGTAACGGAGGCAGAGCCAAGAATCTAGTAACAAGTACAGCATTCAATAGGCGACAGGCTCTCTGCGCATTAAAGAGGTAATGACATTGTTGACATCTCCCTCATGGAAGTCCTGACCCGTGCACTAACTCCCCTTTTGCGAACGTCGACGTGTTCATCATCTCCCTGATCATTTCCTCATCGTGACGTGACTTGAGAGCAATTTTCATTGGTGGACCGATTTAATTATGTCAGGTTGAAAACACGGAAAAAACTTAAATCGTGAATAACTGGGAAACGAAGCCTCTAAAGAAAAGTCCAAAATTTGAAGGTGATTTTTTTTAAAGTCTTTTTTCCTCGCAATCAAATTTTTGGAGACGATGACGGCAAGATACTGGGGAGATAATACAACTTTCCTTGTGGAGATTAACACAAGTTGGTAAAAAAGCGTGGGGAGACAATTCTCCGTTTTTTCCCCGCAGGAGGGATAATGCCGGATTCCCCATCCAGTAGTGATATCAATCCTCAAACAATACCCACCCACGATTTGAGAGGAAGGCGTCTATTTAACTTGCTGTGGAGGCTCAGTGCTGAAGTAGGGAGCGGTTTCACTATTAAGAAGCGTGTGACAGACTTGGCAGACCCGCGACTCTCTCTGGTTGGGACCGCTGGTGACTTTATGTTGCAGGCAGCTCAGGCAGAATATCCGACCGCAGTGTTTGCAGTTCACCTGTGACAACACGATCGAAACCGGTCAGTGGTTGACAAAGAGCATCGTTTGAACAAAGAAGACGTAGAGGTGTGAGCGAACTACCTTCTTTTTCGAGGAGGACTTGAACGGCTGTTCGCAACCACGGCATTCCACCACATCGTCTTCGTGTTCCCATCTCAACTGCAACGAACAAAATGAAACGTCAGCAGACCTCTCCTCCGAGTATCCAATAAATTGATTGCCAGTCGATAATTGGAGGAATTCGAGTTTACCTCTTTGTGTTGTTCCCGTAACCTCTCGAGTTCTTTTTGCAAACTCTGCGACAATCGAACGAAGTCTTTCTGAACAGCTTCTCCATTTTCCAGCCCCGTTTGAAGGGACAACATACGATTCTTCAACTCAGTCTCGCTCGCTTCCAATTTCCTCTGTTAACCGGAAGGGTTTTAGGTTACGAATCCAAGTTCAATATTAATATTCTGTCAAAAAGAAAAAAAAAAATCTACCTTTTCATCTTGGAGGGTTTTCAATTGAATTTTCAAATTCTCCACTTCCGTGCACCTGGCGCTCTTTTCCTGGAGCAACAGTTCTTTGCTCATTAGTTGTTGACTGAAAAAAAAAAAAAATAATAATAATAATACGCTGCATGATTTTTGTTTTGTTTACCACAACAGACATTTTTCCTTGAACGTACGACTAGGAAGCCAAGTAGGCGAGAATGACGCAAAAACGCTGCGATTTATTCCGCAGAATGACACGCCCGAAATAATAATAATAATTATTTTTTTGGATGAATCTCACTCTTGTAAGAAAGCGAATGTTCTTTGAGGTCCCAAAAAGGCCCATTTTTAGTAATAATTCTCAATATATCCTCCAGTGAGCAGCAATGAGTCCAATCGATTTAGGATCCAAAATTGAGAACAAAAAGATACCGATACACGGCCAGGTCCCCCAAAAATACAAAAACCTAATTTCTAAGGACCCATTTTAGCCTATACTTGGTCTCCTGTTTGCGGCGGTCGAGCAGAGGATAAGTTAGGAACGAATTGGGCCCAAACATGGGCTTTTCTCCTGTTGGAAAACTAGTAAAATTGCGCCCCCACAGCAGCTACCTCGCATTTTGCTTATCAATGGCTCAGTCTATACAGATTTTGAAAATATCGTCATGCCAGAACTGCTTGACACTACCGACTACAATCACCGTACCAAGTTGTATTCATACAAAATATCGTAAACCAACTTGAGAGTGTTGATCTGCTCTTCCAGTTCCTTTTGTTTAATTTGGGAAACGGCTGAGAGGGTGTCGAAATTCTGGATGATATCCTCGTTTCGCTCCATTCCTAGTCGAGCTTTGATTAGCTCATCTCGCTGGGTCAACCACATTTCTTGAAGTACCTAAAATTGAGAAAAGAGATGTGAAACGACCGAAAGTTGAGGTGCTAGTCGACTTTTTTGCAGGTCTGTTGGCGTATCCTTTCTGCGCGTCAACTTTTTTTGTATTCTTTTAGCAGTGTTGTCCCACTGTTTGATTCTTGCTGAACACCAACAGGATCTTGCAGTGACGGAGAGTAACAACCACAGCGAGTTCGGCTAAAGCCGCGCCCAAAAGCACGTCGAACACCGTCACCCCTCCTTTAAGAAGCACTCTGACATTTTCACAAAAGGACGAGGGTAAGCAGCAGCCAATGCTGCTCAATGTGTCGGACCTAGTCTGAGCCTGTAGTCAAGAGAATCCATATGCGTGCCAAGAGGAGCGTTTATAAGCTTAGGAGTATTTCCTCGTTTGGAAACCCATACCAACACTAAGTTTCCCCTAAAAATGAAAACTAAGTAAATAAAATATACTCTTCTCACCTCAACACTGTCCGGCAGGTTGATGTCTTCATTTTGCAGGCTCTGCGAGCTCGGAATGAATTTCCCAAGCAACGTTTCGTTCTCATGCGCAATCCTGCAAGGTAACAAGAACAAGTCACACATTATCTTTCATTGTCTATGTCATGAATGGACATTTTATTTTGGACGTTGAAGGAGGGTGCTAATGTCCAGGCTGAGTTTTCGTCCAGAGACGGAAACCTGCATAATTCTGGAGTCCAACTCAGGCAAAGATTTACATTCCCTAGCAACATTGAATGAAACCAGTGTCTGCTCTTCATTCACAGCCGAAAAACACGTCTACGTCTTGCTGGTTCCTCCCTTGTTGCCTGCTCAAAATCCAGACGCGGACATACGCCAATTTCTTCAGGAGAGATTTGGCAGTCACCTCCTACGGACTCTTCTTGGCCGCCTACGCTAATTTCAGAGTGATTCTAACTCTCCCAGAAACTCTGCCTAGTTGAATAATGATTGGAAGATACTCCAATCCTACATCATCCGTCGGCGAAGCAATTTTCGGTCGACTTTTGTTCCCCAAAAGCCCACCGAAATCTACAAGTATTGGTGCGAATACGAATTTTCATAATGAGCTTATCTGCGTTCAAGTTTATATATGAGTCTTGTTTCTATTACCTGCACCTGTTACCTCCACGAGAATATCTTTAATCTCTCTAGTAGAATTCAATTATCCCGATTCAACAGTGTCACCTGCTTTTTTTACTGGCTTCTTTAGAGAGTTTGGGTTTATTCACGCTGTTGAGTTTGATGTCTCAACTGGTGTAACATGGTCAAATTTCACACTTATATGATAGGTAATTGAAGGAGATCAGAAATATCAGTCAAACTGAATCTCGGCGAGTAGAGTATGTTAGGGACTCACTGTTTGATCTTCTCTTCGATCTTCCTCCGTTCCTCACTCATCCCCTCGAACTTCTTTTCAACTTTTTCTCGGAAACTCTCGAAGAAGTGTTTCAAATCAGACAACGTTTTTTCGCTCCTTTCCAATTTCCCTTGAAGTTCGGTCACCTGGATGATAAAATTTGGTAATAAACGTTCGTCTGAACTTTGAACACACTGTCTATACTTGGCCGAGAATGTGGTGACGTACCTGATTTTTATGTTCTTCTTTGGATTCCGCCCATTTTTCTTCCATTTGCTTCCGGAAAACTGTCTCTTTGGACAATTGCTCTTGGTACCGCTCCATGCCCCCGAGCTGACGTTCCAAGTCGGCAACTTTGGTCTGAGCTTGCACCAACTGTTCCTCGTAGTTGAGGCACATGTCGCAAACTAGGTGCACCACAATCAACCATTTATAATGTACAGTAGATGCATAAAATCACGTTTCAAATGACATTACCCAGTAGAGGCGGTTACAATCGATCATTCACTTTTGTGGCCGGAAAAACGGCCACGAGCAAAAGTGTTAGCAAGATCAACTTCCAAAACTAAGAGCACATTATCAGACCATAATCTTTCCTACCTTCAGGCTGACTAGATTCCTTCTCCAGCAAAGATTCTAAACGTAAATAAAGGAAAGGAATTATTCGATGTGACGATTTAATATAAACAGTTTCTTGTTTTATCATCTCAGTAAAAATACAAGGATTTAGGATTTAGAAAATTACTATACAAAATATCCTTTAAAAAACATGACAAAATCATAACTATGCAATTGTTGTACCTTTTATATTGGGTTCTTTTTCGCCACCCTGAAACAAAATAAAAATGCATGTAATGACCTCACATAGAATAATTATCTCAACTACTTCATTATAGCGCAACGTGTGACAGTATGCGACTGAAGTAGAATATTCGTGCACCTCGTTCCGCATTGCAGCTCGTTGTTCTGCCACTTTTTCTTCCTGAAAGAAAAGACGTCAATTTCAAACTCAATGAGGTTACATTTCCAGCCAACTCAGACTTTGATTGTGAACAGAAGAGTTGAGAAGAAGAAGCGTTGATATTGATATTCCTGGAAATACCTAACCAAAAAAAGGCAGATCTCTAAATTCAACAAAAACTGCGGTTTCACCAGCACTTCAACTGGACAGCAACGCTAAATGCCAAATAACTCAAGTGAACCCCGATCAAGCCTACTGTGCATTCCGCATTGCTCTATATGCGAAGATGAAATAAAAACGACCTGATGTTAATGCAAAATAAAAGCCAGAAGCCAGCCGTAGCAAGACTGAAAACGGCAAGTGGTGTAGGGTGACTTCGGTTTTGGTTGGTTATTCCTTGAATAATCAGCCTGTTTTTATGCAAAAAGTCAATCACTCCTAATCGGCCCAAACATTTTTTCTGGGCGTTTCAAGGTGTCTAGATCAAAATAAGCAGACGTCCGTCCGCCGTCCACGCCGACTTTGGTAGTAGAAAACTTTCTATAAATCTGAAATTTGGGTCAGGGGTCCGCTCCCGGCTCTAGTTGGTCCTCAAAACTTTCTAGTCCAATCGGACTAAATTTGGGCGGGGTAGGGGTCGAAATGTGTACTTCGAAAAATGGATTTTCGAGATTTTCGGCGGTTATGGCGTATGGGGTATTGTTTCCGACTAAATTTTGGACACTGAAACCAATGAGACGGGTCTGGGAACGATTGGAGCCCACTGGAAGCGGTTAAGTGTCAAAATGGGTATGTATTCACCTTTTTGAATGTGTGTTTTCGAGATTTCTGGTACCTAGGCGTGTGGGGTATCAATTTCCACTATATTTCGGACGCTGAATCAATTGAAATGTGTCTCCATGCGCCGGGTCCGAGGAATAATCAATTCCTGTGAAGGAATTTGCAGCGTTTTCAATTAAGATTTCTTGAAACGCTAAGTCACGGTTTCGGGGAAATCGACTTCATGCGTGAATACATTCCTAAGGTTGTTGAGGCATACTACGAAGGTGACTCACTCGAGCGCGATACCGTTGAAGCTTTTCATCTGTTTCTCTGAGTTTATCTTTAAGAGATTTTATTTCCTCCTCCAACGGGTCCAGTAAGGATTTTAGGACTTCCGACTCCTCTTTCGCCTGAACAAGAAAAATAGAATTATACATGTATTCAGACAGTTGAAGGTGACTGGTAATGTAAAACGTCTTTCGTCACGTAGCTCGACTAACTTTTCTCATGCTCTCCTCGAGATTTTCCACGAACGCCTGACTGTGCTGCTGCGAGTCGGTGGTCCCCAGTTGAGCCACCTTCCTCGCCAGAGAGGAAAACATTTGACCAGGATGGACCAGAACGCTATCTCCCCCACTCGGCGGTGGAGGGGGAATCAGAGGATGCTGAGCCTGATGGTGCGGACTGGTCTTCAACGACTGCAATTCCAATTGGAGCCGCTCGTTCTGCGACTTAAGCACTTGGGTTTCCAATTCGTGCTCCTCCAGGGTGGCTATAATGATAAAAATGTGAGCAGTCTGTATACATACACTTTATTGTTGTTCGAGCTCTGCTTGACTTGTTTGTTGTTTCTGGTTGGGAGTTTTTGAACGTTCAATACTTATTTATTCAGTAGGGATATATTTTCAACCCGACGTCTGGCAAGGGCTATCCGAGTGAGCTATAAGGTCAATGATCCCCGTGACGTACCGTTAGCACCAATGGGGCATAGGTACAAGGGTAGTCGGAACTCGATTTTGATTCCTTGAATAATCCACCCATGTATTCGTACCCAAGTTCATAAGGAGCCAACCTTCTCGATTGACTCCTAAATGTTTTGTAGACGTTCCATGATGTCTGGATTAACAACGCTGCAAATTCCTTTACAAGGGTTGGTTATTCCTTGGAGTACCTAGGCGTGTGGAGTATCATTTTCTACTAAATGATGGAATCGAATGTTGCTGAATATATTAGGATGAGACTACAGACTCACTGTTTTCCTTATTTCCCCCATGATCTAAGGAACAACAACCACACCCCTGCGAATGAATTTTCAGCAATTAAAAAATAGGATCATCCTTCAGAGGGTGAAATGTGAGTTTTACAGTGAACAGAACTCACAAAACTCATTTTAATCTACTATAGAAATGAAGAAATAGGTTTTCAAGAAAACGGCGTTTGAACACATGGCGGCATTCATTATTGCGGTCTTCTGTGGATTATGACGGATTTTGGGCCTACCCAATATTACCTGTCCCCGACTGCTGATTACATAAAAAATACAGGGCCTTTTTTCTCGAGTTTTGATGTAATTTTGAACAACTTGACCTTGATGGAAAAGTGAAACCAAAATTAGAAAACCTTTGAAAAATTTTCAAATCGCCTTTACACCTAATTGTATAATTGACGTTCAACCAATTGGTACGAAAATGTCACCTACAGATTTAAAACCGCACGGTTAGGCTAAAATTTACCTTCATCCCACAGTGCCAGTCCCTGATCAGAATAATACACGGCGGGTCACCCATGCCTCACGATAATATTATCCGAAGTCTTCCGAGAAACCTAGTGACTTACAAGGTGTTATTTCTGTAGTGAATGTCACTGTGGGGTAAAAGAAATACGAGTACATGACTTGCTGTCGCATAGCGCTTCAAACCTCTCCCCTCAATCAACCCAATGACAATATAAGTCGGGACATTTTTCTGGGTTACCGACAACGTCAAGTCATTCACATTTCAGAACACCTGATAAGTAAATTCCTCGAACCTTCTGTGGCGCCTTACAATTCTTCGGGAAAGAAATATTTTCCCTCCGACCTCTTTCTCTGCAATAATGCCGAATCCTCTCAAATTTAAATTAACCACATATTTCATTGGAGGCCCCAACTCATGAATCAGTTCAACCTCCGCGCAACGAAGGGCAAAAAACTCAGCGTAGTTTTTTGGAGGGCGTCGAGGGGTATCAATTTTGGACGCTAAATCTATTCAGACGAGCCCCAGCTAACTGCCTCATGTTGATGCCTTCTCTAAATATAGAAAATTATTTAGTAATAAGTAAGGTAGGTATCAACTTATTCTTGTAACGTCGAGTTACGATATTTGTAGAACACGAAAACCTAAATGGTTGTGTAAAGTTTTTTTAAATTTTATGTATGTATTTATAAATATATGAATATGCACATTAACCTTTTATTTTTTATATTTTCATAATAAACAAAAAATAATTGTATGTTTATTATGAAAACCTGAATGGATTTAGCGTCAAAAATGTAGTGGGAAATAATATCCCACACGCCTAGGTACCCGAAAATCTCAAAATCTACGAATAACATCGGATAGAATAAAATCAAACATACCATAGGCAACAGAAGATGTGGTATTTTACTATGCAATTCACATTCACCGAAGTTCAAAGGGAACACTGTAAGTCTGACGCTGATTACTCTAGCCTGAGGCGCCTAGACATGAATGTTTTTGGCAAACAAATAAAATATAAATTTCGACGCTAGCCTCCTAATGAGCCACATTCAGAGATCTATTCGAACCTAAAAGTTGTTGACAAAATATAAATTGAAGAAGGCTCACTACCGGCGCAGTCACGCATGAGCAACCGGTGACTACTGGCAGGAAGAGCGCGATACCGAAACTTTCTTTTCGGAACAGATAGTTGGCGATAACGCGGCATCAACCAGTCAGGGCCGCCCCAGAACGGGGAATTTCGATTTATACGATGTCGAAGTTCGTAACGAGCTCAATTTACCAGTTCGCTGATCACCCGTTCCGAATTTGTGGAGAAAACCCGATGTCTTCGTTGAGCGACGCCAGTCATGAATTGTGTAATATTTAGCTGAGATTGAGATGAAAATGCGATATAAGAATCAACTCGGTTTTCTTGTGATGGTTCAGAATGGAGGTTATCAATATGATGACACGTGCACTACTGCCGAACTTGTCACATAAGTTTGCTTCGACAGCGGCCACGTCAGCTATTGAGGTAAGGGAAAGTAAGATCATAGTAAGAGCCTTTGGTCCAAGGAATAATCAACCTTTATGGACGAATTTGTAGCGTTTTTTAAGCTAAACTTGTGATCATCTTGATACTTCTCTTCGACGGCTATATTTTGAGAAAGATCAGAAAGGTCAGACATAAGACATGGCGCTTTTCTTGTATTCTCATTCCAGTTAAATTAGAAGTAAAACCGACAGAACCATCAATTCATTAATACCGCACCACTTGCGATATGCCGATAGTAAGCACCCACAAGCATCTCGAACGTAAAACCGCTTTGTTCTTCTGAAAGTGGTGGGAGAATGATCTGCTACAACGTAAAACTATGTAAGAGAGCGTTGTACTCACAATTGACAAATTGCTGTAACGAATCGAGTTCATCCTGAGATTTTAGGCGCTCGGACTCCTTAGCTTCCAAATCGAATCCAATGACGGTGACTTGAGTTCTCGCCTCGTCCAATTCTATCCGCAATTGTTGCAACTCATTTTTCAATTTTTCGCACTCATCTGTAAATTTGGTGAAATGGATGTTGAACTGAATTGGGATGAATGTGAACAGGCTCCTACAGCGTAGTGCAGCTAATTTACAAGAGTACCTAAGGAACCCATAGGTATGAGCAAGAAACGGGTTGAATACGACTTTATGGCAAAGGCCTTGCTGTGGAGTAGTGAGGTGTCCCTCAATGAGGCAACTGTGATGAGATTCAGTAAGACCTTCTGTAGAGAAGAAAGTAGGAAAGCCAGCAGGCCTTTGCCGAGCTTCGTGCCATTAGTTGATCATTAGGAAGGATTTGAAAGAAGTAACCCATAAAACTTGGGTCAGCCCATGTTTCTGCTATTTGTACAGGCTCAACTATGTCCTCAACCTAAGTAAACCCCTGAGATTTCCAATATGGAACGGGAATTTTCTGCATTAAAGTCAAGACACTGTCAGGCATTAGTGAGAGCTACCAAAGTCAAAAGTCAAGCATTACTGAGTCGTCTGTTAGCATTTAGGAGATCTTAACTCTGCTGTACAACATGTGCAAACCATTCATAATGATGAGGGGCAAGGGACTTGAAGTCAGGAAGTGCAAAAGTCACAAAAAGTTGTTCAAGGTCAAATCATTACACATGACCAAGCTCATGGAAGGACAGCAGTCCACATTTGTTGCAGGTAATTTTTGTATTTAGTGTCGCCTTTAGAGGGCACATGAAGAAAAAAACCACATCGCAGCTTGGGAATACAACAGTCGTTTAAAAAAATGAAAAATCCCAGATTATTGAATCAACTTGTTCCTCGTGTACATCAACCACAAATATTCTAATATGCTCAGATGAATAACACAATAGCTGTGCAGACACCTGCCTGTTGAACGCAACAAAGCAATCAATGCAAACCCACAATCGGTGCAGAGGTTAAACACACAAGTGCATTTGACAGTTTGTTCCCCAACCACCAAAAAACAACTTCTACGTGAGGTAGAACTGACCTACTGCAAAGCGAACCTCCATGTTTCTACTCTTTTACACTCTCTCTCGGTAAGGATAAGTGTTACCACTACACTATTAGTTTTACAGAGATGCTGAACGATGGCGGAAGGTTGAATATGGACATGTTCTCGAAACCATCTAAGCTCTCCTACTAGCATTATTTTTCTTGAAATAGTTCGCCGATTTTAAAGCTAAGCGCATCTTGGTCGCATCAACATCACATTGCTCCCTTCTCCCATATTAGCCCTGAATGCCCTTGGTCTTCATCCAGAACTATTCCAACTTAGTAACTACCTATTTTCTGCGCAAGACTTCCTATTTTTTCCGTACAATAAGAATCGATTACAGTATATTGTCAATGCTCCCTATGTTTCTCTGCCTGATTGTATGCTTTTAGATTGGCTGCTAACGTGCAGCCCATGAAACAGCTTTGAAGGTACTCTTCTTGGCGTGTGAGCCAAGGTTCGTCAATGGACAAGATTTGAAGTGATGTAGGGGCAGGTGTAAGTAATCGGAATGTAGTTTTCTTCCCCAAACTGGTACTGTTCTTTGCCATCAGTAGATGCTTAAGGCGCTGGGCACCCTAAAGGTAATGCTGATGCTCTGACGTTGTCAGCCTTAGGACGTCGTACAGGTGCTTCTGAAAGCATCCACGACACCTAGCGAAGCCTGCGATCAACTTGGTTCCCTTATTCTTATTATGAACATTTTCCGTCACTGCCCTGCAAGTGGTGTCTGTGCTCATCCAGACATAATCGTTTGAGGCCATCACAGCAAGCGATGGCAGACCCATGGTTTTCAGAATTCACTACCATCGGTTTTGTGGTTCGTGGATCTTTTTGCCTTAAATAATGCCCCAACTCCCTACAGCGGGCATCAGCTGCGCGAATCGGAAGAGGGACTTTGAACGAAGAACATCGAAGCTTTTAATATGTAAGCGAGTAGCAACCAACGACAATTTAAGGAGTATATTGCTCGTTCAACCATATGTAGGTACATAATATATCTGCAACCAACCAAGCTACAAAACAGCAAGGAGATGATGACACAGAAAATGAGGCGAAATAAAAGTTACCATAAACAACAAGAGAAAATACACCAAAAGTACCTTCTTTCTGGATGAAAAGATTTTTGAGCACTCCCCTTTGCGCGCTGTACTGTTCATGCGATTTCTGCTTCTCATTTTCAAGCTCCATAATTTGTGCTAATAGTTTCTCGATTTTGTCGTGATTATCTAAACACCGGGAGCAAAAGCAAACGCAAGCAGAGATAAGAGAGTGTGGCAACATAGAATGGAACAAGTAGAGAACTTTTTGTACAAAAGAAATAGGACAACGCCAAATTAAGTTGATAAAAATTATAGTATGTACAGGATATGAAATTCACATCGTGCGATTGACAGTAGAACACCGGGAGAAAAATTAAAGAAAGGCGAGGACTTACCATCATGCGAAATTTTATCGCTTATATCAGTTTTGTCATTTGAGGTCTCCATTACGTAAAACTGGTCGCTGATGCTGTCTTGATATTGAAAATTTGAATCAAACAAATTACTCTCAAACGGAGAGTTGTCATCCGCTCAACCGCGAGAAGTGAGCGCACATTAGCAAATTCAGGGGCACCGATAAGAACATAATGGGTAGGTAATTCAAGATACGCGACATCCCGTCATGATTCACGAGCTTCAAGTGACGGAGCGGATCGTCTAGTTGAGTGACGAATGACAACTATTTCAGCCGCGTGCAATATTACAGCATTGCTGAATTCATCCGACCGATTGAAAAATAAGGTCAAAATTGCAATCTTAACTGGTTAATTAAGGCGATCAAAATCAATAAAATTCAACAAAAAATAATGAATTGATAAATATTGCGCACCAGCCCATCCAGAACTGCAACACGGTCAGCTGACTGGTAAATCGATTCATTCATAACAAAGGGAAGGAGACCTTTGACCTTGAACGAGAAAGTTTTTCTAAAAAAATAAACTGATTCGAAATTTCGCGATTGTGTACGATGTGGGTGAAAAGAAGTGTGTAAAATTATTATTCATCAGATTCAACACACTTATAAAGGCATGATGACGCACACGATCACGAATCAACCAGAAGTGAAAGGATATAGCTACGAAGATGAAAGTTAACACTTTGAACCATGCTATCAGTTGCCAACACGGCGGCAAAAATCAACGTGTGAGAAAATCCGTAGAGCCATGATAGGATTCAGCCCATCATAGGAAATAGGAGGTATTTTGTGGTTCAGCTGGCTGCTGATCTTGATAAGAACTGAGATCTGAGAAGAACACTTTGACAGGGACGATTTATTTGACACTATGATTGAGATGACAGAATTATCTAGGAAGTGAACTGTCAAAAGACTGTTACGGTTTTGAGGAGCGTGCTACAGAAAACGAGGACAGACATGAATGGCAACTCTGGTGGTGTTCCTCTTGCCCAAGCGTCTGTTGATCTCCCCCTCCGAAAGTCGATAACGACGGCTTCGAGGCAGTGAACGCCTTCGTTTTTCGTTTCCGATTCTCTCCTTGCCTATCCTCTTTCTTCTAATGGCAAGGTGAGAATTTCAGTGCGGGATGTGATATTGATCGGCTTTATTGTCGTTTTTATACATTTTCCACGTCCTCGTCTACTTCGCCCATTCAATATTTTTCTGGTGTTCTTTCAATCATTTACCTGACGACCTGCGCGAAGCAAAACCTCCAAATCATTCAATGGAATAATGATCCGCAGACCCTTCGTCGCCAGCTGTATTGTTTTTCTTCTGTTTATCAAAGGTTTGTACAGATCTTAGAATCACCGCTGTGTAGACGATACCTATCTTGAGCATTTTTGAATGGAATATAAACTATTAAAATTGTCTCCCTTTCGTTTTAAGTATTCTCATCATTGTGATTGTACATACCCCAGGTTTTACGATGAAGTTTCTTTTTGCGAAGAAAAGTAATTTGTAGCAAGAAAAATCCATAATAGTTTAATTTTGCTATTGTGTTGCTGTCTGTAACTCAAATTTGACAGAAAAAGAAATTTCCTTCCTAAAGTCAAGCAATGGTTTCTCTAGTATGTTTCTTATTTAAAAAGGTAAGATGTTACCTATTTTTCCAATGAAACGGAACGTTAATGTGTCTTAAATACCTAAAAAATTACTGATTTAAAAATTGAATTAAATTACTACGGCTTGGTGATAGATAGCTGAATGATAAATAACCCAAATAGAATAAATCAACCCAAGATATTATCTCGGGTTTACCGAACTGAATTTGATTGATACCGATATGACTAGTGTTCACAATCAAATGAACAGGATTGGAATAAGTAATGCGTACTTGAAATTGGACTGAATAGCTTGCAGATATTACGCTTGTCAGGCTGGGAGGTATTTAACGGAACGGAGAGAATAGATGCGTCATAGATTCGTTGGGATTTACGGTGAAGTTACTCCTACCTGGATTCGCTCTGTACCTATTTTTTCGTTTGCAGGATTCAGCGATGGCAGCGAGACGGAGATGGAGGAGGTTTACGGTGACGAGGGGAGCAATTTGACGCTTCCTTGCAAAAGAGGTAGTGACGCCAATGGAATCGTCATGTGGAGTTGGAGTCATCAGGGCAGGAATGACTTGGGAGGTGAAAGGTCCAAGGTTGGTTTCAACTGTATTAAACTTGGTATTACTCACGTTAACTCACGATATCTGCCATGATTAGCCCAGAACGATGTGTTACCGAGATGGCAGACTGTCAAGTTATTCTGCAACGTGGTTCCTGCTGGTCACCTTCGACCCATTGCAGTCCAGCCATCTTCTATCGAAGTTTCATCTAAAAACATTTTTTCCAGGTCAAAAAAGATGACTCTTTGATCCTGATGGGTCTTAGCCGGGATGAAGCAGATGTGTACACGTGCACACAGGAAGACGGGAAGGTCGTCAACCGAGTCAAAGTAAAAGTCAGAAGTGAGTTTAAAACATGCCTGGATGAGTTCTACACATCTAAATGAATTGCCTATTGACCTGTACATTAGGTATAGTTATACTCATACGTTTTCAAATTTTTTGTTGAATTGTCTCAGCGCCTCCACCACCTCTGGTAAACGTCACAGTCATTCCTTCTACGATCCTGGCTCTTATCCATTGGGAGGTCGAGGACACTGGCGGTTATCCCATCACTTTTTTCACGGCGCAGTACCGTCTCAAGTACACACCTGCTGACTTAGAACTCACCGACTCCTGGCATTCTATCAAACCAGGGAAAATCAACCCTTCTTCAGTAAGATTCATTTTTTTTCGTAAGCCTTTACCAAGAGGTTTCTCGGGAGCAAGAAGGTTCTCTAACTTAAGATTTTTTCAACACAAAAAGATGAGGTTATGGCTGCCATGATTGTTCACCTTCAAACGCTCTTACATTAGTAACTCAGATAATGGTCATTCATGTTCCAGACCCAAATTGACGTCTACCAACTGGAACCGAATTCCACTTACGTGTTTCAAGTATGGGCGAATAATCGACTTGGGCGGGGTGAAGTTACCGAGTTGGAAGCCCGGACTAAGCACGACAACCAAGAAATTGGTAAGAAGGCTAGATGCTTAACTTCTGAACCGTTCGACGATAACGATGAAACTTGTATTTGTATTGCCGGTTCGACACCAATTAACTATGTTTCAGTTTGCTCTAGTATAATTTGGTAGAATGTGAAATAACTAGGAACTGTTAACTAAACCCCGGAACGTCGCATGCAGTCAATTTTCGAAAAAAGTGTGTTTAGGTTAAATGTTGAAAGTTAGTAAAACTGAAAATATACAATCATAGCTGCTGGTTAGAGGGTGCGGATACCGCAGGTAACCCACCGATCTGGCTGTCCGGAACCCAGACTTTTTTGGCCGCTTGTACTAAATATGGGACTTTTTTAAAGTTTTGTGGGGGTTTCAGAAGAAAAAAACGGCTTATCTGTATGTATCTAATTGTGAAATTCGGCTTATCGGTCAACGACCCGTCAAGGCGCAAATAGAGGGTAACTAATGTGTGTAACCGTTCGATGGAACTTCATTAAAATGTGTTTTATAGTTTTCTGTATTGGAGGAACATGAACTTTTAATTCCTAATCAAAAACGTCGACCCCCCCCCCCCCCCATGCTTTGGGGCAGGCTTCTTGATAAGTACCAGTAATTTATCTGTTAACACTGGACAGTGGAGAGAAAGTTGTGCCTTCCTGCTTACCCAAGGAAGGGTTGGGATTGCTAGGTTTTAGGGTTGAGGTCATATCAGAAAATAAAGAATTCCTGACGCATTTGATCATTGTTGAGTTTTTTTGTTCCAGAACTAGCAAAACATCTGCTGGAAGGCGCCGAAACTTTTGATACGAGAGTGTGGGTGGCAGCTGTAGCAGTAGTCATGGGCACTCTTCTCGTCTTGGCCACTGCAACAATCTACGCACTCTACAAAGAGTGCCGTATCCCGCTCAACTCAGGTAAGTTGTTATTACAGGATACATGATCAGTTCGCTTATAGTCGTACAGTTTGAGTGTCGAATGGTCGTACATGGTGGAGTACCCGATTATTATTACTGTGAACTTGGCCATAGGAAGGATAAGTTTCCACTTCCATACCATTTCCAGTCCCAGAAATCTTAATCAAATAAGTCCGCCGCCTTGCCAAAGAGTCTTTGTAAGTTCTTGCAGATCCGGCGAAGTCTTCCGTTTCCTGACAGCTGCTTATGAATTCACCATTTTTATTTTCATGAGGTAAAAAGGAGTAATCAGTCATTTCGTATTAGATTTCGCCCATTCCTTTCTGAACCCGCCAATCTCGAAAATAAATAAATTAATAAGTAGAAGTAAATACCAAATCAAAGAAAACACTCTAATAGGCCTTGAAATATAATTTTTTCCAGATATTCATGGCGAATCTCTTGGAAAAAATTTGCCTCGTAATTAGTATCGGTATGGCGCGTCTGATAGTATAAAATATCTCCACTTAATGCCGAGAGAGCCAATCAGGCACTGTCAGATTCTAAATGAGGTCGCGTATCTCGACCCACCCAACAGCCGGTGTCTTTCCAGCTCCTCATAACGAGGTGTGCGTTACAAAAGGCGCTATTCTTGTTCATTGATCAGCCTCAGATAGCGTGACGAGGCGCCCGTTACCCATGAAATCAATAACCCTTGCCGACTTATCTTATGTACCACTTCCCTTGCAGAGTACTACGGTAATGACTCACTCTTGCGACTACCGTATGAGCGGCTCTCAGGAAAGGCGATCTTAAATTTTTCTCATGTTTTTTGGAAAACGGATACTAATACAAATGAACAGTGATGGGATCAGAGTGGACCTATGAATAGTTGAGTTCCGGGGAAATTTAATCAGATTTCAGCTAGGAGTTCAGATTAGACTCGTGCATTAGCCAACAAAAGAAAGGACCGTTCAGGATTGTTTCCGATCGGTAGTACTATGTATTAGGTGCATTTTGATCGTCCTTAACCCCCGAGATCATCGAAGTATGGAGTAGTGCGCCATTCGCTGCGATTCTCATTTCAATCAATTCAGCATTCGAAATAAGAGGGTATTATGAGAAACTAACGCCCCTCTATCTCGGACGGTGTGTCGCAATTGACCCGAAATCCGACTAATCGACTTAATGATACCTCATATTACTAGACTCCCAAGATGCCGTCCTCAGAGTACCAAATTTTTTTTTTTGTTTTCATGAGTTCCATCGCTTAGAGCTAATATTTCAAAAACAATATGGCTCTTTCTTAAATTGATATTCAGAAAAAAGATCTTGGAGAGTACAGGGAGTAGTGTTCCCTCTTTAGGTCATTATAATGTCGTGCAGGGTTAAAAATTGAAGGATTTCAGCATTGATATTCTTCTATATCTATATAGAAGACCGTTTATAAACGATTTACTCATGGAAAAATTGACGTCAGATCTCAAACACCAGATTTTACTTTAGAAGTGCTAGCCTCATTTTAGAAAGCCCTAAAGGTTTGGTAACAGCATTGCTTCCAGATCCTTTCCTGACTCTGACCACTTCTATTTTGCACAATATTATAAATACCTAATGAGAGAGCACTACTCCCTGTACTCTCCAAGATCTTTGAGTGTATCTTGTGGCATGTTGGGCGAAGCTCTTCACGAATTTGAAGATTTAGGGTAAATTTTTATTCTTGTGTTTGTTGAGAAATGTTTTATAAAGTTGAGGAACTGACGAGCCTCGTGTGTGCAAATTACTTCTTGGTTTCATGAATCAACTTCATGCCCCAGTAAGTTTACATTCATTAGGTGTTTCTTTATATATTTTCCAGTCGGAGACAAGGACGTGGAAACGATGGAATTGATTCCTAACATCATTTTAAATCCCGGTTACCAAGATTTTGGACAGTCAGAATGGGGTGAGCCTGACGAAAATTCCAACGACTCGACCGCAATTCGGTTGAACAACAATACCGTCATCCATCCTATCAGGATTTGAAGTCCCTTTTACGAGGTTAGTTGCCAAAATCCCATTTTGTATTCTTAAATTTATTATATGCTTAAGGACTATTCATAGTGGCATGGCGTTTTCCCGCTTCAAGCTTGATTAAATATCGTCCTAGATCATAGTTTGTTTTGTTTGTAGTCAGGAATTCCAGTTTCTTAATCGTTTAAAGGTCTATCCTGGACTATCAACTTGAAGTTTTAAATATATTATAAGTTACTGTAATTAATACATTTGTTTTTTGAAGCAAAAAATTAATAATCACTTCCGTGCACTGCATGGGCTGTAGAGGAAACGGCAACCTTTTTGGAAGTTGGAAAATAGATAGATTGTGATCTGTAGGTAGATTTTAGGTCCAGTCCAGCCCGTGGGTAAGGCGCTACTCGCCCTTGAGGCAAGCTTACATGTATACAGGAATGGTCAATTAGTAGCCAATCTTTCAGACTAGGTTTCTACTTTCCCTTGCTTCAAACTGTTCGTATCTCCGTATTTCCTCCCATTTTCCTACGTTTTTGATCAATTTATTCTTGTGAGCTTCGGTTTCGACGTGATACATCTAATCCCGAAGCTCACTGATATTTTTCCCTAGGACTGGCCAAGCTATCATAGGCCAGTCAGGACGGGACTTATCCAGAATCCCCAAAATTCTTAAGCCCCGATAAATTTTTTAAAACCCCTGCAACACCAAAAGGACTCCAGGTTCGCACAAATCAAAACCAAACCAAGAATAAAACAGGTTTATTGTCTTGTCGGGAGTTTGATATGACTTTAACTATGCCGAATGCACTGGTACCTTGGAGTGGTTCGTGTTGGTGTTCGGGCTGCGTTGAGGTGGCTGGGTCTCAGCGCAGGGCAGTGCTCAGGCCAGGAGCTCTGCTGATGTCGACGAGAATGATCAAAAATCCGCCGGAGGTTTTTCAGGAACTTTTTATTTTCCGGCGTGATGGTGGGGCTCGGATTCTTCACCGGAGGTGGGAGACGGTGGCACTTCCCGCGGTTCGGATCTGCTGAAGTCAGCGCTCCCGTTGTTCTCCTTTTTTCCCCGGACGGCCAGAATTCGGTCTCACAATTATTTTTAGCAGTTTGTAGAACTGAAATATCAGCCCGTCTCATCTGACTTTGACGCGTTACCTTAGTTGGTACCACCACCTCGTAAAGAAAGAATAAAATCAGATAATATTGTTATAAAAGAATTTTCGTTTGATTCAACTTAGGAACAACGCCAGAGCGAAATAGGAATATGATTATGAAGGTGACTAACCAGCATAGCCCGTCATCTGACATCAGGATTTGGAATTGCACCATTTCAATTGCATTTTAGGGAGCACTTTACTTTAATACCACATTATATATACTTTAGTATTGTTTAAGCTAAGCTTTTTTTTCTGATGTTTCCCAGATTGCCCTGATCGTTCCTCAATTGGGTTTATTTATTTATTTAGTACAGGAGACAGCAAGGCAAACATAATTACGTCATTTTGTAAAAAATGGCATTGCATTCAACATTCCTACTACTTATGGCTTGGCATATGCTTACCCCTGTGACGCCCTGCAAGAATCGCTGACGGAATTACCCTGTCAGAATGTTTATATCGATTGTTACAGCCTGGGCATTTGGGTTTCTTTACGCAACGTTTTGGGTCACTACTTACCTCAAATTACTATTAATTTGCACCAAAGGCCAACTGCTTCTCTTATAGGTTGAACCCATTCATACAGAATTCGATCCACTGCTCGATGGTTCAAACAGTGGTCAATTCACAAACACAAATCACTATTATGGTATCTTGCTTTTGTTTCAGATCAGCCGCATGACCTCCACCTGAGCTGGTGATAAATTCAATTGAGCTCAAATCCTCCTGAATCCAGGTATATCCCCCTCCCCTCCCTTCACGAAGGAAAAGTATGTTTTCATCTTTTTATAATCAATGTCATCCCCATGCAGGAAATGGGAAGTACTCCTTTTTCATGTTTTGGAAGGTTTCATGTGCTATAGGAGAACTGATGTTTGGTCAGCCGCATGCTGACCGCTAAACACGTAGGTAAGGCCATTGTGAGCCTTGTCGAATTTTCGTTGGCGCCTTGTTGGGAAGGATGCACTCTTGATTCGTTAACTGCCTAACGGTTAAATGAGTAATTATATTTTGAAAATATTAAAGATCAAGAAGTATTTCACAAAAATACTTTATTTTCAGACGTTGTTGAGTAATTTTTATACGATAAAAAGTGTGCGTTTGAGTAATTGAAATTGAAAACTTAGCCGTGCTGACGGAATTGTGTTGTAGATGACAACTTTTTACTTTGATTCTATGGTCGCCACCGAGCGTCTTCCCGATATTTTTGTATGCGAAACATCGTTAACTTATTTACCTTCTCTTTCACTGTAACACTTTCCTTCATTTGTTTATCTTCATATGAGAGGCGGGATATTTTATTTTTTCTTACTGGTGAACTCTAGTCATACGAAAAGGCCAGGTGTCGAGCTCGTAAGTTCCACGCTTAGTTCTCACATTCCGCTCTCGCTTTCCTTCTGCTAACATACTGGTGCTTATTGTTGTGGTGTTTAGTAACGCGTTCATAGTTTCTAGTTGACCGTTCTGAGCTTATTCTCATCCGTATAAGGACAAGTTTCTCGCTACTTGTGATTCGCATTTCAATGTTATGTAGCTGATGAACTCGGCATCTGGCACGCTCGCACAAATTATTTTGTTGTGCTCAATTGTACCAATCGCGTAGTTTTTGTTGTTTATTTTCTGTTCCTACTCAAAATCAAAGGGCGGGTCATTAAACAATTAAGCTCCATCCTCTGTGCTCATGATCGCCAATTACCTCTGAAAAAATTGTTCAATGCTATTATTTCATCTCTGTATAGCTTTTGTTGACGACAGCTACGTTTTGATGTAGCTCATGTCGGCTCAACTACAGCTAGAGTTCATTGTTCGTCAACTTGTAAAAGTTGTGGATGAAAACAGTTCAAGAAAATACACCTGCTTGAAGTAACAGTAATCGCTAGCTATCAGCCCTTGACAAGCAGCAAACTTGCTCTTCCTGAGATATCTGGTTTGCACGATTCTAGATCAACATTCGCTGAGGTGTCAGAGCGTCAACAATTTTTTCTTACATAATTATTCATGTGCGGGGAGAAGTAAATTTTGGGTTGCTTCTAGCAGAGGATCGGGAGGCAGGGACGGTAGCTGTAATGCTGATGGAGTTAGAACAGACGGCAGGGAGAAAGTGTTATGCTGATCACACCCTTCACAATTTAAACCTGGCAACACGATACCATCGATTTTTTCTTCCAACCTGCCGTGACCACAGCATTGGTTCAGTTTAGCTGAATAGGTGTTGAATAGAGGTTTTTCAGCTGGTGGTGGCAGGAGCTTGCGTAGATACTGCTATTTGTGACGAGCCTCAAGCAGGTTATCAATCTAATTCTCCAAAGCGTAACATGGCTTTACTGACCCAACCATTTATTCAAATTCGTGCAAACTAGTCTTGTAATGACGATGCGTCTTTCATTTTCTATAACATAAGGTATAAATTAAACTGAATGACTTGACAACAACGCAAGCCAATGTATAGATGATTGTGCGTATTAATCTGCAGTTGTACGCAGTGGGAAGCTTCTATTACTAAATTTTAGTATGTAAACTGCTGAATAGTATATATTTTGCGAAACAAGTAATTCACATCGTGTGTACATTTGTAAATTAGTTGTATTTCTAACGTTAGGTAGCTGTAATGTTGGTAGATGTTGGTACCCTAATTTGCACGTAGTTGCACTGAGAGAATCCGTTTTTGAGTGAAAAATTTTTGTTTTAGGGGCCCGAAGTATTGCTTGTTGAGTGTCCTTATTCGCAACAATTTTTACGATGTGTGAACTTCTTCCTGTGAAACTGTTCAAGGAGAAGGGCAGAAACAGTTAAAACCAACTGCCAAATGGATTTGACATTGAATGATCTGCTCTTTGAGCCTAGAATTAAATCTCTCTTCTCGGGTGTTACGTTGCATTGGGGTCTTAGTCCCTCTTAAAAATTATGTTGAGCCATTCGTGGCTCTGTTGGTGGGTTATATTGTTTATGATGGTTTATCTTGTAGATAGTGCAAATTAGACCTTAGAGGTTTCCATGACCTACAAAAATAGACGAAGCCTGTTTGAGTTGTACCTGCTGTTATGCTATTGTCCTACCGCTGCATGCCTCTCTGTCTCTATTGTCACCTTCCATTTTTGAGCACTGCCTGGAGTCTAAGATCTTGGTTTGTGCAGATTCCGCTGATGTATTCGTCATCCTTTGTGATTCTGTTGTTTCTATTAGTTGTATATCAGAAGAGAACATTATGTTAAACAATGCCCCACCAAAAAAATAACTTGATGGATCAGCATTTGAGTAATGCTTTTGTTATAATGCTCCAATGATTCAAAAACTGATTCCCCAATGATTTGCGGGGGATCCCATTTGGGCCCTGCCACCTTCAACTCCCTCAACAGAACTTTTTTTTTTTCTTCCCAGCATCAGCGGAATTTTGCCCATTTCCCTTCTCCCGTTTTAACAGTGTTTTCACTTCTGTTCGAACCAAAAACCAAATAATCAATTTGACAAACGAACAATATGGTCAAAGGACAAGTCACTGTTGCTCAAAAAAATTCACGTTTGACTTTGGCTTTCACAAACGCTGCATTTAAAGTAAACAAGTAGCATTTAACTGAGGAAAAGATTGGCTGAAGCGGACAAAAACAATGATTATTAAACACCGATGTATCAACAGGCCTAAATTTATCTAATTAGCTTCCATCATTAAAAAAATTACATTCCTAAGCTTCAAACGCAATATTCTAGAGTTGTGAATTTAATGTAAGACTGAAAATTCATACGGCTACTCACTCTATGAAATCATGAATTGCCTTATCGTGGTAGTTTGCTAAACGTGTGAAAACAAACCGAAGTACTCATTTTATGCGGGATACCAATAAATTGACGAAGTTAATTATGAACATTAGATGAATGGGTGAGGATTGTTCTTAGCTTGTTGTAACGGGTTGTATATTATACGTACAAAACATGTGTGAAATTATATTTTAACATTTCGTTGAGAGAAAAGCATATCCAACGTGTAGTTAGGTACAAATAATGCCCGATGTCTCAGCTTTCGTTTTCTAAGTCGCCTGAACTCTTTCGTTCTATTGTAATCTTTAACTCAAAACACCGCCTTTATTGAGCGCCATAATTGTACGTAAACAGGTGTGAAATAGACCCGTTAGTGCACTCCCGGTATCAGTAGACCCCCTTCTCTCCCCGTATGGCGTATTTAGCGACTGGCTGTGTGCGTGTGAAAATCTATTTTATTTTAGACGAAAGCAGCTTTTGATAGGTCGCCGCGTTTTGTAAATAGGGAAAATATCATGATGTGAACTGAAGATCTCAGGCATTTCTTACTTTCGTAAGAAATTAACGGTCCATCGACGATGAAAGTCGATAGATTTTTTTTTTCTTTTTTGCATGGCATTTGATCACTTCATCACCGATTTGAACCTATTTTTAAGCCTACTTTTGTACAAAGAAAAATATGTACCTATTGTCAGTTTTTGAAGAAAAAAGTTTAATCCGATACGCTTTGCCCTAAAATGTCCTTGTTTGTAGATATATATATTTTTTGTTTGGGCTTCTCATCTTTAACAAATTATACTCGCTCTACGAACTTTTCATACTGATTTAGTAGCTTCTTGAGTGATCAGTGAATTGCTCACCACGTACTTATATTCGTTCTTATTTTTTTAGTAGTTTTAGCGGTCGTGTGACAGGTTATAGTGTGAGGACCTTAAGAACATGCGTTGTTTAAAATGAATATCTCAACAGCCGTTAATCTCAGGTAAAAGCTGACCTAATAGGTGCATTAAAATTTAAAAATGCAATGCCCCTGAAGAGCTCAGGAAAATTTTCTAACGTGTAGTTCAACTGCAACATTTTAATAACTCCAACTTTATTTAGAAAATTATTTATTTGTTTACACTTTAGGAATATTTCACAAGTCCATCGAGCTCCTGTATTTCAATACAGGAGCTGAGGAACATTGGAAGTACTTAACAGACTGGACAACCAAGTCTTGTTAGTTGTTAACCCTATTGGTTCCTACGCTATGACCTGTTGCGACTGGTTCAACTGTCAGTTACCATCCATACCTTTTGTTCGCTTTCGATTTTTATTATTTCAACGTTTTATACAGTTAGTGTTTGTACTATGTGTACCCTCGCATTGCATTCTGCATTACCAATACTTAAATATATTTTATTTGACCTCGTATTGTGATAAGTTGTCTGCTGAATTCGTATCACGTCGCTTCATCCATGTGCTTTTAATAGTTTTTTACTCGAGCAAAAATATTTATTTTTCTTGTACACATTTTAACGATACATATTTATGCAACATTATTATCATCACGAATAATTCATAGTATTTTGGAACGCTCCTGTCGCATACCTTTTACGTAAAGTTTTCTGATGAATTCTTCATATCATGTGCGTTTTGTAACTACATACTTAACAATGTTCTATCTCTATTATCACCATAAATATATTCCACATCTGTGTATTTAATTTTAGCATTTGAACAAGTTTGGTGAAATTGTGTTCAGCTTATCCTGTACTCGTGTTTGTGGTTGTTTTCTTTCTTATAAAAAGTCAGCCTCAAGTTCACTTTGTTCATATCGCTCATATTTCACTTATATCATCTTCAATTTTCATGAATTTGTCTATTCCGATTTCGTTATTGCGGTTAATAGCGTATGAGCTAGGAAACTTACTTTTTTTCTTGATGCTGATTAAACTGCGTGCCTGTATATATCGTATAAAGTGTTGTACACAAGTGTGCCTACTGGATTGCCACGTGAGGGTGTTTTCTAAATGATAGGACAAGATGATGGACGCGACACCCAACTAAGAAGAACACTCGAGTCATCTCACTTCCAGCTCGAATTACCAGAAATGATCGTACCTAACGTTACAAATGGTCTTAGCCACCTCCTTTCCCGCAATCATGTGCCAGACGTCATTGGAGACTCGTGTGCACCTTATTCTGGCATCTTGTTGTGCTCATATAAGTACCTCCTTTTATGATTCCATGATATTGTATCGATTCAAATATGAGCGTTGGTATAGTTGAATATAAAAAGCATTTGATTGAAACATCCATTAACTCAGTAGCCTCTCTAGAATGGAGTGTTTTAAAATGAAAATGTTAAAAATCCAGATTTTACTCGGGGATCAGATCCAATATTCCACGATCGACTGTCACTATTCATTTTTTACCGTACCCAATTCATTCGTTTATCCGTTGTAACTGCCTAACTACTTGACAACCGTTGATCTCATCTAGCGTCTTCGAAACGCCACGAAGACCCAAGCCTGTACCGTGCCTTTGTCGTTAACCCCTTTCCGCCAAAAAGTTGAAAAATATTCCTCGGGTCGAGATTCTCACGTTGGTGGTGGTGTCTGTCGTCTAAAGAGTAAAGCCGGTGACTAAGTGACGCTTCTTGCTTTTAATCTCGAGGAACAAAGCTTCTGAGGAGTCATCAGAGGTGATGCTTAAAAGTAGTTAAGTCGCTGGCACACGCTTCATCCAATAAAGTTCGCTCTGTCCCATCTTAACCCCCGCCCCCTCATCCACAACACCTAATTGATGAACTGACTGACTTGATAGGGCAACTGAAAAGTGTTTATTGTACATACATACTTGTAACATCATTATGTAATAATTGTGATAGTACACCAATTTGCTTACTGTCAGTGATTTCATTGTGTTATTTTTACATCGCTTTTCTAGCACAGTAATTATATTTATAATGATATTGTGATGAATGTTAAAAATAAAGCGTGTTGACAAGTATCAATTCTTGGCCCAGAATCGCCACAATCAATTTTTTTTCGCGAACCAATCTTCCTTCATTCCTCTCGCTATTGAGATAAATCGTGCATGCGTCACAATGGCCTGTATAGCTCACAAGATACTCGTCCTTGTTGCAGAGGCATCTCGCAGAATATTTAGGGGTGACTGTAGACCAAACAATAGGGTGGGAATCCCACATTTAAGCCCTAAGGCCACTAAGGTTGTAGTTTAGGTGTAATGTAGTCCCTAACTGAGGAGAATCATGCCGCTATGCCGAGAGAATAGATCGTTAGGTACCTAGTCAAAAACTAAAGAAACTTTTTATTACGCCATGTTATAGTCGCTCCTGATATATGCTCTACCAATGTGGGGTGGGGCTTCCAAGACCAAATTACAGGCTTTATCTGTCACCCAGGAGTCCTTAATAAAGATACTTAAGAAACCGATAAGACACCCAACGGAATTATTATTCGCGGATTTTGGGGTACCGATTTATGTAAGCTAGTGGAGAGGACCTCTGTCGTGTTGGAAAACAAAATTGAGAGAATCGATGAGGGCACCAGAAGCGCGGAAAGAATCACCTTGAAAACAAAGAAACTGAATACATCGGCCGCGCAATGACTGTACTCATACGAAGGTGCTCTCTATTTCAATAATTTACCAACAAATTTATGTACTGCGGACATACCATTAAACTCCTTCAAGGTGTCAAGGTGATTCTTTCCGCGCTTCTGGTCGACATCTCCGATCGGCCCCAACATTTTTTTCTGGACGTTTCATGATGCCTAGAAAAAAAAATGTTCCCATGACCTGTCCGCTATACCCCGGGCCCAACGGGCAATACCGACTCGTTTCAATAAGAGGAGTAGCATGCAAATCCCAGGGTTGAACGCAAGGCACCATTCGAACTCTATTTTGAGAAAGACGAGGATAGAATTACAAAAATCGGTCGATTTGTTTTTCCACGCCTCTTCACAAATGGAAGGGATTAGAGTTGAAACTGTGCAACTTCTTACACACAGGTTGGTTATTCCTCGAACCAAGCGCATGGAGACTAATTGGAATCTCGGACCATGCGCATGGAGATTCATTTCTTCAACATGGGGGAAGCAGTGGGTGTAGCGGGTCCCGGAACCATTCCAAACGATTCAGAGTCCAAAATTTCACACGCCTAGGTAGGTACCAGAAATCTTGAAAACACATATACATTGGACCATTTAATTTGATTCAGCGTCCAAAATTTAGTGGAAAATGATACCCCACTCGCCTAGATCGCCCAAAATCTCGAAAATCCAGTTTTCAAAAAACACATTTTGACCCCTACCCCGCCCAAATTTGGTCCGTTCGAGGACCGTCCTAGGCCAGGAACAGACCCCTGACCCAAATTTCAGATTTTTAGAAAATTTTCTACAACCGAAAACGGCGCGGACGGTGGACGACGGACCTTTTTTGATTTAGACACCATAAAACGTCCAGAAAAATTTTTGAGCCAAATCGGAGAGGTTGACCTTTTGCATGAAAACATAGGTTGATTATTCAAGGAATAACCAACCAAAAATGCCTACATTAGCTTCCAAACACTTCTCTACCTGCCTACATTACCTCTCGGCCCCCTCATTTTACAGGTATTTCATAATGAATGGCCATTTTCCAGGATCTCTAATCGTTAAATGAGTCCAGGCGACTTTGAATGTTTTCAAAGTTTATTCTGAAATTAAATTTAAAGGACTGTCCTTCATTGGCGCCCGACTGATTAAAAAAATACATATAAAAAAAAGGGTTTAAGTCAACGACAAAAAAGTGATTTAAGAGGGAAGAATGAAATGCTAAGAAAATTAATTAAAAGTTAGTCTGCCTAGCAGTTCTAATGTGTTACAGCGATGGCCCCTGGTAGCCATATGGCTCCGCGTAGTGTGTAAAGCTGGCGAATTTTTCTGTGACCAATCGTACTTACAAGTCGAAATGACAGGGCGGTATCTACTTCTTTCACGGCTCAGGGGAAAAGAGGCTGAAGACCGACAACAGCCAGACGATTTGCAACGTACCAAGAGACTAACCCGGAAAGTGAATGTAAAATAAATTCCTTTCATTCGGATTACCGAGGGTGATAACGAACACAAGTCGATTTACGAACGTCTATATTGAAGCAACGCGCCTTGGAGCACTAATATGTACATACACCATACAGCTTTTTATGTTTCTTCAACACGTTGTTTTAACAGTTATCATCCAATCGTAGTACACATCTTTTTGAGAGAAATGTCCTATGTTATAAAAGGTCTAGAAAAATCAACCAATAACATCTTTATTCCCAAGGTTATCACATGTACAATATTAAGTATAAATAACAGCAACACTTCCGTTCAAATGGCAAATTTTAGTCGAGTGGGAGTCAATTTTGACCGGCAAATTCATTTCAAGTGTTCAAACAACAATATAAAAAATAGGCCAATAAATCAGCGCAGGTTGGACACCCAGTGGTGCGAAGGGATTTCCCGTTTCAGATTTTCCTTTGGGGTGATTTTCCTCCCCAAATTTTAGAAGATCACATTCAGCTGAATCCATCGTTGACTTCGTATTCGCGTCGTCAACACACAATTAGTTGCTCCCTCCGTCAAGTTTTTCCCCCTTATTTTCGAGGCGTAAATTGCATTCTCTTATTATTGTAAGTATAAGTATGTACTCGTATTATATGAAATCTATGACAAACGTGTTCACATTCACTCGAGGAACCGTCTAAGAAAAGCTCTCTAACGGGTTGTTCATTCAGATTTCAAAAGATTTTGCAGCTAACACGAATTACATTGAAAATAAATATCAACATTTTAGATAATATAGTTGTTTTCTTCTTGGAAATCTAAATATATATGTATATATTTTCACGATTCAGATTCATAACAAAAAAACTTTTTTTTAGCTTTTTTGAATTTTTTTCTCGTCAATTTTTTCAAGATTATTATTATTATTATTTTTTTTTTTTTGCATTGGTCCTTCTAAAAAACATTCAGGCGCCAACTACTGTAATCCATCTAACTCTTTTACATCAAACAACATGAACAACATTGAGTTGAACAAATAGCGCTGCCACGTTCCCAACAACTGTTTACCAAGCGAGCTGATGCCAGCGCCAACTTGAGCCAAGATGAGTGAAATGAATTGAAACTGTAAAAACGGGAAAGAGCAGCTGAAAATGTACGTATAATTGGCAGGTATTAAAATAGGTTAAATTTGGTGGAAGGTTCGCACTTCGACAATTGTTATTTTCTCTGATTCTTGGATAATTTAGAAGGGACTTTTGGGACGTTTTATATTGGTGAAGCTGCCTAAAGAGGTTTGTACTTCGTAAGGAAGAGCCTGATACTCCAGCGGGGAGTCCACTCGTATATCTGGATACACCTTGGTTAGGTCAATCTGAGCCAAGATCCTGGGAGGGAGGGGGTAGACCTGCACCGTCTACAACTTGGTACATACAGGGTCTAGTTGGGTGATGGGTAAGCAGGTGGCAACAGCAGTAGAGGGGATGATCATGATGAATGGATTCAGCAGTTCTCACAGCCACGGCCCAGCTAGTTAATGGGGCCGCTATTGGTCGTGAAGATGATTCAAAAGAACAGACAGCGGATGAGAGTCGTTATTGAGCCACCTTGCATAATGTGCCGCGAGATGGACTGATCAGCAGCTTGGATGCTTGTAGTAGACGCAATGGGGTGTACTCAGTTAGAAAGAAAAAGAAAGATACCTACTCAGTTCAACGCACACATTTTTCTCAAGAAAGAGGTTAGTTGGCAGACCTGGCTCAGGTTAGCGCATTCAGCAGCAGCCAGAATTGCCCGGACTCCTGCGTACATTTCACCTATCCCCTTCACGTGATGTACTACTCGGTCCACTCACTCGAAAGCATCATACATATCCCGTACAGGGAACCAGGACGAGCGAGAAAGTTTCTTGGTGAGAAATAAAATTCTATAACATTGCCTGTAACACGACGCATTATGTACAACTTTACCCTCACAATATCAAACTAGTAATGTTAGCCATCGTTCTGCTTACTTTTAATGCCACTCCGACTCTTATTTTTTATGCATGCTCAAATTTGTAATTGACAAAAGAAAAAATTATTTGTTGAAGGAAGAAATAAGAATTACAATCAAAAACTGCCAGTAAAAAATAAATGTACACTTAGAACTACAAATAGAAAACATAATAAAATGCAGAATATTTACAATAGACTAGAAACCAATATGTTATCCGCTTTCAATCGTTCCATTTTCATTCTTTTTTTTAAGTACAATGATTCGATCATATTTAATATATGCAATTTTTCTACTTTCCCATGTCAATCTCATTTTTGTCTTCACTAAAATCGGAACATCAGTTACTCTATTCAAAGTAAATCTAATGCGTATTAAAAAAATATATTTTTATCGCAAAGTTCCTGAATTTTGAAACCACAAGTTTTTTTTCTCGAAAAGACGGGTCGTTTATTATTTTACCAAATTTAATACATTTTTGTCAATAATGAGGTGAATTGAATTTTGCATTTAGTTTCTATTCTCTAAGCCATAAAGATGGAAATGAGCTTGGGTCGATCGCATATGGCAGTCACGAGTAGAACGACCGCGGGAGTTGCTAGAAGTATTTTGATGTTGGCAGCATGTGAATCGAGTTGATTATGACGTCCGGTTAGCGAAAAAATGCTGGTTCAGTTCTGAAAGCAAGGTGAATGAGGAAGGGTAGTTCTAGCGCTGGTAAGGGAGTGCATGTTCTTGTGTGAACGACCATGACATTTGTAAAATACATTCGTGCCAAAGGCAACGTTTTCCTTGGTTTGAGCAGAATGTTTAATGACCGAACACTAGTCTTAATAAGGGTGGTAGAAAAAACACGTCTTTCCAGGTTGGAAACATTGTTGAACAGGTTGTAATTGCAGGCGGAAAAGGGCAGACGATAGAGATGTTGAGCCTAAACGATTGGCAACACTGGAGGGCGTTCAAAGGGAGGGAGTAACGAGTTTCAAAACCACAAAGAAACTGATAAGGAGTGACTGGCGCTCTTTTGCGACTCCCAACGATGTGCTCGCCATAGAGCGGATGCTGGCTTACAGGCAGACTATGGCCACTGTAGCAGGATGTGCTCATTTGCCTGGGAACCCAAACCTCCAGCTCGCTGTCGTCGCAATGCAATGCAATGTCGCCTTCTTCATCGACGTGGCTATCATCACGGGATGAAGTCGCCTTCTAAGAAACACCCCTATGCCCGCAACGTAGAGAAATACGATGTTGGAGACGTGAAGAACGCCATCTCGGAAATGAGGCGCAGGCTGTAAGCGGTCCCAGTGAACATCACCTCGCGCAGTTTATGGCCTGGCCAACGAATGAGTATTAGATGGTGGCAGCTTCATCGATATGTTTCATTTGATCGTCGACCAGAGACCGAACCTGCAGCGGCGGCGCCAGGACCAGACCCACCCTCAAGAGGCCCTGCCCTCACCACTGGCGATGGCAGTGGGAAGAAGACGAATGATTCATTTTTTATCTTGAATCACCTTATTTAAGAAATTAGAAGGAATGAAGCAGTGTCTGCACAATCTAATGAACTTCTATAAAAATAAAAATTTGTCTTCTTTTGATTTGTTTGTGTGGTTTGTGGCTCAACTGCTATCAGAATCATGAACCTTATTTGGTGGATTGAAAACAAACTATCTAAATCGACTGTTTTTAATTAATAAGCCTGCAGGATTCCTGATTAACTTGGAATTCAACGTCCCAAGCAAATTGTCAGTCTACTTTTCTCAGAAATGACAGTTATGTAGAAGTGACAACATCGCTTTTTGAAAGAGTGGAGGTTTGTTCAGGGGCTTTGCAGTTTTACATTGGCTTGTTTGTAACAGCGAGGTTAATGAATTAGTCAAAATAATACCACTAGTCAGAAATGAAAAATCACATGGCTAATTAGGGATCACAAGCACGTAAAAATTGAACTTATGGATCGGAAAATTATTCTGACGAGTTAACATGGCAGCACATTGGTGAAGGCACAAAAGAGTTCGTTAAAATTTTCCGGCTTAAATTGGCTTTGGATTACCTTTGAAGTGGAAAAAAACCTGCAACGGTTTGGAAAGCTCGATTTCTCTTCTCCGCACTTCAGAATCTAATTTTTTGATATTCGTTTCTTAAACCAGCTCACGGAAATGAGAGCAGATTATGAGAGTCTACCATAAAGGGATCAATGACCAACGCATCGAATAGAAAAATATGGATACCCCGGCGAACAACCTTCTTCTCCACGAAGAATTGACCAGTCACCGCGTCACCATCTCAACTCGTCCGAACGTAATGGCCGATACAAAAAATAAAATGAAATGAAATACAATTTTGAGATCAACAAAAACACTACAGAAAGACTGCTAATTGATCAAAATCTAATCACAACTGCGCAGAAATTTTATTGAACGTCAATTTAAGTCAACAAATTAGATTTTTTAGAGGTGAATTCAAAAACTATTGTTGTTTCATAGCTATTATCATCAAGTTTGACAAATACATTTGAATTTATTGTATTTTCCTTCAAAAATGAGCGGTTACGTTTTTAACCAATGAGATTGAAAAGAAAGGAACTAGGAAAATTATGATTTTTAAATATATGTTTACACTAGAAACAAACACTAGATAACATAATTTGTAAACGCTGAATTCCTAACAATTATCACGAGTATTATTTATAAATATGCAAGAAAAACATCCACACATAGTTTTCAAGAAAAAATTGTTTTCAATCTTCATTATTCGTTAGAGTGCAGCCTTTTTAATTTTTTCACTATGCACAATTTTTCAAATAGATAGTAGTCATAGGTTTTACGAGGGATTTAAAGTCCATAGCCCAATTTAACAACAATGAAAGTGTTTTCTTCTTGATTTTGGCGATTTTTGATCGCACTGGGAGCGAGTTAAATAAAATAAGTAAAAACAATAAGTAAGAAAAAATTACAACGATAAGGCGATCGAACGTAATGTCAATAGACGAATCACAGATAATACAGTCAAATAGGGACAACCAAACTTGTTGACACAAAAATTAAAAAAAATAAAATAAAATAAATCGTCTTTTGAGTGACGCAGTTTGACGAAAACTCAATTGGAACACCGTCAAGATGAGTCAAGAATATTGTCATCGAAGACGACTTGCACGTAACGTTGACTTTGAGGACGCACAGTTGGGACATGTCGGTGTGGTGAGTTGAGTCGAATTGAGCGGATTCAAAAGGCTGCACTCGGTCTGCGTCAGGGAAGGGAACGTCGACGTGTGCGTCCAGCGCCGTCCGAGTGCTAGTTGTCCCAACCGTTCTCTTTAATCATGTGTGCAAGCTCGATGATGTATTTCCCTTCTTTGTATTTTTGGCTCGACTCGAAGGCGTGCTCCTGGAAAACATTGACAGTGGGAATGAGTCAGAGTTGGCAGTGAGTCATCGGCACAATGACAGGAAGTAATTTGCATTTAATCTCGTGTAGTTGACCTCACATCTATCAAGGCACAAAACATCGCCATCGAATATACAAAGTGAATGTTGATAGTTGAATGTAACAATAATTGTCTAGTATAGTTCCATCTTTCGGAAAACCTGCAATGGAGGAGGCTAACCGTCCCGGAGGACGACCCAAGGAACGGGTGGGACGAAAATGCCGGGAGAAAAGACCACCCTTGGGTTAAGAGGGGATCTAGTCACTAGCCCTGAAAAATGCACAAGTGCCCTAAAAGCTTCCGGGGACGAGACATAACGCCAATGGGGGTTCAGAAAACTCCATCAGTGGCCAAGGCTGGGCACTTCCTCAACAGTTGCTCCATTGAGCCCTTCTCGGCAGCAGAGTGCCAGCACTGGATCGACTCCACAAGACCGAAGGGATGGAGCTTGGCCGGGAATTCACCGCGCCCTGGCAGAATTTGGGTAACGGCAAACCTGGCACAAACCACACGGCGTCCATCCTAGACAGGACGGATCGAATGAAACTAGCCGCGCAGCGGCCAGTGCCGACAGAGGCCCAGTCATGATGCCAGTTTTGGAGAGGGGCCTTGATCCATTTGTTTCGCCCAGCCCAGCTGAGGGACTGCGGGACAGGGTCACTCCAGAGCGATCAAGGGCGCCCTGTCACATTTAAAGGTTGCGTGCCGCCGCAGTAACATTACTTAACATCGATATAAATAATGTACAATGTTAATCGGAATAAATCGATTATTCATTCATTAATTTTTTCACCAGCAATGGTAATGGCTGTCTGGACAGAAACGGTCCAGTACGCCCGAGTTACTCTATCCCTCCAGGTTCCAACGGCGTATGAAGCAATACCCATATATAAGGCCCAATATGCAAGCCTGGTTTCTCGCGCCATGGCGGAACCGGCCTGCTGAACGCGGGAGTAAGACTCTAACTCCTCCCCAGACTCATTTCCTTGCGGTATCCGATGGGCTTATCCGCAGAAAGATACCCCTTGAGGAGCATGGGTTAACTCTTCTCGCTGGAGAAGGCAATCTGGCCTCTCCAGATCCAGGACACTAATTGTTTAGTACAGCCAAAGAGTATGTACAAGACCAAATTCGAATTACGATACCCCCGCGACTCGGCCCCCAAAAATCTCTCAACGCCATTTTCAAAATACCCATTTTGACCATCCCTCGGTGTGAGGCGATCGGGCTGACCAACAACATCCTAATATGAGCCACTGAACCAAATTTTGAGATTTAAAGAAAACAATTTGCTGCCAAAATAGGCTGGGACAGCGAACAGACATTTAGGTTCAGAAAACAGGACCTCTTGAAACACAAAATGACAAAATTTTGTTTAAAATCGGACACATTAATCATTGGCATGAAAATGAGGTGTCGCTACTCAGAAATGATCCAAAACTAGAAGAAAGAGGATAATAATGGAGTGAAAGTACGAGGAGGCAAGAGGCATAGAATGTGAGCTAGACAGGTTCCCAACTGGGATTGTCGGCTCCAAACGGCTGAAACTCAAGTCCTCAATCAACTCACATATTTCCAGCCCAAGGTAGTTTTACAGCATTCACAGTAAATGTCAGCGACTGCGTGGAGACCTGTCAAAAGGACGCGCTCCTCTGCAGGGCCGCAACCGACGTTCACTCTGCAACAAGTCCATCGATTCATTAATTTTCGATCGGCCCCAGATAATTTTGAAAAATACATCTTCAACTTACATAGGACTCAGCATACATAGGTTTTTAAAATATGATCTAGGTATTTACTTATAATTGTTTACATGGGTCATTTTAGAATGTCTTAAGCGTGTAGCAAACTGTCTCCCCTCAAAGCAATGTCTGGCAAATCTTCAAATGAGTTTAGAATCACCAACTGGAAAACGGTTATCCACGCGACACCAAATTATGGTAGTTAGTCGTAAGCTATAGGCTACGGATATTGGTGCAGCAGTATTGGTTCTCACAAACTTTATGGAACGCAAAACGAGGGATTTCAATCTTTCCGTGCAAAGGTAGTTCGGCAACGAACCAAATTCGAATAATTAAGTCGGTAATCAAAGTGGATTCTTCTGCAATGAGGTGTGCCAACTGTTCTCCAAAAATATTGCATGTGAATTGGGGTGGTCCGGCGAGTATTAACCTACATCACTTTTGCTTGATATCAAAATAATTAATTTTGAACAAAACATTTAAGAAAATTCTGTGACGACAGCGTTCAGCTTTTCCTTTCCCACCCCTGTTGTTTGTTTTCAAAAAACGCCCGCAGCTGCGCCTTGGTCAGTATTTTATATGCAGTCACCTATCATTGTTGCTTGTTGCTTCTTGTTTACGAAGGATTGTTTACAACAATAACAAAACCAAGTGGAGGAAACTTTCAGTTGTCTGCTAGAGCACAGCGCCTTGGAAGGCAAGGACTGCTGTTGACGTTTTTCGCGACTTTTGCCCCAAATGTGGCCGTTATTTCACTATGTTCACGCGGGTTTCAGCAGCTACCGATATCAGCAAGCTTTTTTGAAAACCCCGTCATCCACACTACTCTTATGTATCCGACACCTTTTTTCCTCTGTCATAGTCACGGAAATCATAAATGAAAAACAAAAATTGACAAATTTCAGACACACGGGTACACCTCATTAGCACATGTGAGAAAATAGAGATCTCGATGTGAAGAGGCTCACTATAGTGCTTTACTGCGCCAAGGAAAATGTTTTCATCCCTGTGGCGTCGTTTGCGTCGAACACACAAATAGCTGAATGAACGCGATTCCCAACTCGCACACCCACCAGTCCGGTTGGTCAACACGAGTTCTATTTTAAAACGTAGAAAAGCAGCCCGCCAAAACATAATTTATTTCATTCTTTTTTACGATTTTTGGCACCGACCAACGAGTCGATAGAAATATTTGCGTCGTGTTTGACCACGAAAAAGAGTCGATGGGACAGCTGGGAGTGATGAAGTTTTGGAATTTACTCGTACTAGGTTGAATGTCGTTCGAGGCGAGAAAAGCAACAAAAGCCGGCCAGAGCGGCAGGAAGACTAGATGCTAACCCTCGTGACAGGAACGTCTCGCGTTTTGTAGTATCATTTGGTTTTGTCGTTTTCTTGTTCACTCGGTCCACGAAAATCTCCTTTGTTATTGTGCGAGCTAAAAATGAGCCGTGGGATTCTTTCGACGCAGAAAAAAATCTGGCTTCACGTGATTACTGCGAATGTTTTCCTATCATGCTCAGTAGAATAATAGAACCAGCTTTCGTAAAAATAGCTCAAAAGAAAATGATAAAAACAGAATAGTGCGGCTCAGTACTCACCCGCCGAATTACATTCATATAAAATAACGGCTACAAAAATTGAAAAGTGAAGAGAATAACTTACACGGAATTGAAAAGGTACGCTCGTCCTTGGCTCCCTTGAAAGGACTGCAAGACAAAGCAACAACCAAAATAAATTAGTGCATTCGATTAGTCTTGTATTGATACCCTCGAAAATAGGAGGGTACTCACTTTGGAAATGAGCTCGTCGTGGTTTGCAAGGTGAGCCCTGCAGTGAATACAGGAGTAGGTCCTGTGGCAATCGGGCAAATAGGCCTGGAACGTCTTCACCATCCTGCCGCCCCCTCCCCATCAAACTTTGTCCCTCCCTGAAACAGAAAGAATATTTATCTAATAAAGAGCGCCACAAATCAAGGAACATCAAAACTGTCAGAATCAGACTATCCTACCAACATTATTAAATCCTTCATTTGTTTGTGCTGCCGGTTTTTTTTTAAACGTTGAGCCGAACTTTATTTGTCGCGAATGAGCCAAAAGAATCGAACAAGGAACCAGCATAAAGTGAGAGCACCAGTACATTTTTTATCGCTTATCCTATTTATAAGTGGATGAACAAGCTACATCATATTTTCAGTCTTATAAGTCGGTCGCGAAAGGCACGTATCAGTTATTGAGGTGCGGATCAATACACAAACAAGGTTGATGGGGAGGGAGAAAAAGGTTAACGTTCCGGGTAGTCAGAATAAATAAGCGAGTGAAAATTGCTTGAAGAGGAATACAAGGATGACTCGAAAAAGAACTTTAGTCGAAGCCTTCACGAGCTGTTTCTCTACTTTTCGTTTCCTTCGAAGCGACAGTTACATCCGCCATGTCTTTGAAATATTCTTCGAAGAAGGCGAAATCCACCTATCACAGGCAATCTTCATCCTTAAATAAGAATTGCGTCAGTTCTAAAGCCAGGAAGAAACATGGTTACACATCAACCGCCTCCATGGTCAGATGGTGAACAATATAAGAACGAAGAAGGGTTAACGGACCAAGTGCTTTGAGTATCACTCGAGCCATCAGCGAGACTCAATTGAATCAATCTGCTTGGGCCAATAATTCGGGTGTCATGGTAAACATTTCAATAGTAAATCCAATATCTGGAAATTTCTTTCCAACGCTGGTTTTAGTGCTTATTTTCTAATGAGAATGAGTTCGTCTTGTTTATTATTCCCTGAATAATCAATCTATATTTTACGCCAGGGGTCGTTAGCAATAAAATGGGGAAAACAGTGAGTGTGTAGGACCCATTCTAATCGATTCAGCTTCCCAAATTTAGTGGAATATGAACCCCCTGAACCTCCTTTCAAGAAAGGTAGGGACCCATTCTGATCCATACCAACCTTCGGTAACCCACCCATCTCAATGAATTCAGCGTCCAAAATTTAAAGGGAAATAACACCCCGCATCAAGTATCTCTACCAAATTAGGTCCGATCGGACTGAAAAGTTTCAAGGACCATTCATCGGTGTTCGAGGGTATTCGTCGCTTCGTACCTACGCCCGAGAGAGGAAATGGAGGCTTCGAATGGTTTTCCGAAGGTATCGCAGGTGCAAGGAGACAACCAGTTGTTGTGTCCATATTCGCCAGTCTATTGCACGGACCTGTTGTACCTGCGCAAGACTATTTCTGAGGCCGCAAGACCCATTACAGGCTAGACATTGGTACGCTCGATCATGTTAGAGCCCTGCTTGGCTTCCCTTCCTTCACAACAGGCACTCAGCCCTCTTTCGAGCCTCATGACTGGGCTTCCATGCTTTATGTTGATTTATTGTTCGTTTTTTAAAAACTTTCCCCTATATTATCCCGACATTTTGTTGAACTTCTGATGACGAAGAGGAATTAGGTAAACAGCGGTTCGATATTCGATGCTAAATCAGCACGGAACCGGGGCAATGGTGGCAACGAAATAGGATCGCATCAAAGTAGAGGGAAAGCAGAGTTATAAATAGGAGAAAAGAGGGGTAGGAAGCGGGTTCATCTACTCATCTACAGCTATGGCTTCTTACGAAACGCAGCGCCCTCTGACCTCCACGCGCGGTCTGTCAAGTTCCTCCACGTTTGACTTCACTTCTGAACAGATTTAGCTGAAACGTTCCCTTGTTGTCTTTGTTCACGTGCCAATTCATCCGCTTCGCTCGTTTTATAACCGGACAACCGCTGATTACGAGTCTCTTGACCGAGTAAAGCAAAATAATGATATAGGTAATGCGAGGAGGACATTAGAACAGTTCGCGAGGTGCGTCTGCGAGTAACAAATTTACATATGGCATATTACAAAAATGAATGGAAAAAAGGGCCGAACGGAGTTTATTATTTAATTTTAAAGGCGAGTGGCGTAATACGTTTGATGTCGTTTTGGCATCGATTCGATTGAGACAGGTCTGGACCAACTGTTGAGATAGAAAAGCTCTACCGGTGATGAACGAATAGGGCGTCCACAGAAGCAAAAGCCCATCATACAATACATACCTAGGTCAATGAAATGATCAAAATTAGAATGTTGGAGGCTTTGAGTGAACCAGTAGCGTCTTCCTCAGCCCGCAGTAACACGAACCCGTGGTTGACCGAACTTCCGTGACGGTAACCGGTTGGCAGTGCAAGACTCCGAAGGGTATCGACCACGCTTCAGGTGTTCGATGGCGAACCAAAGAAGTTAGCATGACAACCCGATCCGCCCTTTTCGACCAGCGTCATGGAACTCGGGTTAATTCAGGAGAGGAAGGGTTTTCCGAGGAAAACCCTCGGTGACGTCATCGATTCCGAGCCATTTGTCTTCGCACCTTCATCCACCTCCTGGGTTACGCGCGTCATGACCCCCCCCCCCCCCATGTCCCATTAAACCCTAAGCCCTGCGGAGGTCGTTCATTGAATTACAACCCCTCCCCCCACCTCACCAGCCATCTCACTATTCTCGGCCATGATCCTTACCTTCCTTCTCCTGGCTTCTGTCAGTGCAACCGACAGCCAAAACCACTGGGTTGGACAGTTCAAGTGCCAACAAAACGTCCTCTCGACTTTACATTTATATAGAGAACCGAGTAAACACGGAACTTTTGTCTCTTCATTCCTCAGAATGGCCATCTAAACAATCAATCTACATTTCTGATTTCACAAAATTTAGAATTTTACAATTTTTTTCTCCAACCTGGGAATGTTAGCAACTTAGAGAAAAGGATGTTTTCTGCATACGAATGGCACATGATTTAGGAACGTTTTCTTGTGATTTTACTGATATGACGTAATTTTAATGCATTGACAACAATACCATTGTTGAATACTATGAGATGAAAAAGCAATGAAACTTAACGGTGAGTACTCCCAATTTTTTACTACAATTTTGCATAAAAAATTTCAGTTAAACTGCACAAAATTGTTCTACGGAATTGTACCTTTTTCTGTAGTAACTGGCGTTTTGGTTTCCAATGCCTTTCAATGTTATCCAACATGGGCATGATCGGATTTGGTAATTCAACGTCGAAGAAGAGCGGTAGCTAAACAATAATTCCATACGGAGATTCTTCTAAACCTTAATTTTAACATAATTTTCAGTGCAATCCTATAGTCCGCAGTGTGCGAACTCGTCGATCAGTCAAAGAATGTCATGTAAAATTTCACGCAAGAAATAATTCAGGGACCAACCATCATGCGACTTATGCGGTGATTTCAAGAGAAGGAGGAAGGAGGGGGGGGGGGGGGTAAATTATTGGATCGCTAATCAATGTTGGCTCGGGAGCCCACTCGCCTGGATAAAACTGCAGGCGAGTCAAGTGCACTTCCAATCGCGAGAAAGACCCAAATAAGATTCACCTGTTCGAACGGAAGGCCAAACGCGGCTTAATTACCGCAGGGGAGGCCAAGAATAGACACAACCTGAGAAGAATTCGCGCTTCTTTCATAACCCGCAGTAAGAAGTGAACCTAAGTTTCACACTTCCTAAAATATTAACATGAATAACCGATATACAAAAACAGTGAATACTCACAGGCTTCAATGGTCCTTCGACTAATGGGCGCTGAAGCTGATTTTTTCACGGTGAAATGACACCTGAAAAAAAAAAAGCATATTGAACAACAATCGACATTTTCAATAGGAACATGCCACGCCTCCAGCAACAGTAATTATGACTTTTTGAAGAAATTATTGGGAATAATCGAATACAAGTTTAGTGATGTTCGATATTTCACAATCAAAAAAGTTATTTCATAAGATGAAACAATTGAGTACTATCTCATTCGTTTAGCCGACATTTTCATCGAACCTTTCGACATAGTCTATCATTGTTTCAAGTGTTAGAGATGACGATCAATTTAGTGGTAAATAATGGAGAACATTCGTAGATAATCGATGGTTCGCCTGTCGATACCCGAACAACTTGAAATAAATGGGGCGGCAAAAATCGGCTGAGTAAATTTTGTATTTTGACAAATTATAGTCTGTAGTGGCTTTGCTTTCTTTAAACGTATTAGGAAAATGACGTGGATATTAATGTTATGAACGCACGTGCGAATGAGGGCGAAATTACCCTCAAGTTCGGAAGAATTTTTGACGTAGACTTGGATTTGTCCCGTGAAATTCGCTCAAATATTTTGAAGGTATGTAACAGGAAAACGTGTTTTCAGTAACACTTATTCACCGAGGAGTTCCTTTGACATGGAGCTTATTTGATATTGAAGCTTTTTCTTAAAGCTTCAAAGGAGTTGACATGAGCAGAAAACACCATCTTTAATAAGCGGATGATGATTTACTCTGTAGAAAACTCAATTTTCTCACACTTATTTTTCACTTAGAACATTTTCAACCAAACAATAAAAATAGTTAGGAGTATTTTTAATGATTTTGAGTGGTGGACCTAGTTTGACGTGATTTTATCAATGAAAACAGGACATTTCCGAAGGATTTCTGCCAGCCAAATTATGCTGCAGACAGTCTTGCGACAACTACCCAATAGCACATCGCAGATGATGATTCAGAAAACATAACCTATCAGGCGGATTTTGGAAAATCCTAGAATAGCGTATAAATGAAAGCACTCCGAAGCTTGTCAATTAGAAGGAAGGGGATTCTTTTCAGTGGCTTCTTCAACAAAAATGCTGACGGCAGCAGACGGTACTCAGGTCTAGAGATAGAAGAGAATCCTAATAATGGGAGAGCAGTCTCGATGAGCGTCGAGTTAATTTCGCCTGACGGCCACTCCACCAGAAGGTAACGCAGTCGCCAATAATTAAAAAAAACAGGATGGAGGGGGCGGGGTCTGATTACGTCCGGACCGCCGACAGAACCGGCAATTAAATTCAAATCAGCTTGGCACGAATCGGTCGATGACTGGAAAATGCCCTCCAACTGAATCGATTTCCATATTATACCGTTCCTCTACCCTCTCCCAACTACTACTACCGAGTAACTGCTCTTTAGATCCAACTACATGCTGCAATAGTCTAGCGTTTCATGCTGAGCCCGGGAAGATGCTGACCGCTCGCCCAATCAGAGCGGAAAAGCTGCCAGTGGTACCCCCCCCCCCCCCATAATCTCTCGGTCACGGCCTTTACCTTCCAGGAGAGTTCATGGTCATTTCATATTGAGATTCCCCATTTGAATTTCAACTTCGAGACCTACTAACGCCTCAGCTCTAATCAGATCCCGTTGGTCTTGAAATGTCATAATTCGGCAGCCGATCGTTTATTGTGTTGTATGAGGAAAAAATAACGAGAACTATTGTAATGAAGGAGCATTTTGATGAGGATCGATCGACACTGCAGGCGACGTTGAGCGTTTCTGAATCGGCTCTGGCAAAAGAACCCTTCATATTCCTCTAAACTTTTCGTGTCAGTTACGCTATTCTATCGAGAATTGTAACATGGAATTTCAAAGATCGTACGTGAATTCGGAGCTCTAAGAAAGAATCGTTAGCTATACATTGTGTTCTCTCTTTGCCCCGTCGAAGCCGTACTTTGGCAGGTTAGGGCCAACGTTTGGGACAGGCCCGTCAAAAGTGAGCTCACCCTCCCCCTCTCCCTTCCTCAAGACTTCAACTTTAAAAACAACTCCTCATGAAAATCCATCGATCTGGAAACGCAAATGAATGGAAGGATGGAGGGGATCCAAAAACGGTGAATAAACAAGCCAGAGATATGAGATAAAACCCAGATCAGCCGTGCTGCTATATGGATTTGCTTCATTAGCTCCACGTGTAAAACACAGGTGTAAATGTAATTCACCATTTTGAGAATGTCAGTTTTCAAGCATGAATCATAAGGTAAACAGAGACCGAGATAACCTGTGTAAAATAAATAACGAACAACCGTATTTTCTACAATCTTTGGGACCATAGATATTACTCCAGAGTAGAACTCCACTATAGTATCATCTCAAAAACAACCCTCGGACGCCAGAAATGAATGATAATGTTACAATCACTATTGATTAGAACTCACTTCCATCAGACAGGAAAAATATACCCGTATGATAATCGACAACGATAAATCTCTAACCTGGATAAAAACGGCAGTAGTTTAAAAATGATAAAAACAGTCGTGAATTATAATTCTTAGAAACTCCAATCCGTATAAAATAATTTACGCCCGTCCGACGGTCATCTTCCCAGTACAAAACTGGCCTACATAGATTATGTTCAGTTGCAAACAGGATTCATTCGAATGAGGTTAAAAAACAACGTTTTATCAAATTGTCGCCAAACATTCTTTGTTTCAAAATTTAGATGAAGAAAAACGAGTTGTGCTCATATTAGGCTATGAACGTTATATCCCCCTAAAGGGTTATCGACGGTAGATTACTTAAAGAGAGGACTAACGGCTTACTTTAACCGTTTGTGAGAATTTGAGCGGTTCTGCATACTGTCGTTGCAAACTCAGCTCTGACGTTTATGGACAGAGATGGGGCAATTTCGAGGGAACAGTTGAAAATGGCAGAACAGATCACCGTGATCGAGACGAGACGAAACTATATTAGACATTGGACTTTCAAATTTGTGAAGAAATTATAATGTACTTTTAAGGTAAGAAATCATCCAAATAGGGTCATTGGCTTCGAATATTGTGAGCAAACCGAGCTCTCGAATCTTCCTGTATCATGATAGCGGTGATCCTGCTACCGAATCATTGAAATGGCTGAAACAGGCCATCATAACATGATGCATTGCCGTTAATTTTTTCTGCGGGAAGTGAGTTACCTAGATTTTGAATCAGTGTGCCGATTACAGAAGTTATATACATTTTTTTTTTTTTTTTTGAAATCTGATTGTCGAATCCCAACTCAACGTCAACAATATTAATCCCAGTCAATGTAAAACACCTTCTCCTTTTTCAAGTCAATCGTATCAGTTGATTAGGATTGGTTTTTGATTGATATCTACAACATAAACTTTCTATCGTTTGTTAGCAAAGGTGTGGTAGTCCCAGATTACGATTGACTACCCCCTTAATGCCAACTTGTGACGTCGACTCATCCCTCATTTTTCAGACATAGGATTTACTATGTGTACTAGACATTCAACATGCCACTTACAAACCTCCGCATAATAAAGGTTTCAATTCAACATTCATATCGTCGGGCGCTTAACAAGGGGGAAATGACGTCGAAGTGGAAACGGAAAAACGGCATTTCCCAGAAGTTGTAGTCGATTAAAAACAAAAACAAAAAAAATGGCTCGATCGTTATCGATTGGGCATATTTGATACTCTGGCCATGACCTTACTTTCATGAACTCGACGCTTACAGGGGAAGTGAATCGCAAAACAGTCAGCAACTGAGGTCTTCGGCAGTGGCATTGTTTCTTTAGATAACATTCACTTTCACAAGTTCATTTGAATTAATTTTGGAGTTTAGGTTGTTTTTAAATGTATTAGATAATTTAGAAAAAATATTTTCCAGTCTTGCGAAAGCACCATAAAATGAATTTCTAATTAGAATTGAGGAGAGACGAGTCGGGAGAAGAGTTACAAAGGAAAACGCAGACAGACACTGGTCAAAGGCGTCTCTCTCACAATTGGAACCTGCGGGAAGCAGCTGCACGAACAAAAGCTTCTTCATTAGGGCAGATGGCTAGCACTCATCACGGTGATGGCTTAAAAAAAAGTTCCATTTTCATCTTCATTCCGATAGAGAAAATCGCACGAATTATTCGAGCGTTCAACGTAACTCGAGCTCGAAGTGTAAAAACATATGAATGTTTTCGTAAATGGGTATCGCGAGAAGATTGTATGTAGACATGAAATACTTATAACATTCCGTTAAAATCAGGAAACTTTCTGTTTTTCATATCTTATTTTGATTATTATGCTCTTGCATTTTCAGGGAAGAAACAACCATTCCAAAACTCATTCAGGGAGGAATAATTATAGACAACCCAATCAAAGGAAGCAATATTTTTGCCAACAGTTTCCACAGGTGCTTGAATCAACATTTTACTCGTATTTACTCTTATAAAAATAATCAAATACAAAAATTAAAAAAAAAATAGAAAAAAATTAGTCAAGCTTTTGAGCATTAAATTAGATTTTTCGAATTTCTGCAAAATCTGTGTGTATTGAGTTAAAATGAGATGAGATAGAGGAATTGGCCTACGGAATGCTCCACAAAGCTGATATTTTGTACATAGGCCCCGGATTTTGCCTACCCTTCGAAGAGCATTGCGCAACCAACACTTTAGATACTGTACATAATTTTATCATGTTACGACCTACTCGCTTTTTACAAATAAAAATCCCGTATTACATTACACCAAATATAACAACAAACGAAATAAGATGGTAATAAAATGAGATATGCCGGCATAAAATCATTTTGATTCTTAGGAAATTTCAGAAGTAGAAGAATTTATCCGCTACAACTGCACACCAAATAAGAACGAGCATAGAAAAACTCGTTTAATAGGAAAATTTAGTGAAAGAATTTGAATCTGTGACAAAAGAAGGGCGTCCCTACTTAATAAAACTACGATGGTTAGTTATATTTCACAAAACGTATTCTTGCTTTTAACACAGGCGCAAAGCGAAAATTTTGAATGCCGAGTGAGAGGAGAATTCGTTATGTTCTCAAGAAAGTTTAGGTGGAAATCAATCTTGCGTTGTTGGGCAGATAAGAACTAATAAAAATAAAAAAAATGCGTGAAAAGGTAGAATCAACAAACAATTGAAGTAATCCTGTTTCTCACCTGAGATAGCGGAGAAGGAAAGGTACGGAAAAAAGAACGAGAATAAAATGCACTTGGCGAGTAGTCGACGAAAGGCGAGGACGGAAGGAACTGGGAGGCGCGAACAAAGAGAAGTGAAAGACGGAGGTCACAAAACTGCGCTGTGGTTCACTGAACTGTCTGAGAAGGAGTCAGATGGGTGGGTACTCCCCTTCTCCGGGCTCCAGAAGCGGCCAGCAACAGCAACAACAACAACAAGCTCACAACCTTCTACCCCACGCTCGAATAGAATTACAGTAGAACTCCAATTATCCGAATTAATGGAGACCGGGACCCATTCGGATAGTCAAATATTCGGATAATCGGAGTTCTTTTAAAAAAATTGCCATTAGAGAGAAAAAAGCTACGTTTTGATATTGCACTATTTTTTTTATTGAATTAAATGTAAGAAACAGCTCTTTCACTTCAGGAATAAATACTTCATCATACCATTCGGTAAACAAAGCTGCAGTCATCCAGGCCTTGGGTTGACTTTTTAGAAGAGTGGAAGTTTTTTTACGTTTTTAAATGCTCTTGGATTTTTTGATTTTCCTATCAAAAGAAGTGGTAGTTTATGATTTCCAGTGGAGTTGGCACAGTTAAGCACTGTAACACGTTCTTTACTGACCTTATGTCCAGGGGCACTAGATTCCCTTTTAGAAGCCAAAGTGGTTTTTGGTAATGCTTTCCAAACAAGGCCAGTTTCATCGGCATTATAAACAAACTCCGGATCATAGGATTCTGCTGCAGTTTTAAATTTTTCAATAAAATTTTCAGCAGCTGCAGAGTCTGCTGAAAGCTTCTCACCAGCCAAATCTAACTCGCGTACACCATGCCTGAATTTAAAGTTCCTTAGCCAGCCGTTACTAGCCTTAAAAGATGAATAACCAAGCTTTTCTGCTAAGATTTTGGCTTTTTCACAGAGGATTGGACCTGAAATCGGATTTCCCATAGAACGTTGCTGCAAAAACCATTTGAACACGGCATCTTCCAAATTTTTGTTGGTTGCTGTCTTCACTGTTTTCCTGGAAGAACTTCCATCTTCATTTTCAAGCACCAAAACAAAGTTTAAAAGTATTGACTTACTGTTTTTAATGTCACAAATTGTTGCTTGTCCAACACCATAAATCTCAGACAACTTCTTACTCGTTACACCTTTATCGAGATGCTCTATAATTTTCAGTTTGTCCGCTAGCGATAGCTTCGCGGGAGGAAGAATAATAGCGCACTTAGATTTTTTTTGGACATATTTTTTTCTGAAAGTGATTCGGATAATCGGCGATTCGGATAGTCGGAGTTCGGATAATTGGAGTTCTACTGTACCTAGTATAGCTCAAGTTTAATTATTTCAATGTATGTACCCTTTTGCTGGCGTCCAATTTCAACTTCCTGCAAAATTCATCGGATCAAACCGGCAAAGTCAATATTTTGCGGATAAGACACTATATAATTTGTTTAATCGAAATATTTGCGGCTCACGTGAATGCTTTCATGTTACGTAGTTTCCTTTCATCCGGTATTCAACTAATTTTCAAGGATCATCAAACTACAAATAGCCGCTCGTAGCAGGGGAAAAAATTAATTTGAAAGACACGCGCTCATGTCCAATAAATTCTAAACGACTGACTCCGCTTTAATATAATAATAATAACTAACCTATGTAGCAAATAAGGATAATCCAAGTTTTCGGCCTACTCACTCTATGCGAAATTTCGGGGAACAAAAGAAAACCACACAATATTGTCACTTTTAACAAGTTTTAGCCCGTTACATGGGAGTGAGACACTAGACTAGACTAGAAAGAACATACAATTTTGCGTCTATTTTAATTTTCATGCGGGGAACGACGGGGTTCAGGGTGTGATCAATCCTTCGGGAAACAAAAGGATGGTGGACTACCTACTCGAAAACATCACATTCTAAGGTCCTAGTTAGACTTCTGGAGGAGCGGGGCCACGACCAGGGTGTAGTTCTTCCAATGTTATTCTTGACTTCTTGTGTTTGAATCGCAACGCAGTAACCGGTAGAACTGGCACCCTGCACTTGTTATTAGAATAAGCCTTCCCACAATCGACTGTAATAGCCGCGGCTGCGGATTACCTCTATATTTACACCCAACTATCTCGATTGCTCTCGACTCCAACCCAGGAAGTGACAGGCTCTCGAGGCCAAGTTGGTACTACCACGGAGTTTATTTAAAAACGGCTTCTTCACGGACCGAAATGCGTTCATTCGCCCGATGAAAACCACAGAGCAAGATCAAGGTCCTTACGAGTGACTGGCAGGTGATGATCAACATGAGGAAAGAGGTGGATTGCGACAGAAACCGCAAGCAACTTCTGCTGGTCATCGAACGATCGCTTTTCATTCCTTGCTACTACTCGTGAATATTGTATGCCGCTTGCGGATGAGGTTGTACCAGAGGTGACAAATGTTGGAATTGTTCGAGGAGCTGGCGCTACTCATCACCGCTTGCTGATGTGAGATAAGCGTCCAAATACCATAACACTGCTATGTAGACTGTGTTTGGCTATCATCAGTGTTGTGTCATTTACAGAACCATCTCTTCAAACAAAGGTAGGGAGTGGGTAGAAATGGGGTCTGGAGATTTTCATGGACCAATGTATGTACAAACATATGAACGCTGAAACAATTGAAATGAGCATTGGGCCAATTACCGCTGTGTGGGGAAAACTGGTACTTTGGTAATTGTTAATTGGGTTCTTTGGGGTTCTGGTAAGTTCAGCAAAGCGCCATCGTCGGGCCGTATTGCAACGGACAAACTATAAAATCGCCGTAACTATCCAGTACGGATGAAGACGTGATTCCCGGTGCGATCCTTACGACCTGCATCTCAAATATAACGACGAGCAAACCACTCATCATCGCCATCGTCTCGTCTGCCGTCAGATGATGGCGTCACGCTGAAAATGGTACGGGAAGCAATGAGGACAGCTAGATTGCTGGGCGCTGGCCGAGTCCTTCATCTCGAGTAACGGGCAATCCTTCTCGCTGCAGAAGATTGCGGAGGATTGAAGATAAAAAAACGAGTGGAAAGTGAAACTAACCGACGGGATAGCAAAGACCACGGGGAGAAGACATGAAAATAGCAGGAACAAGTCGAGAACGTTGGGCGTGTGTTCGTGACCGGCCGATAACCTGAGGCCCCGAGAGGGGAACTGACCTGCGAAAACTGCTAGCTCGGAGGCTGGATGCATTTTCAATCTCAGAATCGAGGAATCAGCGATAGAAACCACGGGAAATGAACAACCACTCTCCGACCGAGTCAATCCAGAACCGGAAATCAACTTCACGAGGCAAAAAGATGAATAGTCGACAACACGAAGCTAAAAACAATTCCAGAGCATTGAAACGCCGATAAAAACATCCCGCCTAATGAGCTAGGGTTTTGTGAATGTAACTAGTGTTCATAATGAGCTTATTAAGACGCTCCACTTATCGTCTGGAACCATTAAACGTAGGTTCACAATTAGTGACAATATCATCAAATTGAGCATAGAATCAGACGATTTGTTGACAAATGGTCCTTGCAGGTTTGAACATTTTATTAATCTAGACTCGATTTGCACTCACCATAACCATGATTATGGCACGACTAGCGAGTGACGGATGAGATCGTGAGATGTCACTTGCAAACGCGGTTAGATAATATTTTATCGAAATAAATGAGCTTCTTTTGCTTTTTCTTTCAGCCACCAACGTTGATAATTATCCCTTCGCGTTCCCCCGATGATTCATTCCGTGGGCCACCTAGTATTTCTGTGGGAAATCAGATGATTTTCATCAGAGGAATCTTCCCACGTTAACTTCTACGCTGAACTATAAAACTGTGACATTTTACATTCGTGGAAACTGGGTTATTTGGCTTCTCTCATTAGCTTGGCATTGTTTGATCGTGTTCTTCGCAGCTGAGTTTTCGCTTCGATGGTTTCAAAGGCAAATGTGTTGTGTCTGTTTCGTAGAACAGTGGGTTTGATCTAACACTCCTTTTTGACAGAGGTCAGTCATCCCTTGTATTTCGCGGGAAATGCAACGTATTAGTATTTTCTGAGCGTTAGCTGTAGCAGCTGGAGCGCTAACTTGAAAGTGTTTGTGCTTTGTTTTTAACCTTGGAAAAGCAGCAAAGCCTGTAATCGTTTCGGTCGATTCAACTGAAGTGCGATAACTATGCGACTTTTTTAACATGTTCCGGTTGAGGACCGAGATGTTTCCAACAGAACTGCAATTAATTAAAGAAGGCTAGCCATGAGTTTATCGAAGTTTCACTATCATCTGACATGTCTCTACATTATGTAATTTGACTTAATGCGCGTTTTTCGCATCGAATAGTTTCATGGCCGTTATGTTTTTACGTTGCGTCTAAATAGTCTCTCGCCAGAAAGGATGAGGGACCAAAATGGGTATGATAATTGTGAATTTTAAGGGTGTGAAGAGGGGCTGAAGAGAGAGGGGATTTGTTTTGGTTTATAAATCCTTTAAAAATTCTTTATTTTTCATAGCCTTTTTTGAGTAATTTTGGACGCTCTACCGATATTTCTCATCAACCTACGGCTATTCAAGAAAAATAAGTAGTAACCCATCAGGGATGTTTTTAGTGGCCCCACTTAAAAATTAAAAATTGAAACCCAATGCGAATTCCATGCTCTACTTCTCTCCGAACTGGATGTCCCGTAAAATGAAAATCATGTTAAACCCGCATGTTAAATCATGTGATGTTAAATTGCGACCCGAAGATCATTATTACGACTATGGAATCCCTTCAGGAGGAACAAAGGCAAGATTTCTCAAACATAGTATGACCAACACAAGTAGATCCAACACAATGGCGATGTACGCCGACGATCTAGCTATCCTTAGTAGAGATCACGATGGGCACCTGGTGAGCTCCAACCTGCAGGAACATGCGAACCGTATCCATGACTGGAATAAGAACTGGCGGGTAACCGTAAATACCCAAAAATCAGCCCACATCACTTTCACATACAGGCAGCGCTTCGAAATCAGTCCCATAGCAATAGATTCAACCCCTGTGCCCATGAGCGAATCAACTCGGTACCTTGGAGTCACCCTAGACAGAAGAATGACCTTTTCCAAACACATAGGCGAAATAGTAAAACGGCTGAGAGGCCGCATCCGCGACCTGAAACCGCTCTTGGGGAACCGATCACCGCTCTCTCTCTCGAACAAGCGACTACTATATCTCTCCCTCGTCCGGCCAATTTGGCAATACGCCTCAGGCTTCTATGGCTCAGCAAGTGAAACTCAAATTAAGAGAATTCAAGTCCAACAAAACAAAGCCTTGCGAATGATCACGTCAGCTCCTTGGTATGTACGAAATTCAGTGCTGCACCGTGATTTGGACATCCCTGAAGTAAAGGAAGTGATAGAAGACACCTACAAAAACCTCTACAACACAATTGCTCGACACAGAAACCCACTCTTCAGTGACTTCGCCCAAAACCAGCCCCCTCCACGTCCTCTTCGACGGTTGAAAAGAAAACACTACGCCGATCTACGCCCACAAACTTAGTAGGACTGCGGTTGCGTAGACACCTACCCACATGTTCCACGCATTATACTACCTGTAATGCAGTGTAATGCAGTTGCATCTCCTTGATCAAAACTAGAGTGTATATTTAAATAAATACAATAAAGTTGACTTGTTAATAAAAAAAAAAAAAAAAAAAAGTATGAAAATCAACAACAAGACCTTCCCCGAGGTCACCCTAAAAATAACTGACTCGATTAGAAAACCGTCATCAGCTCTCACGGACGGATTAAGCCTTTTTGTTCACCCGGCGATGACAGAATCCATCGGACTGTAATCACCGAAGCATCAATATGGATGTTGGGGTTGTTAGATTCTCTCCAGAAAAAGGCAACTATTCACAAAACATTAATGGTTTTCCACCTCATCAAAACTCGTCTAGTGATTACGGGTATACATTTAACCAGATCGGAGATATTCGCATCATTCCTGCTATCGCACGTTCGATTGAAAATACATAATCCCATAAATCAAAATTTACTTTTATATCCGGATATATAAAGGAAATGTTCAGCCAACTGAATTTTGAGGTTTTAGAATTTTTAGAAATGGGACATGAAAACTGTGTTATTATCATCAGTATAATATATTCGTAGTGATGTAGAAGTGTGATAAGTACATAACATCTCCTTGTACCGCCAGCCAGCTGAACTCAGAGACCTTAACTCGCTCGCCAGGAAGAACGCAGGGTCGAGATAGTTAGGCTTTGTTCCTCCTACTCCACAATAGGACGCAGATTGTTTGCCCGAGGCAGATGCGTCTAAAAAAAGTTGATAAGAACAACAACGAGGGAATTTTTTATTTCACCCGAAAGATTTACTTCGTCCGCGGGCCTACGTTTATATTGCTTCAACCCACCAAATATCTGCATTTGGTGATAGAAGGTAGGTAATACACTGAAAGTGGCGTTGCCCTTTCATTATAAACAGATACGTCGAGTTTAATGTAGCATTCTGTGGGTTCGTCGTTTTTATCAACCTTCCCGCCTACAGATAACCGCTGAGCCCTCTTGACCCATAAAACTGCGTCGTCCTCCGAACGAGAGCTAAAGTTGCTCACAACTTTTGCGATCCACCAACCAGGAGCAGAATTTATGATTTTCACTGCGGGAAAATATGGACTCCCGTTTAGCAACGATGAGTTTTCTCAACGTTTATCCTGGCCCCGAGCTCTTGGAGTCGCTCATACTCCGAGTGCATCGGCTTGAATGACGTCAACTGAACCGGAGATGCTTAAGCGCTCATTTTCTTCAAGACTATTTTCCGCTCGGGTGGCCAATCTTCCAGAGCTCAGTCCTTGCCTCTTGTTCACAGTCAATTCTTAACATGAATCTAGAGAATGAGTGTGCAAGCTATGTCACGGTGGTGCGCTTTTCAGGATCACCGTTCTGTGGAATCGACAGCAAGTAACAAAACGCACGTACTGTAATCAGCTTTTTTGTTTCGTCGCTATCGCACGTCAGTAGCATAACTAAGCAATAAGTTGAACTGAAGGCGGAAGTTATGTAATCACGCCAGAAGATGAGGGACATTTTAGGTTTTCAGAAATGAGAACAAATACTTGCAAAACCGATTTAAGACACCAGAAATCATACAGATCTGTATGCGAATTTCCAAACACAGACCAATGTCGCCAAAAATCCTCATCGAGCGCAAATTCGCTCATGGCGCCATGGGAGAGGCGCCTGATCAACGACTGGGGCGTAATTGTTGTCACATAAATTGACGAGGTCCTAATCTGCAGTAAAAAAATGAGATAAGATATAAATTATTTAAATCAAAATAATAAAAAATCAAGGACGTTTTACGTATCTTCACGTTTTACGTATGTAATCCGCATGAATGCGTAACGAGCAAAAATTCATATTTCTAGGTTTATTGCAATAAATTACTGGGGATGTAATCCCTTTCTTTAAAAAGCCCAGTCTGAATGTCCATTACAAGCTTTTACCGCAATAACTGGGGCATCCTATGTATCACGTAAGAGAACCTCTGAACTGATTCAGAACTGGAACGACGGACAACAGCGGTTAATTAAACTATACAGATCGGCTTCATGAAATGAAAACAATTCAAGAGCTTGTTTACCTCTCGGCTGTCGTTTTGCCGAATAAATTTATGGCAGTGAGAGTAAAAAGAACTTATAATCCCGCCCGCTCGAGAGAATATTGCGCAGTAAAGCCCCACGACAAGGCGCGCCAAAAGGCAAGTTTTAGTTGATTTGTACGCCGAGCAGGTAGTCGGGGCCTTGAAAGGAGCCACGCATTAACGCGAAATCTCTTTGTCCTTCTTTTCCATAGCAGAGGACGCACCTAGCACCAACGAGTACAACGACCCACTGAAATGTGAATCCTGAAAAACCTGAGTTGAGCCCGCTCGAGTGTCAGTTTTGATGAAGGATTCAGGATAGTGTTGTAATTGAGGACCTTTCCCTCTGTTTCAAGCCAACAAACTTCCAGAGTCCCTTGCATTGAAAATATGAGCTGGAGGCTCCTTGTTAAGGAGTTGACAAATTACAAAATATATGTACAGCTTTGAGCGACAAGAAGCACGACTTTTCTCCAACATAATGATTTGTTGCAATCAAAAAGTTTAGTCGAGTTAGAAATGGCGACAGCCATTCGACTAAAACATTTCCAAGTGTCCCTTCACCAGCCAAGTCGCCAAGAAAACGCAGCAAACTATCCCACAAATTTTTGGTCAAATCAGAGGTATTATTGACCTCTGGCATCAAACAGAGGGATATTAATAAGAGAATAATCAACCAAAACCACTCAGGAGATCTGCCGTATGGTGGGTTTCTAAAGCTTGTTGCTACAGGATCTTGCAGACAATCCATGTCCAAAGCTATCCACGCACCTACTCTTCAACAAGTTGCTGCCACGACTGTGTTTACAGACTCCTTTTATCTCCGTAGAACGTTGTATCAGTCCTTCAGACATATCAGTGCAGGGATCCCCGAGTGTCACGACGCGTTGTTTTATCTTACCGGAAAATACTGGGTCGGGTTATTGACGCACACCATGTTAGCGGTTTCAATACAAGCGATAATATCTACGAAGACACAAATATTCATTACGTAACGTCAAACAATAAAAGTAAAAATTCGAACGCGCGGAAGGTAGACGACATTGTATCAGTAACATTTCTCGATAGAAATTATTTATAATTGTTGCGAACAAACGAAAAGGAAAACCGAAGAAACACGTGTGTAGGTATAATGTGTACAGATTTCCAAAAATCAAGAGCGGATTCAAACCCGGCATTTGTAAAAAAAAAAAAAAAAAAAAAAAATTTTTAACCAATTAGGGTATTCAAGCTGTGAAATTCACCTTAAAATGTGCATATATGCAGCGCATATGAATCCGACAACTCGATAATGCTTTTACAAGAACGGCCCTCGGGTCAGCGGGACAACCGGGACTGTCCCTGCCAACAGCGTTAACGCAATAAAGTTAGCGTTGAATACGAAATTAGACTATTGGCAAAAAATATGCGCCTTCGCGCGGTTTTTAGTTCAATGTTATTCGATTTATTCAATTTTCATATTCAGTATTCATTGCATTAATTACCTTCTCTCAAATTTCCGCCAGGTGGTTGGAATATACATGCGGGATAATTACTATTCCCAGAGGTCTTTCAAGGACTCTTCTCTCATACGCAGTACGCCGAACAAAAACCTCCGATGAACCCGTTGAAAAAAGCCGGTCTCTTCCTCCTATCCTCCACGTATCCACTCTAATTAAGCTCGCCACTCGGCGCACTTCACCGTCAGGTTTCCCACGCTTTTAACTGTATCCAGAAAACAACATCCAGTGTTTCTGAGACGACCCACTTGTCCGATCCTTCCCGCTATGTTCTCGAGGAAATTAGGGCTTCTGCATTGTCTTGACTTGCGAGTTCAACGAGAACTTTTGCCAGCTGATCTATTTTTTCGCTGCATCGCGAGAGTGGCTTCATACATTAACAATCTTTCTGAATTATTCGCACAACTCAACATTAATTTGCAGATAACTTAAGTGCATTCAACATTATACCGGATAGCTCTCTTATCCTGGGATGCTCCAACGGGTGTAACTGATAATAATGGGGCAAACTATACTGAAAATGGAGTGGAACGCCACCAACCGTACTTTCTACCTCAATCTGTTCCCGATTTTTCAGGGTTTTTCCTCTTCAGTACCTCACATAAAACCCAACTTTCTCAACGCTCGAAAACGCAATAGTACTTAAAACATAAATGCAATTGATATTATGATTGAAGAAATCTTCCTATAAGGCTGCTGGAAGGTAATCAATTTCAGGGAATTGCAATCATCCATCCCCTACCCTAGTCGCGCGTGACATGATGGTACTATTTTCAAGCTGTAAAACTATTGAGTATAAACCTTTTCTTTTCTAATAAGGAAATATTAAATTGTGTAACGGATTGAGTTGTTTCAGAAAATATTTAAATGCGCCTGGTAATTTTGACATGGTGACCAGAAAGTTTTTCAATATTTGCTTGACAAACATGTTAAACCCCGATAAGTGTTTAGAGGGAGCGAACAAAAAAAGCTTAAACAACCCTTACCATTAATCTTTTCTCGAGTAAAAATAAATTTCGTTCCGTCGTGATACAGAAGCAAGTCAGTGGAGCCTACTGCCAGCATTGGGTTTTCTCTATGAAGGTGCACTTGGGCTCCTACTAAGGAGGATAAGTCCTCTCCTGATAGAAAAGACGTATTCATGATGAGTTTTTTCGTCGAGGAAGAGGTTATGTTTTTTTAAATAGTTTGATTAAAACGTTATTTTCTCTCATTGTCAGCTATAATTCAAGGCCTGGAGCCATGTTATTTTCAGTAGCAGTGGAGGAACGACGACGTCGCCGAAGCCTTACGACTCGGTTTCCGAGTCAATACGCATAATCCCTTCGATCAGCGGAAATGAAATGGGAGATCTCGAGAAACCGCAGCAATGTACGTTGAGACCGAATGAGGCAGCACACACGTTCGCCTGACCGACATCACTAATGGCATTATCGATTGTAAGGTCGCAACAGCCATAATCTCGCGAAAGGCTGTGAAGTTGCAACAAAAATACAATGCAACGAGCCGGTAAAAGGCGACGCAGTCGAAGGACGCAGATGGCGAGTCGTTCTACGTTGTAAGTGTGTGTAAGAGGGGATGGACAGTTGGAGAGCCGACGATTAGAGAGAGGGATAATAGTGGGAGGAAGATGTGTGAAAGCTGCCAGCTGATCCGGAGTGACGACAGCGCCCGGCGTTCGGGCTTCCGAATTTCCGATCCAAGTCCTTGGCCTCGCGCTCGCACGGTGAGATCGCATATCGTTATCATTATCAGAACGTGAAGGAGTTGATTCACTTTGCCCTCGTTTCGCCAACAAAGTAAGAGAGTAGGAGGAGCTGTCGAAAATCAAACGCCACCTGCGTCTCGTTCATCGTAAATAACAGGAACTTCCGTTGAAACAGAAAGCAATCTCTCTTTTGAGCACAATGGACTCTACGAGCTATACCATAAAGTATCTACTTCTATCTATACTTACCTATGAATACATTTGGATGGATACCCTAATATTTGAGCCTTTTTCATGCCACACCACATCTTATCAGGATGTGGTAGGTGATTTTTTTAGGGGACATTTTTACGAGAACGTCAAAACATGTTTTTTCGCTCAGCGAATTGAATCCCCTCCGTTACCTTATCTGATCATAGTTCCAAATGTCAGACCAACATCAAGCGGCCTCGTATGACTTTGATATGAGATTTGCGAAAATGCGATTCTACTACCCCTTTACAGCGAGCAACAGCGTTGAGCCGAGGTTTTTCCATGCGAATAATGCCGTCGCAGACGAAGCCATTCCAGAAGATTGAAAATTCAATAATCTTTCAGCGTAGGCTTTCTGCCTGGTTTCTTATTGCCGTTTCATCTAGGTAGCATCTCTATAGCTTCATTTCATCTCTGGGAGAGGATTTCCTTCGGATCAGTGGACCGTTTCATTGTCTGCCTATTTTTCAATTTATTATTACTTACCATTCATTCTCACAGCCACCTGAACCCTCGGGAAATCTAACGAGAATCACTTCAACGCTGTTTTCTCTGAACGGGGAAACACTGCGCACATCGTGATGACAACCACTGCAAAACTCGCGTCACTGTGTCACCTTCAAGGTGGTTACGTGAACCCAAAAATTGTAAACACACTCGAAGCAGAGAGACGGAGTGACGCTAATTCCGCAACAAGTGGTTTTTTCACCTCCGTCGGGGGTCCGGAAAAAACAATATTAACTCGCGCGCAATCATTACTCATTAGCGAGACCAATTCAGCTTCAGGCTTGATGCCAGGCAACTGGGAGATTTTTTTTTTCTTCAAGAGGACGCTATGCAGGCCGCGTGCTTTTAATTTAATCTTGTCGAGTTTGCTGCTTTCGATGATTGACCAATCCTGCATGATGTACGTAATCGCTAGGCTGGCACATGGTATTGGTTTTGCAGGTTCATATCATTTTAGAGACGTACTTAGGAAGTATTTCCGCCTTCATAATTTTTAATTTCTCACTAATAAAATACACTGGAGTAGGGTAGGTAAGCAGACAATGATAGTATCTGACCACATACTAAGTTAAATAAGCCTAAGGTCGTGATACGAACTTGCACTAGATAACTGGAGGGTATCATTCTTCCTTGCCTTTTCCTGTAATGAAGGAGGCCGGATCTGGAGGTATCCGGTTTGGTGCCCGCATCTGAGTATTTTCCAGATTTTAGTGCTAGGAATGAACTGAAAACGTGGTCGAATTTGAAAACGCCACGCGGCTAAGTTTGTAACACTATCAGCGGATTGATGAATCTACCTCTAAACCCAGCACATCATCGAAATGGAAAAAGTACTTGTATCAACACTTGTAATGCAATTTGATTGCATAGTGAGAAGGGTTAGTTATGACAGCCTTATTTTTTAACCCCCACAGTCCTTACTTTTTAATTTAGAAACAAATTTAATAACATTTTTCGCCGTTCAGGATGGCTATAAACGCAAATTTTGTGTAATTTCCCGAGGGAGGGGACCACCACGGACCCCCCAAAAGTTCATGACCTGATTTGACCTCAATTAAATGTAATAACTCAACATTACCTGAGGAGGAAACGGCGTCATTGGATGCGTTTTTGTTACTCATTTGGAAAGCAACCCAAATTTCGTTTCAATATTGGAAAAGCAATCTTGAAGCGAATAGTTTCATATCCATCGAAGTTCAAATTCAGGATTACGAAAAACAACGTTGGTTGGGCTACGATGCACGGCAATTTCATTTCGTTTTCTGAAACTACATGGCTGAGTTCTTTATTCGAAATTAAGATGTCCCAAGGTCTCTCATTTGTGTTGCGAAATGTATAAGTATCAGCATACAACAAAAATTAACAAAACGGAAGCTTTTCCACCTCAATCTTCTTGTTGTTGTTCTCAAGTGTTATTAGGAGACGAAAATAGCCTGGTAATCTCAGACGATATCCTCCGACGTTTAAGATTGAGAACCTACAGTTCTGTTGTCATAAAAATGACGGTTCTCTCTCCCTTGCAACAGTTGCTTCTGGAATGTTTACAAGATGGATACGGTAAAGTGTTCATCTTCATCGCATTATAAGGATCTATTCCTCACAATTCTCCACATTCCACCTCACCCAAAAGTTAGAATAACAATCTGAGCAAGTTGTCGTTATGTAACAAAATATTCTCAAACTGCTTTTATTTTTCTCGGCTTAAGCAAAAATAAAGAAAAAACGGGGGGGGGGGGGGTCTATGAGATCAAGTGCTGCCCACAACAATCTCTTCAAGGTCGGTGACTCCGGGTGAGTCCCACTGAGTTCTCAACTCGCCTGCGAACTAAATTCTTCCTGACTTGATGGAATGGGAGACTTATCGAGGGATTTAAATGTGGCCGGAGTTTGGTCACGAGATTAAGTCAACAACCAAGTCCACTCCATCGGCTGACAAACAGGCCGGGACGGTCAGTAGCCTGTCTACGTTCGGAACGTCACGAACCAGGAAGTTCTCGGCTGCATGACGATAAATCCCAACGGTCATTCAGGATGATCTCATGAATTTTCTTTTCAATCTGCCCAACTGGATAAAATAACTTGATTATTATTATTATTATCACTACGAATTCTCGTGGACCCACAACTGAGCGTTATGAGAACACAGTA
>CM033998.1:27610189-27824936 GCA_019603395.1 Cyrtorhinus lividipennis
TCCGGAATGGATGCCGGCCAAAGAGCCATGTAAAAGGACATTCGCTGTTGAAGTTGAAGAAGAACAAGAAGAAACTTCCCCTCAAGAGACTACCGCTGCAGAAGCTGTTCCAGAACCTGTGGCTGCAAATTCGCCCTAGTGAGCTAGTTAAAAGACAATAATTTGCTTAGTGTTGAGTTTACCTACCTGATTTTTAACATGAATTATAAACGAATTAAGGCGATTCAATAATTTCTTTTTCGCCCTTAAATTACGCAACAATTGTAATTTTCTACCTTCCAGATAAATACGAATCGTTGAGTTCCCTAAATTGGCTCGCTGAACGAAATTCTTCAAAATCGTTGGAATTAGGAAAAGTATTACTGTAGCGATGTTTCCCCGCAAACATCGATCATTACTCTTCGATGTTTTTATCAGGCATCGATGTTTATTTTCACGGTCGTTCAAGTAGAAATATTAAATACCTACCTGCTGTAGGTCTAGGAGCCCTGGAATCGAGGGTACCGAACCATTGATCCGACTTTTTGAATTTTGATCTAGACACCTTGAGACGCCCAAAAAAAAAAAAAAAAAAATGTTGCCGAATCGGAGAGATTGACATTTTGCATGAAGACAAACACCGAAAGTAACCGAAATTCCCATACAAATATCCAGTATTCAGGACTTGCCAACAGGGCAAAATCAAATCGGTAAATAGCAATGAAGTAGATAATAAATAAGGTTAAAAATATAAGATTAAAGAAAGGAAAATAAGTAATCAGAATGGAAATTCTTTTGCTGTATACATTGATTTCAAGATGTGACGAGACATCATTATTTGTAAATGAGATCAATTCGTAGCTAGATGATCTCGTAATCCTCTGGGACTGATCAGCACATTACTTCAGGCTGAGTCCAGGCACTTGTTCAAGGCTCAGCCTGTCGCATGTCCTATTGTCATTCCTCTTCCAGGATAATTTTTCTTCTAAGGATCACTTCAATATATTTGACTACACTTTGCCAGCCGTCATTGTCTTTCAATGTTCTTCTCACCATCTTCCGGTTACAATGGCGGCTCATCACCTAGTTATTTCCAGAGATTGTTCCTTTCCCTCTCCCATTTTGAACACTCCAAGTATGTGTGCTCAGCACTATCTTCTACGATGGCGCAATGCATGCACATGGGAGTCCTCACTATTCCCATTCTGTGAAGATACTGATAAACGATCCGTGGCCTAAGAGAAACTGTCATGTAGAAATTAACCTCACCGTGTTCCCATTCGAGCCATGCAGATATGCTAGAAATAAGGCGTTTGGTCCATCATCCCGAGTCTCTGCTGCCTTGCCTCATGCAAGGCCTGACGCCATGCCGTTAATGTTTTTTCTCGTTTCTCTCGTATAATTCTGCTTCTTTGCATTCCTGCTCTTTTCTTGTATGGGAATTACCCCTGCCAGTACAAGGACAGCTGGCTCTGACACTGTTCTAGAGGCACTCACAATTCTCAGCGCCCCTCTTCATTGCACATCCAGCGTTTGTTTTTGATAGTAAGCAATGCTCATTGCATCGGCACATCCACCCCATAATGGAATATTGGCGTACTTCAGTCTTTAGTCGAAATAACAGCCTCTTTTTGCCTAACAATAGTACGTGGTGGGTATTTTAGTCAGGAACTAAAACTGTTTGTTTTGGTGAAATTAGACAAACTTGTATTTCATAACTATTTTTAATAAATTTCACAAGACAACATAGTTTATGAATCAACGTTCAAATTCAACTATAAATATTACTTTTTTTGTACAAAAAACAAACACAGCCATTTCAATATTCTATTTCGTCAATTATTTATTATGTATCGATAGGTACCTACTTGATAAATAAACTACGACGTACCTATGCGTATAAATGTTACAATATTAATAGGTAGGTACTTCCTAAATATCAAGAAGAAAAATACAAACCAGACTTGGGCACCCGAAAACTCATTTGTAGGTCAAAGAAAAAAGTAAAATGAGAATTAGAGAAAAAACTTATTTCAGTATTAGGGAGGTAGGTACGAGCATTGATGAAAAGATAGTTGGTTTCTGGTTTGGCTACTTTTTAATGGTGAAGTCATAATCGGGTGTTCTACCCACAGGAATGAAATACTTTTCATTGAAAAGGGATGAGAGGTTAGGAACCCATTTTGACAAGCCCCAACCAGTTCTTCCGCTCAGTAACTGTTCCTTATTCTGCAATCAGGAGCTGTTCCTCTTATCACTGAATAACTTGTTGTTGTTGTGTGTTTTTCTTTTTATATATTTTATTTTCTCACTGTCATTTTCGTATTGGCGTTTTCCTTTGTGCTCTTTTACGCTTCATGACGATGGCGAGATTTTATTGTTAATTGTGCAAACCGTTCCAAGTGAAAAGGCAACCACAGGAGGCACATATTATGTGCTCATTCTTTCTGCTAAATTCTTCTAAAGATGCCTCAAATTAGTAGAGAGAATAATATCCTTTCTAACATCATCAATTAGCATAGAAAGAAAGAGAAATCACTGGCATTGTACCCATCCACCTAGGAATATTAGAAGAACTTGGTCGTGGGAATTACATTTATCCCCAAATTTCGCTAATATTCGTAGATAGATGGGTACAATGCCAGTGGTTTAACTTTCTTTCTACTCTAATTGTCAATTTTAGAAATTTGTACAGGACCCAATAGCTATTTTTTTCCCTATTCAAAAGATGCTTAGACAAATTCACATTTTTGGTGCGTAATTTTTAAATATTGAGGCTTTTTGTTCGTATCTGTATATGTATGAAAATCTATTCACAGAATTAAAATATCTTAAAAATTAATTCAGAACAAATCGATTCCCTCTTCAGCAGAAGCGGTTACAATGAACTAGGAACTGAAGGTACTAGGTCCAGGAACCGGTTACAAAAGTTGAGGAGTGGGGGGCTTTGTCGAGTGGGTTGTGACCCTTTTGATTGAATGGGTCGTAAAATTTGCAGGGAAAAATGAGCGAAAATACAATTGATGAGCAAAATATAGTTTTTCAGTCGTTTTTACCGCCAAGAAAAATCTGTATTGGGACTGTAATACATAATATACGCTTACAGTGCTGAGATAATTTAAAATACAACACGTATTTAGTTAACTAAAGCACATTAACATCATAATCTTCACCTAAAGGTCTCGAATTGATCGCATGTGCGTCAATTGAATATGCCAAACCAGAAACCAAAACCACCATCGACAGAATACAAACAGATATGTCAAGTGAACTCACACATTGTTCGATTTACAGTAAAGAGAGAGAATTTAGTCGTAATAAATGCTTGGTTAGCGATCCAAGAGGCACTTATCCAAGAACGTACCCACCTCCTTACCACTATATCGTAGCCTTACCCGCATTTGAGGAAAATTAAAATACAAATGCTCATTACTACTGATTCACAAATATTTCTCATTCAATAAACCATCACTTAATTACCCATATAACACTTATTACCCATACGATTACATAGAATTAGGAAGTGGACGATGAAGACGTGAATGAAATGTGGATAAAATATGTCCTTTTCTCTCCGTTTATTCATTATTTTGTTGTTTTTAATAATTTGTTTGGGGAAATTAGATTGTTTAATAGTTGTGTATCAAACGCAAAATAAAAATAAAAAATTATTGTTGTAAGATTATTATGAAGTATCGTGATGGAGTTTAGTTTTGTGCGGTTTCTTAAAGAATATGAGCGCTCTTTCATTATGTTTGGGAATTTATTTTATTCTAAGTTTGGTGTTAAATTGCAGATGAACTGGACATGAACTCTTCAATACCTATCTAGTATTTTCTTCGCAACTTAGCATTTTTGCAAATATTTTACATTCGAATGCAGAATTCAAATTGAGGAGGGCACTGGTGATAATTTGCCTGTAAAGGAGATCAATGGCATTCGCGTTAAAGACGCAGCACCCGAAACAAACAAAAACAGATCTTGTACGTCAGCCATCATTATCACAAAACTGAAACGGTGATGGGTTCAGTGGAACCGTTCTGAAATTACCAGAAACGAGTTTACAAACCCAAACGTGGAATCAGACTTTTCTCCAGGCTGTCGCCTTAAGACCCGTTACTGATAAATTGGCTTCTTATTCTCACTCAGTGATGCCATCAAGCACGTTATGAAATAAAAATACCGACGTAAATAAATTCAACGAATGATTTGAAGTTCAGCGTCGTCCGATGTTTCTAAGGCGGTTTTGACCAGAGCTCTTGTTTCCAGTTGTAAGGCGGTGAGTCGTTTTTGCAGTTGTTGATTCCTTCTTAAGAGAGCCGCTGTTTTAATACTTAGCTCTATTAATTCTGAAACACGTCAACAGCCACTTATTCACACGGCAGGGAGTAGGTTTGTTAGGAGGGAGATCGTTGGCTCAACACGATTGCTCTACATGCTGCTACTAAACACACTAAACACGTTTCAAACTGACATTAAGAAGATAATCGTACGAATACAATTTTGGTTGGTTATTCCCTGGACTAGGGGTATGGGGAAATAGAGAAAACAGTGGGTGTGGAGTGTCCCGGAATCATTCCAATCGATTCAGCGTCCAAAATTTAGTCGAAAATTATACCCCACACGCCTAGATTGCAAAAAAGCTCAAAAATCCATTTTTCAAATAACACATTTTGACCAAAAAGCCCTCCCCCTCCCATATTCGGACTGAAACGATTTTAGAACCAACTAGAGCGAAAAAGAGTTCCTGACAAAAATTTTCGAGTTTTAGAAAATGTTCTATTGCCAATAACGGCGTGGACGGCGGACAAAATGACATAGTACCGTGGTAGTTCTAGACATCATGATACGACCAAAATGTTGGGATCAATAGGAGTTTCTTAACCCCTCTCCACCCATGACCTTGGGCATAAATACACGGGTTGATTATTCAAGGAATAAACAACCAAAAACAAAATGACCGTCCGCTGTACGCCATCTGCCAAGGTTTTTGTGTTAGATAATTTGCTAAAAATCCAACATTTTGGTCAGGGACCTCATTCCAGCTCTAGTTGGCCATCGAAACTTTTCAGACTAAATTTGGGGAGGGTACGGGTACAAATTGTTTTTTGGAAGAGCTGATTTTCGAGAGTTTGGGCATGTGGGGTATCATTTTCCACTAAATTTTGGACGGTGAATCCATTAAGATGGGTCCCAGACCGATAGGCGCCCATTGGGGTAGGTATGGGTCTTATACACAGTATAGGTATTGGTACCTACCTAGCCATGTACTGGTGATTACAGAGAATGTCCCTCCATGCAGGCATTAATCCCTGCCCATGCTGAGATGCCCTTTAAGGCATGGTGATTAGTCTGCCTTTTGTGCTGAGAATCCAGCCTACCCCTGTACTAAATTGTAGTTCCCCGAGTCGCTCCAGGTTGGTACACATTGTACTGTACGCTGTACACTGTTTTTTTTTTTTTTTTTTTTTTTTTTTTTTTTTTTGAGAAAATGAGTGTCATAAATCTTTTTAGAATATCGTATGCAGAATAAATTTCTTTTTTCATTTCTTTTTTTCGTTTGAGATTTTCGGGTAACTAGATGTATGAACCATCATTTTCACTAAATTTTGGATGCTAAATCGATTGTGTCCAAGACTTTTTACATTCACAGTTTCCCCCATAATCTTGCTCCAAGGTATAATCATCAATTGCTGAATAATTTACAGCTTTTCAAAAAATTAATTAACCCCACCTTGTTTTCTGTAGTCGTTGTAAGGATCCGGTGAAAAATCATGGCACGTGGACGAAGCCGGTGGTAAAGATGGCGAATCTCCCTCGCGTCTTCCTTCATCGACGATCAATCCCATCGCACTTCTTGCCTGTTGAAAATAAAAACAGTCGCTTAATTAAATTAATGGTCTTCATTTTTTTTAGATGCCAAATCATTTTGTAAGCTTGGGTTGCGTCAAATGCATTTTAAGAAGACCAGGGCTATCACGCTTTCTTCACAATATATTAATATAATATTTTTCATTGCGATTCGAGCGCTAAATAAATTCGACAAAAGGGACCATTTTAATGGAGGACATTAATTGTTTTTCAAGTATTTTTATACGAATCAAAAGGAGACATTGAAAGTCATCTCCTACGTTATTTAATGCTCATAGTTAACGCGAAATACGCGAATTTTTAACTGTGGAAATTGATCAGTGTGTTAACACGTTCGTTGAGAGCTATAAATATATTGGGACAGCACGGTCAAGACGTTCCAAAAATTTGGACAAATCCTGATGAAACCCATTGCTATGAATGATGGGTACAAACTGGATTGGACAGGGAATCACACTCCAGATTTTGGACTTTTCACTGGACTAAACATACCGTCGTGTTTATTGAGAGCCTTCGATAAATATGAGCTATTCTATTAATTTATTATAATTATTTGAAATATTACCTTGGATTGACTGAAGGTGAATTTGGAAACGTTCAGCGAGAGCCTCGACGTTCCCCTCACTGCATCTTCTGTAACATGGAAAAGAGGCGAATTATTATTATTATCGTAATTAAATGCGTGAGAATTCAATCATCATTTTCAGCAGGGTATTTTGAGAGGAGATACACAATGCTGAGAGCGCTTGCAAGTGGCAGCTGGCCATCCTTTTCTTCAAGACTTCCCAGTTCTGTGGGAACCGTTTCTTTCAAGACCGAAAAGTAAGCAGTTCTTAGGTAGCAGTTCTTTTTGCAAAAGGCACAGCGTTATTACGGTGTTCACGGTCGACTATTACTCGTCAAAAATTAGTTAGAAACCGAAAATTCCCATCGAAATAGCCAGTATCATGGACTCAGAAACACCCTGAACTGTAGAGTTAGGCAAAGTTTACGTAGACAGGTCTCCCATCCCTTTCCTCAAAAAACCAAAATTATGTCGGTAAAAATCAATGAAATTTAGGATGAATAAGGTAAAGAATATCAGATTAAAGGAATGGAAAACAGGTAATCAGAATGGAAATTTTCTTGCTGTATACATTGATCACAAGGGATGTCATCAGAAGTACCCCTAGAATGCAATGAAAATAGTTTTTGGTGATTCTGCCAATCATGATTCCCATTTGGTTCATTATTCTAATTGGAATTATGCACCCATGTATTCGTAGAAGTTACTTGTGGGTTGAAAATAGGTAGTTTTTATGAGAAATTAATGTTTATCCTGTTCATGCTTCTGAGGCTGCATATTAACTGAACCTTTGTTTTCACACTCAAATTGTTGCTAGTTTTTCAGACCTTTCAAATCAAATTTGATTTTGCAAAGCGTCTGTTTGTCAATGCAAGTGGTGCAGACAAATTTGAACCTTTTTTCCAGGAATGCAACAGAAAACAATGCCACCAGCAATGCAAGGTTGTTTTGAAATGAAGTTAGTTAGTTTGACTGGCTTCTGGAATGCAACTGGATGGGATGCCACCAGAAAATGCAATTGTGTTTGAATGGAACTTACATGAGAGGAATTTCGTATCTACTGGCTCATGGAATGCAACTTGTTCAGATGCCACCACAAAACTTGGCATGGTTTGGTTTTGATGTAATATTGAGAGGCTGTTTATGAATCCTGGGATGCAAAAGAGCCCAATGCCACAGAGTGTTGGGTTGTTCATGGAGTTTTTGTTTTAAAGTTGCCAGAATTTTGTGATTGTTTGCTCCATGGCATGCAACTAGTTCAGATGCCACTTAGGTAAACACTCATGTTTGAGGCTAACTAGAATTGTGCTTGACAAGCAGTAAACAGATAATAAATAGAAGTTCAGGATAGTTAGGGGATGCTTCAAGAGCTGACATTGGACTGTGGAGGCCTTTTTATAACCTGAGCAGGGATATTTTTCTGCGCTGCCATTTATCACCCTTGATAGGGGTGTTGTAAGGGCGTGTTTCCCACCAGGCCACCCCAGCTTGGGTCTTCTATGTCTCGTCTCAATTTATTGCTTGCTTGTTTTCCTTAAATCTATGCCACAGCAATAACATCCACTATTATGAACCTCCTGCAATACAATTTTCATATATCGTGCGGCTTCAGCTCCAGATAGTTTCCTGTAACTATTGTTGGAATTGCATCAGGAATATGCTCTACGCTTGCGCATGGAGTTCCTTTTTGTGCGGTTTTGCAATATTGAGCTCGACATGAACTGGTTGTTCCTACTTTTCTGAAAGTTATATGAGATATATTCTCGTATTCTCGAGTTCACCATGTTGATCATGTGCCACGCCCATTCCAGCGTACTTTTCTTTTCTTTTTTTTTAAGCAGTTACGTAGGTAGGAACCTTTTCCTGTGAATAAGTAAAAAGAATGCTTTCCCACAGGAAAGAGATCCACCTTGAATAAAAACCATTGTAAAATGACGTGCAGCGCTTCTAATATTACCTATGCACCTAATTACAATGCCTCGTTCTGCATAAGGAATCTCCAATAAACCAGCTTACGGGAAAATCCTCTATTTTTATCTCTTACAAGAACAATCAGCGCAATATGAGATACGAATTGTTCTCAGAACTATATTGCATCATAACACATTGAGTCTTTCTTCTTGAATAACTACTATCAAATTAAAATAATTGAAGAAAATCTTCATTCTCCTTAATTATTCATAATTATTATAGAAACATATACTTCCGTCTTAAGTGGGGCTGAGAATGAGCAAAGAAGTCGTATAAATCATATCATCAACAGATTTGCTTCAGGCTTGCCTGTTACCTATAGTATAGGAATGAGTTTGAGGTTATGAAGGAATTTACAATAACAATTAAAGGCAGTATCTATATCCTTCTTTATACTACCTCCATCCAATTTACCCCTTAACCACCAAGGAACATTCACTCAATGCTGATACTGATTTGGTACTCATCGTTTTTACGAAATCAGTTTAAATCAGCGATTAATATCAAGTAAATTCTATTTTCTTGCATAAAGTAATGATAATTTGTTTTAGCTGCATTACCTATTTCACATAAAAATAGAACTTGATACGCTCCAGCTGCTATAGACCTACTTATCAGCCGTTTGTCTCGTACGATTCAGCATTCCAAATTATCAAGTGGTATCCCAATTTTCCAGTCATTCATAGGCTTATGAAATGATCAAAATTGTTGTTGCGTAGGAACATTAAATGATGAAATAAACGGAAAAAGTGCAAATCAGTAAGTGTAACAGCATTTAGAGCGTTTTATGTTGAATTTTTAAGTGATAAAGTAGCATTTTTTGACCAAAAATTGATAAAAATGGGTATTTTTAAGAAACAAATGTAAAAGTGTTATAAAATAAGCGATTCTCGAAAATAAAAATTTCTCCATTTCAACTCCTAGTTTTGATTGATATACCATTTTTTCGGGATACAAGCATCACTAAGAGGTGACAGGCTTTGTATCACGATGATAAAAGAGGCTGCAATATCAAATACGACTACGAAAATGAAATACTTATTACTTAAGTGGAGTCCATTCTACCCTCTCACATCCCACGAACCAACGTCTTGAATCTGAAAGCTTCACAATATTGGGTACTATCACTAGAATTAACGCTTGAAACGTCAAATTCATCAATTTCATTCAAACCGACGAACTTTGTGGTCTTTTTATGTAAATGGAAACGTTAGGATGTGCCTACTTGGATAATTAAGGCCAATATTCACGTTTTGAGGACATCCTACAATGTCTACTAAAACTTTTCGGGACAAATTAATTTCAAAATGCATTAAGAATTTCGGTTTGTCACCAAAAACACGTTCATACCTTGACCTAATCCCACCTATCGCGCTCATAAATGTTATAGGAAGGTCAAATTTCAACAAGTTATGCAATTTTGATCGCCTTATCAACTGATGATATGTGAACACTTCCGGAATCTGTGATACGAAAGGACCAATATTTTTATATTGGATAAATTTAAATCTTATACTGGCCAGGTTACGTGCAGTTCATATAAGACTCTCATAAGGAAACAGTTGTATGACGATTTCTCCTTTTAAGAGCATATTTTTGGGTATAATAAGCGTTATATTTGAAGTTCAATCAATTATCGAATCTGTCGACTGTCGTATTTCTGGTTAAATAGTTGAATATTACGGTTCATTGTTTCCCAAATACATTCGGTAATACGTAATTACAATATCGAAGCGTCCCTTTATTCCGCTGTAGAAGTAATTTGATTAGTTTATTTCAGGCATGATAACTACTAATAATCGAGATTTGTGGAGATTTTTGGATTAAGAACTCGTAGTTTGTTCTGAAATTCGAAGATATACGAGTTTTTGACGAATCATCGGGTTGTGAAAGATTATGTATTCGCTTGGTGGCTAACCCTAACCCCTCAGTTAGGCAATCTGTACGGAGGAAAGGTGTAAAATCAGGTCTTTGAAGAGACGGGAATTACTATAGGAGTTGTTTAAATTAATTTTGTATCAGTTAATTTGCAGTTTGGTTTAGTAGAAAGTAAGTAAGTTTAGTAACGATATTGCGAAGAGCGATCGATAGAAAGATAACCTCGAAACTCATAAGGCGGATCCAACGAATATTCGAGATTCCTGAATATTGGAATTGATGATATTCATTTGTGAGCACGAAATCGTCCAATTTGATTGAAGAGTGACCACCTACCTACGTAGTATTCGTCAAAGTCACAACAACCGAGGTATTGTCTGGACTCTTCCAGACGACGAGTTATCGTACAACGGCGAAACTGCGCGAAATCGGTTGTGCAAAAATGGACGAAGGTTGTGCGACTCCGACGAAGAGGGGGCGACACGTGTGGTCAAGGTCAAGGTGCCCCCACGTGCGGAGGCCGTAACGCGGAGCGAGCTGAATCATAGTGACGCCAGCCGCCAAAAGATTGTTGTAGAATGCGATCAAATGCAATTTTTTCGTATTTAAACGCGGGATTTCGAACGACAAAAGCATTTCCCTTTACCTACCGTAACAAGGGGAGACTTGGAGTTGGCGGTCGGGCAGGATCAACCGAACGGTTGGTGGTGCAGGGCAGGGCAGTCCTGTACGCAGGCGCTGAGCCGCCCTATTCTTCAGTTCAAGTTCATCGTTCAACGATTTCTCACTCGTAATAACCGGATTGGGCCCTTTGGAATAACCAGGACGCCTACAATACAGTTAAATACCCGCCGAAAAATCGCGTTTCCTGGATTTTGGAGTCTGGAAGTGACAACTCTCCTCCGTTGCAGCCGATATTCTGCCTGCAATAAACCCTGTTCAACCCTAGAGAGAGTAGTCAAAGGTAGGGGTGAGTCAAATCAATGTCAAAACTGAAAACAACATCTCACTATAATCGTCTGAGAGTGTTTATTCAAAGCAGCTGTGAAAAAAATCTGCAAATTCTTACACACGGGTTGGTTATTCCTCGAATGGGGAAAACAGTGGTTGTGGCGGGTCTCAGACCCATTCCAATCGATTCAGGGTCCAAAATTTAGTGGAATATGATACCCCACACGCCTAGGCACCAGAAATCCTGACACACAAAATGGGTGGATACATACCCATTTTGACCCATAACTTCTTCCGGTGGGTGCCAATCGTTCTGGGACACACATCATTGAATTCAGCGTCCAAAATTAAGTGGAAAATGATACCCCACACGCCTAGGTAGCAGAAATCCCGAAAACACATATTCAAAATGGGTAATAAATACCCAATTTGACCCATAACTTCTTCCAGTGGGTGCCAATTGTTCTGGGACCCATTTTATTGGATTCAGCATCCAAAATTTAGTGGAAAATGACACCCCACTTGCCTAAATCACCCAAAATCTCGAAAATCCATTTTTCAAAAAACACATTTTGACCCCTACCCCCTCCAAATTTGGTCCGATCGGGCTAAAAAGTGTCGAGGACCCATCTCGGCTGGGAACAGACCCCTGACCAAAATTTCAGATTTTTAGAACATTTTCTACTACCAAAAACGGCGTGGACAATGGACGGCGTACGGCGGACGGACATTGACCTTTTTGGTTGGTTATTCCTTGAATAATCAACCTATGTTTTCATGCAAATGGTCAACCTCTCCGATTCGGCTCAAAATTTTTTTCTGGACGTTTCATGATGTCCTGATCAAAAAATCTGCAAATTCTTACACACGGGTTGGTTATTCCTCGAATGGGGGAAACAGTGGGTGTGGCGGGTCTCAGACCCATTCCAATCGATTCAGGGTCCAAAATTTAGTGGAATATGATACCCCACACGCCCAGGTACCAGAAATCCTGACACATACCAAATGGGTGGATACATACCCATTTTGACCCATAACTTCTTCCGGTGGGTGCCAATCGTTCTGGGTCACACATCATTGAATTCAGCGTCCAAAATTTAGTGGAAAATGATTCCCCACACGCCTAGGTAGCAGAAATCCCGAAAACACATATTCAAGATGGGTGTATCTATGGGGCACTACGACACTAATTTACTAATATAATATTGAGAAAACGTAGGTAATTTAGAAGGCTATAATAATTGTATTAAATTGAATTGAATGGTACGGATAAAAAAGCTCGGACAGTAAAAAGAATTGTAGGCAACTGCTCAAAATTGGTTGCTAAGTTTAACAGCTGGTTATAAACAACAGGATATGACGATGTGTTTTGTTTGTCTATTCGGCTGAAGTCACCCACATGGGTAATAAATACCCAATTTGACCCATTACTTCTTCCAGTGGGGGCCAATTGTTCTGAGACCCATTTTATTGGATTCAGCGTCCAAAATTTAGTGGAAAATGACACCCCACTCGCCTAAATCACCCAAAATCTCGAAAATCCATTTTTCAAAAAACCCCTACCCCCTCCAAATTTGGTCCGATCGGGCTGAAAAGTTTCGAGGACCCATCTCGGCTGGGAACAGACCCCTGACCCAAATTTCAGATTTTTAGAACATTTTCTACTACCAAAAACGGCGTGGACAATGGACGGCGGACGGCGGACGGCGGACGGCGGACGGCGGACGGACATTGACCTTTTTTGATCAGGACATCATGAAACGTCCAGAAAAAAATTTTGAGCCGAATCGGAGAGGTTGACCATTATCATGAAAACATAGGTTGATTATTCAAGGAATAACCAACCATAAGGTCAATGTCCGTCCGCCGTCCATTGTCCACGCCGTTTTTGGTAGTAGAAAATGTTCTAAAAATCTGAAATTTGGGTCAGAGGTCTGTTCCCAGCCGAGATGGGTCCTCGAAACTTTTCAGCCCGATCGGACCAAATTTGGAGGGGGTAGGGGTCAAAATGTGTTTTTTGAAAAATGGATTTTTCGAGATTTTGGGCGATCCAGGCGAGGGGGTGTCATTTTCCACTAAACTTTGGACGCTGAATCCAATAAAATGGGTCCCAGAACAATTGGCACCCACTGGAAGAAGTAATGGGTCAAATTGGGTATTTATTACCCATTTTGAATATGTGTTTTCGGGATTTCTGCTACCTAGGCGAGTAGGGTGTCATTTTCCACTAAATTTTGGACGCTGAATCCAATAAAATGGGTCCCAGAACAATTGGCACCCACCGGAAGAAGTTATGGGTCAAAATGGGTATGTATCCACCCATTTTGTGTGTCAGGATTTCTGGTGCCTAGGCGTGTGGGGTATCATATTCCACTAAATTTAGGACCCTAAATCGATTGAAATGGGTCTAGGACCCGCCAAACCCACTGTTTCCCCCATTCGAGGAATAACCAACCCGTGTGTAATAATTTGCAGCGTTTTGATCAGGACATCATGAAACGTCCAGAAAAAAATTTTGAGCCGAATCGGAGAGGTTGACCATTATCATGAAAACATAGGTTGATTATTCAAGGAATAACCAACCAAAAGTCTGCTTACTTTTACGTGGTTCATGAAAACAATCATAATAAACAGCTCACTTTTGCCTTGAGTATTTTATATGAAGTAAGCACAGGATGAGAAAAATACAGCTGTTGATTTATGAGAGGTGGCACTTTTCCTCCAATTTATTCCATCAAACCACTTCCCTCATCTTCACATTAATCAGCTAATTCTGTGGAGCATGTAGATGTAAAAAGAACTCCAGATGTGACTCTGCATTAACCTATATAGAATTTGAATGTGTAAATTGAAGAAAAGCTGAGGGGGTACGAAGTGCCATATCCCTCCGTCTAGGGAGAATCAACAGATGTGAGTGAGATTTAGTCTCTCTTGCATTGCTCAATGATTGCTCACTCGTAACAACCGGATTGGGCCCTTTGGAATAACCAGAACGCCTACAATACAGTTAAAGACCCGCCAAAAATCGCATTTCCTGGATTTTGGAGTCTAGAAATGACAACTATCCTTCGTTGTAGCCGATATTATGCCTTCAATAAACTCTGCTTAACCCTAGAGAGATAAGGATCCTGACTTCCAGCTATCAAAGATAGGGGTGAGTCAAATCTGTGAAAACTGAAAAAAATCTCACTATAATCGTCTGAGAGTGTTTATTCAAAGCAACAGAGAAGAAATTATGCTTACTTTTACCTGGTTCATGAAAACATAGACGCCTCAGTTGTGCTCCGAGTATTTTATATAAAGTAAGCACAAGATGAGAAAAATTAGGTAAATAGTTTATTGATGAGAGGTGACTGTTTTCCTCCAATTCATTTCAGCAAACCACTTCAATCATCTTCACGTTAAGCAGATAATTCTGAGGGACAGGAAGATGTGAAAATGACACCCCATTTGACTCCGCATTAACCTATATAGCGAGATATATTATAGCCCAAAATCTCGAAAAATCCATTTTTCAAAAAACACATTTTGACCCCTACCCCCTCCAAATTTGGTCCGATCGGGCTGAAAAGTTTCGAGGACCCATCTCGGCTGGGAACAGACCCCTGACCCAAATTTCAGATTTTTAGAACATTTTCTACTACCAAAAACGGCGTGGACAATGGACGGCGGACGGCGTACGGCGGACGGCGGACGGCGGACGGACATTGACCTTTTTTGATCAGGACATCATGAAACGTCCAGAAAAAAATTTTGAGCCGAATCGGAGAGGTTGACCATTATCATGAAAACATAGGTTGATTATTCAAGGAATAACCAACCAATAAGGAAAAGGCAATACTGAAAACTACTAGCCTGAGCGTTCATTCGAACCAGCTGAGAAACAATAATTCCATTTTTACACGTTTTGTGAAAAGATAATACGTCTTTTGCCCAAGGTCTTTAATATGAAATAAGCACATGTTAAGGAAAATAAGTTAAGTTGACTTAAGAAAGGTTTTCCTCCAATTCATTCCTGCAATTTCTGTGGGGTAGGAAGATGTGCAAATGACTCCAGATTATTCTATTAAATAGTTCTAAAATTTTTAGAACATGAATACGTAAGTTAACGAAAGGCAGAGGGGGAGGAAGTGTCCCCTCAGTCTGTCTAGGGAAAATCGACGGTGTTATGTAAGCCCCCAGGCTTGTTGCCTCCAGAAGGCCAGAAGGGAGGGAGCATGCGCCAGGATGCGCGCGCAGCTCCTGCCCGGACGTCGCATTTGGAGAGCTCCAGGGCTTCACTCATTGCGAAGGCGTCCAACCAGGCGGTCGTTGTCAAGGTGCCCCTCGGGGCCAAGGCGCCCAACATGTTGGAGTCATATATTTTTGTAACCCTGTCGTGCAAGTGCATCTCACTCAGTCCATCCTGGCTTTGTCCTGTGCTCGCTCTGAAGTGAACTCTGCTACCGTGCTGAAGTCGACCAAAGCTGTAATAGTGTGTTCTCCATGAGATAAAGGACTCAAGCTAATTAAGCCTCACTGTGTACCTTTGGGACCCCCTCCTGTTTTCCTTCAACATCAACGCCGTTTTTGTCAGCCAGTATCATTGCGCTTGCTCATTAATTGTATTTCATGTATCATGTATTAATTGTATTTTATGCTCCACATGTTGTCTAATTTACTTTGTCGAATTACTTTGTCTTGTATCAATTCTAGCCCAGGTTGAGGCATATTCTCCTTTGCAACGTGTCCTTGTTTTCAATTATAATTCAGTTTGTATCAATGTATTTTATGCTCATCCTTGGTATCCCTAGTTGCTCAGTCGTAAGTCTTGGACTTACATCCCGTATCCTCTCGCTAGGTCCCTTCCAAATTCTCCGAAGAAACCCGAATTAAATTATAGTAAACTCAAACACATTTTAATTCGAGAGAGGCTTACAGTTACTCACCCCTATCTGTCTAGGGTTGATTACCCCGCCAGTCATACAAAAGGCTCCATTATTCCAATAAATAAATCCAATTCCAATAAATCTTGGATTTCACTGGATTTTGTTACCGAATTCCTTTGTTAGTTGGACGGCTTCGGCAATAAACTCGTCCGTTATGAATTAAGTGTTAGCAGAATCATCAGTACCAATTTATGTGTGCATATTTGGCTCATGGGAAGCAATAGAACTATTCGCCGGAAGGTGGCTGATTTTGACTATGCGTATTGCAAAGAGGAAGGATCAGTAAGGACGCAAATTATGGTAATATTTACACGCTGGAAACAGCGATGATAAGATATTTTCCTTATTGAAATTGTGCATTCTTTCACGGAGAGCGGCCTTTGGTAGTTCCACTAAGCCCGCACGACATCATGATCTACTCACCGAGGAGAATCTCACTTCTGCCAACTGGAGACCGTAGCCTGAACTACCAATCCAGATAATACATTGTTCCGATTTACGTGTAACGAGGATTTGACAATTTATGGAGTCCTTTTTTCGAGGAGGTATCAAATATTCAGTAATGTTTCTGTTTGTTTACAGGCGTTTCAAATAGTTTTGCTTCTTCTTACAAACTTTGGTTTCATCACCAAGCGTCCTTCTGATGCCGCTAAGTTAGATTCCCAAGAGAAAGCCAACAAAAGTGTTTGAGGTTTGATAAGGTCGTTCGATTGTGAATCAGCCGGGTCCTGTTCGACTTTCAGAGCAGCAGTGGTGTGGTTAGTACTTGGATGGGTGACCGGTGGTAAGTGGGGCAAAGAACTGTAGCGCTGGCAGCAGACTGAACCACTCTCAACATAAGGCGGTGAGGCAAATTACGAGCCATGAGCCAAATGGTCAAAACGAGTTCTGATTAGGGACATACGATACTGATCAATACGAGTGAAGAATCGAATAGGTATTTCCTTCGATACCTAGTACTTTTGGTATCGATACCACAGATTTGAGGTATAAGTACTGGCCAGAATAAAAAAAAAATACTCATATGGAAAAAGAATTACAAACATTGCATTTTTTTTCTTCCAAGAGAAATTTTAGAGAACTATTTCAACAATCCATTTAATTTTGCTATCACCAACAAAATCTGATTTTTCACTACACACATCTTCACTAAATTCCAGCCCAATCCATGTTGTCCATCACAGCCCATCCGGACCACCAACAAAGAGAATATTCTGACCAAAACAAGGAACAGGCAGCACCAAGTAGTATCGAATATTAAAATCACGTACTTAAATGAATACTGGTATCGATACTTAGCAAGTATCGTATGCCCCTAGTTCCGATCTTCCCCCTTGGAGGACAGCTGACAAGCCCACAACACCGTCTATTAATATACTTGTGCTATACTTTACTGAGTTAAGTTCATAAGTTTATTCAAAATTTGTCTAATGTAAACGTCTCGTTTCAATATCTTGACAATGACATTTATATCTTTTTAGAGGTACTAATTCAAAATCAAAAGTTCTCGTCTGGGTCCCATCTTTTTCGTCCGAGACCGAAGAGGACTTTTGAAATTTTTGAGTATGCAGTTGCGCCCGACTCATTTTCAGCCCGAAATAGGGGTTTTTTAAAAAATAATAGTAATATTTCTCTAACATAACCCATATTATTGTTAGGGAATATGCCCTATTTGTATTCGTCGACACTAGAACGAAGGTTTTTCCCATAATGATTTATCTTTCAAGTCTCGACGTCCATTACAGTGTTTCCTTCAAACTCAACAAACAACTCAATTGAGGCCCTACTTAAAGTGAAAACTCATTTTCAGCCCATTCACCATAAACAGAGGTAAGGTAGAGGTGAGAATGGCTTCTAGCCGTATAATGGCACTCGGAGTGGATTCCACCCCACTTTTTGATTTGAGCGTGCCACTCCAATACTGGGACCCCCTCCCTCATTCTGGGCGCAATGGGTTTCTGGGGTGGAATCCACCATTCCACACTTAAAGAGGACAGTATCCGCTATTATTCAAGTCTTGGTTCATTCTCACCATTTAGGGGCGTTTTAGAGTGGAGTGATAGGCAGTAAAAAGGAGCTTTTGAAGCTTTCCTGGACTCAGGAGACGAGACTGAAAGAAGGATTTCTGTTCTGAACTGAGGATGGATCTCATCAAACGCTTTGGATCCCTCATTACTTTTGGTGGGAATGGACTATCCTTAGATACCGACGTTTTTCATTGACACGGATTAGCATCAAACGGTTGAATATCAATATTCCCCATTTCCCAAAACATTCATCTCTCAAGTCCCGACGTCCATTACAGTGTTTCCATCAAACTAAACCAACTCGATTGAGGCCCTACGTGAAGCAAAAATTCATTTTCAGCCCATTCGCCAGAAATGGGAGGTGAGAATGGGGCTTTGAGCCCAAGAATGACACTCACATGGTGAATTTCACTTCAGCCACCTTTGATTTGAGCCTGCCTTTTCAATACTGGGCACCCCCTTCCTCTCCTGTACACCCACCATTGAGTTGTTTCTGGTGTAACTTGCAAAGGCTTTCTGGCTGCAATGGGTTTCTGGGGTGGAATTCACAATTGGAGAGTATCCGCTATTATTCAAGCCTTGGTTCATTCTCACTTTTCAGGGGCGTTTTAAAGTGGTGTGATGGGCAGTAAAAAGGAGCTTTTGAAGCTTTCCTGGACTCAAGAGGAATTGCACGAAGGATTCCTGTTCTGAACTGAGGATGGATCTCATCAAACCCTTTGCACAAGGCCGGGGAAAATACCAAAAAAAAAAAAAAAAAAAAAGTCTCCACGATGGGGTGAGATCATTTTAGTCACTGATGATGGATGACCTGACCGTCAAAATCGATTAACCGGTGTACTCATTACATTGGCTGATCTATGCATCAGTGCACGCGCCTCCAAAAATCGATATCCCGAACTAGGATGATTCAAGATTGTTGTGCTTGCTTCCTTCAGTTTGTTTCTTCTCCATTCCGTTTATTTATTTATTTTTTAATTATTTTATTTATTTTTAATTATTTATTTTATTTTACGCGTATATCTAGAAAATGGCGAGAATCTCTTAAAAATTGTGGGAATCTCTCATCAAGGGGGTACGGCCATGGAGCAACATATCGATTGTAACGCTATATCAATTTTTCGGGGTGCGCGCACTGATGAATAAATTTACCATTACTTATTTAGATACCTACGTTTTTCATTGATCTGGATGAGCATCAAACGGTTAAACATCGATAAAAAACATTGGAAAGTAACATCGATAGTTCAAAAACATCGGCTGATCACCATCGATGTTTTCATACTTTCTCATAATAGGTAATAGTTAATCTATTATGGATGTAAAAATTGTTAAGAAAGGTAATTTCTACTAAGCTTGTGACTTAGGTGTTGTGCAAGATTGCCTAACCTGAGAACTTCTTTTTCACGAACTGTTATTCTGATCAAACCTGCCCTTTGGCCAAGACGCCCTTACAACCTCGTGTGAATGTGAATATTCAGTTTTATCTCATTAAAACGTGAACATCCGCGATTAGTTTAAAATTTCCGTTTTTAATAAACTACCCGCCCTATCAAGTGCTTTCACCATTTGTTCAAAACATGTTAAAACAACAAAAATAAAAACCCTGCAAATTATTACACAAAATTTTATTATTCTCTGTATAGATTACTCGTCCGTAAAGAATTACTTTTTTATAGTACCTACCAAAAACCGTATTAAATAGACCGTGATAAATAAAATTCCGTATGTTTATATGGAAAATGTTCAATATATACCAAATTTGTGGACCCCTTCCCCTCCTCGACTTTGACTGTATTGGCCCTACAGAGCTCTAATTGATGTCATTTGACTGTAAATTCATGGCATTTCCCCCCATGTTATCATCCCTGATGATAATCGACCACAACCACCTATGATAGGAAAACATTGAACACATGATTGGTAACATCGATGATTTGGAAACATTGGAATATCATGAAGATGTGACTGAAAGAAGGATTTTTGTTTTGAACAATCTAATTTGGAAAATGACAGTTCTTATACAACCCGATCGGACCAAATTTGGGTGGGGTAGGGGTCAAAATGTGTATTTTGAAAAATTGATTTCCGAGATTTTTGGCGATCTAGGCGTGTGGGGTATCATTTTCCACTAAATTCTGGACGCTGAATCCAATGAAAAGGGTCCCAGAATGATTGGCACCCACTGGAAGAGGTTATGGGTCAAAATGGCTATTTATTACCTATTTTGAATATGTGTTTTCGAGATTTCTGGTGCCTAGGCGTGTGGGTTATGATTTTCCACTAACTTTTGGACGCTGAATCCAATGAGATGGGTTCCGGAACGATTGGTGCCTTCCTAATGAGGCTATGGGTCAAAATGGGTGCTTATTTACCCATTTCGAATGTCTGTTTTCGAGATCTCTGGTACCTAGGCGTGTGGGGTATCATTTTCTACTAAATTTTTGACCCTGAATCGATATGAATGGGTTCGGGACGCGCCACACCTACTGTTTCTCCCATGTTGAAGAAATGAGTCTCCATGCGCCTGGTCTGAGGAATAACCTACCCCTGGGATTTAACGCTGATTCACGTGATGCTAACCGTTTCTTGATTCGACTAAATTTTTGCGGAATAATGAACAAAATTTGTTCTTTTCGTACGAAAAAATCAAAAATATTGGTGTTCCCTTTTAAAATAAGAAAGTTCGGGTCACCTGCAGTTGAGCAGTTGCGCAAATGTGTTATTTGAGATTTTTGCCCAAAAATATGGAGATTAAAATGAAAATTTTTTTTGTTTACTCCCATATAGACGATTTTGAAGGGGAAGGGGGGACAACTCGTGGGACACATTGTATAAATGATCAAAAAGACATATAAGCAAGCATTTTAATAATGTATTTTTCTTCCCTTAAGAGAAAAAAGTGATAATGTATATTTATTTTATTTATTCGTTGTTTCTCAATTTGTCTTAATCTTTTGGTTCTCGAGTACTGTTATAAAATATGGACCACGTAAAAATTAAAATGTGGGGCGGCTTTTAGATTCTCTATCCCGTGAGAAAAAATTGATCATGTATGATGTTGAAAAACGTGTTCTACTTCCGAGCTGTAGTTTGCCTGTGACCTCGTTCGTCGATGAATTAAGATCCTAATAAGCGTCTTGATGGTGTGTTAGCGGCTAATGACCTCGTATCTTCCGTTCGCTTGACCAATGATGATCGTAATGCGATCGAGGGCAAATCGCACCTGGGTGGTAGGTAGGACAGGTAAGGTGGCAGGTAGATAGGAGATGGGAGAGGTGGACTCGTGGTCGAAGGTAATTCCGTTCAGCTGATTTTACTATTCTCCTGGATCGACGACGACGAGAGAGGGTAATCGGAGCACCTCGGGGGTTGGTGAGGGAGGGAGGGGGATGAAGGCGGTGGTAGGGAGGGTGGAAGATCGGCACACGTGTTTACGCTTTCCACGCGCTGACCCCAGCCTCGTGTCGTCACTGCCCTACTCTACCCCCGCCCCGCGCCCGCCACCGCTACCACCGCCTCCCCTACCTCCGCCCCAAAATCACCCGTGATGTCATCGCGCTCCGCCTCGTGCGCGTCCCTGGAACCAGCTGAGACCACTTGGGGGCGTGCACGTGTCTCAATCTCCGGGGCCCCGACACGCGGCTTTCACCGGTGTCGTTCACCGTTCGCCTTTTTGGCACATCGGCGCGATTCGAACATCTCCGGTAAAATTAAGGAGGAATTTCGAAGGCTGATGGACGAAAATATCTACTTCCCCTTCGACCGAAACAGCCACATCCCTCACTCCAAAGAATCAAGGCAGAAAAATAGAAATAATTCCGTACAGAACGTACAGAAACTCAAATATTTTAAACCCTTATTCCGCCCCAAAACCCTGTCAGGACCCAAAGTCAGTAAAAATGGGTAGTAACGTTCAAACCACCGATGTTTTGGTACGTCAACTGTTATGAAGAAGGAAAAACGCTGCAAATTCTTCAACAGTAGTTCGTTATTTCTCTGACCAGCAGCATGGAGACTCATTCCAATCGATATAGTATCCAGAATTTAGTGAAAATGATAGCCCACACGCCTGGTTCTCGAAAAAAAAATCCAAAAATCGAGTTTCAACATACACATTATTACCCTGAATTGGCTAAAAATCTTGAAAATCCATTATTTATATATAATACGCATTTTGACCCCTATCCCACCCCCCTCACTAGGTCCGATCGGGCTGAAGAGTAGTAGTAGAGTATATTTACTTTAATTTATTTAAATTTTATTAAATTACTTATTTAATTTCTAATCTTAAATGTCCTATTGTGCAAATAAGCGATGCGTTTTACGGATGTTTTTGCGCATTTTCCCCGCGTTTTTGCGGAAATTTGATCGATTTGGGGACAACATTGTGCCCCTCTGAGTTCCTAAAGGACCTATATCGATCATGTAAACATGGGATTTTGGGTATTTGCACAGAAAATCATCACGAGGGAATGCGCGCTGGTCAGTAAAAATCACTTTGAAGGGAAATTTTCCTCGTAGAAAGTCCGTAGAAATCTTTGCCGGGTCTGGCTTTATCCTGCTGAAGACGTTATACAGCTCCATCTAATCCAACTTATGTGAAAACAAATCCTGGCTCATGTTCTGGTAAGCGAGCTGAATTGACGGCAACGGCTCTATTGTTATCTTACTTGATCCTGATTCTTGGTTAACCTAACAGAGTGCTGAGACCTCTGCAGCTCCCTGGGATTCCTCAGCCTCCAATAACGCATTATCCACTAAGGTGAAAATGTGCCTCGTCGGAGAAGAAAACGTCAGCGGTAAAAGCGCATGAAAGCTTCCAAAAAAGGCTTTGTCCTTGTATTGACTGTGAGAGGCGCCATTTTAGCCATCATGATATTCAAGGCTGTAAATCCTTGTAACTTTCCATGTAAATGGTATAAGAAAATTATATTCTTTGGACGGTCATCGTTAATTATAGTCCACCTGCACTAGTTTTCGAAAAAAAAAAAAAAAATGCCCGCGTCAAAAGCAGTCATTAGGTGAATGTTATCACAAAGTGTTACTGAGAAATGAGATAATATAGAATTTGAGGCGAGGTTAAGTGCTCGGAAAAGGCGTTTTAGAGTGAAAAGAAACAATTTCAGAATGGAAAAACAATTTTTCAATACTTAATTCCTCCTTTGTTCTTCTTCTTTGAGCGAACGAGGCTTCGCAAATGTACATTTTCCCCCATTAAACTCCTTATTATTTTGTTTCACGCTGAAACATCAACACGAACGACGAACTGCAGACCTTCTTTATTTCTACTTCAGACGAAAAAAATACGAGTTCATCAGAAGCCGTTTGAAGCAATAATTTCTCCTTTGAACTCTTTATTGTTTATTGTGACAGTGGAGAATGACGTGATGCAAACCATATGAGTCATTCAGTTTCAACCCAATAAAACCACTCCTGCCTACAAACGTCTGGCAATAACCGCAACATTAGTTCGCAAAGTCCCACAAGACCTCAGCACAGCGCAGTTGTGATAAGGTGCTGTTATCACTGATAGCCCTTAAAATAGTCATCTGCTCTCAGACAGAGAAAACATTCATCTAGGTGCTTTATGGTTACTTAATCAGTTCATTCAGGATGCATTACTTGATTTTCGTCATTGATTTTATGATTTTTGATTCGATGGCCAAGGTTTTCAACGATTTTCGAAGGAGCTTATCATTTTCCACTAAATGTTGGACGCTGAATCGATTGAAACGAGCCTCCATGCTTCTGGTCCGATGAATAACCAAACCCTGTGAAAGAATTTGTAGCGTTTTTGGTTGGCTATTCCTTGAAGATTCAAAGTGACAAGATGTGTTTTTTGAAAAATGGATTTTCGAGATTTTTGGGGACTAGGGCGTGTGGGGTATCGTTTTCAATGGTTATGTACTCTGAATTGATTGAGATGAGTATCCATGCGCCTGGTCCGAGGAATAACAAGTCCCTATAATATACTTTCTATAACAATGAGGCAAATTTAAAAAAAAAAAACATTTGTAGAAAAATTGGAATAACTGCTCTGTATTTTTGTTTAGAAACAGTCAAGTCGAGTGATTTTGCTCTTGAGATACCTACACTCAATTTAGGAAAATTGTAAGTGCAATACATTTATCCTATTTGGGAAATGACTACCATTCTATTATGGTGATTGCTGCACCTCTTTCTTCCTCTACCTACTAGTATGAGTGTAAAATATTACAGATGTCAGGTCAGTCACAATCAACTAACTCAAAAATTTGGAAAACATCCACCCGCCATTAATAAAAAAAATACACAATTTGGGCATTATGGGTGGGTTTTGGCACTACATAAAACCCTAGATATTATGAACCAAAAATAATGTAATATTGTTATAGATACTATTTTAAGATGTTTGGAGGAACCGTATTAATGTTACAGGTAGCCACATTGTACCAAGTGCAGCATCGTATTTTTCAAAATTTTATTCTGAATAGATTTTTAGCTCAAGCTCACATCAAGGGTTAAATCCTCGGACCAGGCGCATGAAGACTCATTTTCATTTCTTCAACATGGGGAAATAGGTTCAACAGTGGGTGATGTGGGTCCCATTCCATTCGATTCAGGGTGCAAAACATAGTGGAAAATGATACCCCACACGCCTAGGTACCAGAGATCTCGAAAACACACATTCGAAATGGGTAATAGATAGCCTTTTGACCCATAACCTCTTCCAGTGGGTGCCAATCATTCTGGGACCCTTTTCATTAGATTCAGCGTCCAGAATTTAGTGGAAAATGATACCCCACACGCCAAGATCAAAAATCTCGAAAACCCATTTTTCGAAATACAAGTTTACGCCAAATTTAATTTGATGGGGCAGAAAAGTTTCGGAAACGGACCCCTGAAATTTCAGATTTTTAGAAAATTTTCTACAACCAAAGTTGACGTGGACGGCGGACAGACATTTGACTTCTTTGATCTAGACACCCTGAAACGTCCAAAAAATTTGTTTGGGCAATTTTAATTATTCAAGGAATAACCAACCAAAACTGGGCTGCTATCACACGACTGCTCTGAGGTCTTGCGGGGTTTTTGCGAACTAATGTTGCTGCCAGTCGTTCGTCTCCTGCCTAAGAGACGAATGAAGATTGTTTTCGTCGATAAACCTAAAAGGGAGCGTGATTCAACCCACGTATCGCATATTGGCAGCTCGTTGGAAGACGTTGATTGATGAACTGTATGAATTCCCGTGTAAAAAGGGTTACTCACTTAGCCTGAGAGTCGTTTGAAGGTATTCTTCCAAAGTGAAAGGCCTCCTTCGGTCTGAAGAATCGTTGATCGTCGGAGCCATTCCTGGAACAAGGGAAACGAAATATGAGCTGAATGTTAACACAAAGTTGATAAAAAGTGTTTTGAAGATATTTTATAACGCGACTTCGTAGGTGGTTCACTCGAATTGAACGAATCTCACAATTTCAACAGCAAAACGCTGCAAATTCTTACACAGGAGTTGGTTATTCCTCGGATCAGGAGCATGGAGACTCATTTCTTCAACATGGGGAAAATGGGGGAAACAGTCGGTGTGGCGGGTCCCGGACCCATTCCAATCGATTCAGGGTCCGAAATTTAGTGGAAAATGATACCCCACACGCCTAGGTACCAGAAATCTCGAAAACGCACATTCGAAATGGGTAGGTAGGTACCCGTTTTGATCCATAGCCTCATCCAAAGAGCACCAATCGTTCCAGGACTCGTCTCATTAGATTCAGCGTTCAAAATTTAGTTGAAAATTTGACCCCACTCGCCTAGATCGCCAAAAATCTCGAAAATTCATTGTTCGAAATATACATTTTGACCCCTATCCCACCCAAATTTGGTCCGATCGGGTTGGAAAGTTTCGAGGACCAACTCGAGCCATGAACCTTGACCGAAATTTCAGATTTTTAGAAAAATTTCTACTACCAATGTCCTCGTGGACGGCGGACGGACATTTGCTAATTTTGATCTAGACACCTTGAAACGTCCAGAAAAAAATGTTGGGCCGAATTGGAGAGATTGACTTTTTCCATGAAAACCAACCAAACCAAGCAGCACATTGCTAACCAAACGTATGATAAATTTGAATTGTATATTTGAGCCTCACTGGGTTTCCTCAGGTTTTGGAAAACTTATGGCATTCGGAGGTTTTGACCCTGGAATTTGGCGTAATTTTGGTGAATTTCACTCGTGATTTGGTTATATTATATTTGGTTATATTATATATTATTATATTATTGAAACAAATTCAGAGGTGACCCCACGGCAGGTGGATTGTGAAAAAAATATTTAAAAGAAGAAGAAACAATTAAAATATTTAAAAAAACTATTGTTAAAAGCATCTCCGTCTAAATCTATCGGTTGGGAGGTTTCTAGATTGAGAGTATTTGACGTGTCCTCAATGAAAAGCAGAAATATGAAAATATTGGATCATCATCAGTGTATGTAACAATAAACGAATCCAAAAATGATCAAATGAGACGGGACATTTGGATATGAAGGCATTTTTTGTTTATGATTCCTTGAACCTATGTAATCATGCCAGAGGTCGATTTCTCTCATTGGCCCCAAAATTTGACTTTGAATATTGTTATTTGTTTGGGTTTCATGATGCCCAGTATGAGGAAAACAGTGACTGTAGAGTGCCCAGAACTCATTCCAATCAATTCAGCGTCCAAAATTCAGTGGAAAATGATACCCCACACGCCTAGGTACCCAAAAATCTCAAAATTTAAGGAAAAATGCTTCCTACAGCGTAAGGTAATGAGCGTAAAGTACGTAAAGTTAATGGCAGATTGGTTCCTTCACTTTAAAATAATTACTGTTATTCCACTAAGATTAACATAAATATAATCTATAACTGTGTTTCCATTCGTTATAGACCAAGGTTAACAGATCCGTTTTCGTCGTAGCCTCTCGTTTATAATTAGATTCGGAAATCTATTTTTATAACATTCTTAGACGGTGTATCTATTGAAATTGACTGTTATCGATGACTTGCATTATATTATCTTGTGTACGTTTTATAGCCACGTGTTTGAGTTTTTCAGTTCGTTTGACGGTTAAATTATAATGTTTTTCTGTTTTCTAGTTTCAAGGAAGTGCGGAATGAAGGGAAGAGAGGTGAGTGGATTATTATGTTCCTTTATTGTAGGTTAATTTGTGTACAAACCGCTAGTCTGATTGTCTGCGAGTGGCTGAAGAAGAGGAGGAAGCTACGGCGGAGAGGTAGCTCTTGGGGCGGCGGGGAGGGGTGAAGGAGCGAATCGCCGGAGAAAGGCGGCCCTTGTGAATCGGGAAAACGGAACGCGAGATAGGGGAGGTGATTTCCTGATGAAGGTAAAAAGGTTCTTTACCCCGTTCCCTTCCCCGTCCGCTCCGCAAAATCCGCTATCAAGTGTTGCGAGCGTCAAGAGGCGTGGCAAAGGGGGACACGTGGAACGAGCGAAGGAGCTCCCCCCTCCCCGCCGCTTTCCCCGCAACCACCGTCCACCGCCGCTCTTCGTAAAGGGAACTGGGCCAATTTACGTAACACGTGGGACAGGACACGTGTATCACCTGTTCCCTTTCCAGTTTCCACTTCCACGACTGGACTCCATCGGCGAAAACTCGGTCCATTAATGACAGGCAGACCACATTCACACTCACCCCCCTTGTATATCTACAAATTGATGATCGTAAGATAATTTTCCATTTATGAAACGTTCCAAATTTTTACTACGCCGCTTATTAACCTTTTCCCAACTATACAAGCTGTCTAAATAGACAGAAGTTACAAATAAATTCACTCGCGACGAGGTTGTAAAAACCCATTTTTCAATAAAATCAGAAAGATTGACTATTGCATGAAAATTTTATTCAAGGAATTACCAACCAAAATGGAGGTTTCTAACGGTAGTCTATTTCCACTAAAAGCAATGAGTACTCAAAGTTCTTTGAAAAGTTCATGTTAGTTACTGATGACCTGAAAAATTGATTTAACCTTGTACGCATTGCTTCTGGTGGAAATAGACTGTCGTTAGATACCTCCGTTTTCCTTGAATAATCAACCTATGTTTTCATGCAAAAGGTCAACCTCTCCGATTTGGCTCAAAATTTTTTTCTGGACGTTTCATGGTGTCCTGATCGAAAAAGGTCAATGTCCGTCCGCCGTCCATTGTCCGCGCCGTTTTCGGTAGTAGAAAATTTTCTAAAAATCTGAAATTGGGTCGGGGGTCTGTTCCCGGCCTAGGACGATCCTCCAAGCTTTTCAGCCCGATCGGACCTAATTTGGGCGGGGTAGGGGTCAAAATGTGTTTTTTGAAAAATGGATTTTTCGAGATTTTGGGCGATCTAGGCGAGTAGGGTATCATTTTCCACTAAATTTTGGACGCTGAATCCAATGAGACGGGTCCCGGCACGATTGGCACCCGTTGGAAGAGGTTATGGGTCAAAATGGGTATCTATTACCCATTTCGAATGTGTGTTTTCGAAATTTTTGGTACCTAGACGTGTGGGGTATCATTTTCCACTAAACTTTGGACGCTGATTCCAATGAGACGGGTCTTGGAACGATTGGCACCCTCTGGATGAGATTATGGGTCGAAATGGGTGCTTATCTACCCATTTCGAATGTGTGTTTTCGAGATTTTTATTGGGACAGAAGTTCCCAGACCAACTTACATATGTACTTACTTGCTAATAAATATTAACCTGAATAGATTCATTCAGCCATAATACAAAACATAAAAACAGGATGCAATAACAGAAACTTCTTAATAAAAATGATCTCCATGCGTTTATGGAAAGGCAACACTAATAAGTGAAGCATAAATTGGTTTTCTCAATATTTATTATATCCGCCACCAACTGAAAACTCATCAAATATTGACTCAAATCAATGAATTTCCTGAAATTAGTTTGAGTAAATTTCAAAATTGAATCTCTTGATGGAACGGAGGAGGCCCCAGAAGGAGATGAAGAAAACCATGACATCAACGATGAAACACCTCTTCGCCACCAAGGACAAGAAATCAGAAGAAACTTGAGTGTTATAATTAACACTCTTAATAACAATTCAAATTAATTATTTATACAGGAAATTCATATGTCTCAAAAATTAAAAAATTGAACTTGAACATGTTTTACTGAATTTTTTATAAGTTGAAAAACATTCCACGTCCCTCAGAAAGAATTTTTAAAGCACATTCTTCCTTATTCTTCATGATTTTCAACTTCTTTTCATAGTACTCCCTTCGTACTATGCTCGTTTGGTACTCAGTCTACTCAACCTTCTACTTCTGCTTGAAGGATATCCTCGCAAGTATAAGGTAATCATTATGAATATAGGGAGAAGGATATGCTTATGCTCTTACTTTTTACTTTTGAGCTTAACCTTACACTTCTACCTTACGCTCAGAAGGATATGCTTCATTTTTATGAATACGGCCCATTGATTAGATTGAAATTGGCACTGAATACGTGAATTTCCCTCCTTAGAGCTACTTTTGTTACTAAATTGGTGTTATTAGAGGGGAAAAAGGTCAAGTTGAGATCATATCTGAACTCGAAATTCATAGTTTTTAAACTGGATTGGCATTTTGTGTAGTAACCTCGAACAATCTCCTCCAAGGGCATCAAGAAGTTCCATCATTCTGGATGACACGGTTTCACAACACAAGTCACGGAGGTTCAACGTCTAATCGAGTTCTTCGCCGAAAGCGAGCTTCTGGCCGTCAAATAAAAAAGAGGATTTTTTTTTTTTTTTTTTTTTTTTTTTTTTTTTTTTTTTTTTTAATACATCAAAATGGGAATAGGGGTTGATTGAGGGACGATATTCAATAAATGACTCATTAATGGAGAGCTTTTGCGAGGCTGGCTTCTTCAGGGATTCAAGCCAAAGTAGTTATTACAAATCCAATTTTGCAAAAATTTATCAAAATAAATCCAAATCATGAAGTAACTCGTAGTAATAGGTGATACTTAATTAGGGTTGTAAGTAATGTAACCGAAGCCTGCTCAGTGTTACTAGCCTAAATGATTACTGGATCAGAGCTGACGCCCAACTACCGGCCTGGATCCAAAAACCAAACCCGAAATCAAATTCCTATTGAAAAATGACGAATTTAAAAGGGGTTTCATAGAAAAAAATTTTGTCTGAGATTCAAATTTGTACGTTTGAAAAATATTCAAGACTTCAAAATGCCAAAACTCAGGAACCTTGTAATCATGGAAACCGAATTCTTCTCATATTCATGCTCAGTCCACTGATACGCCGATTTTCAAAACCTAATGATATAAATTTATACAAATTTTACGTCATTTGTACGCAGGATGTATACAATGGCGGGTAGTTTAGTCGCAAGTTTAGAGGAACTGGGTCATTTTCACGGTTCAGCCACATATATTTTTACGCAAATTTAAGTTTCTAGTTGAATTTGGTTCTGTATTGAGTACCTGAAACTAATTTTAGGGCTCAGAGGCTCATGATGAACTAGTATCTAATATCCAACTAGTATCTAATATCTTAAGACACGTGAATCAATGTAAAAAATCCCTGATTTTCTCCTTAGTACTAGTGAAAAACCTTTATTAGCTCAGATGGGGCATTTCGGATTTGGAATCTACACATTTTTGACACGTAAAATAATTGAAATTTGCGGACGACATGGACAAAATCAAATGAAATCAACCACAAATAAAGATAGGTTGTTCTGTATCGATCTGATACCTTATAACAAGTTCTGAAATGAAACTGGGACTCTTCAAAGTATTCTAGAAATTAATGCTCCAGTCACACAGTTACTTGTGACATTTTAGCAGATCAGTTCGTCAATATAAGAAAAAATATTTTTGTGTGTATTTTCATGATTCAATTGCATCCATTTCAAGACAAATTTCAAGAACAGCCTCCAGGTTTCTGTTTCTCGGAAGATGACATGAGGGTGAAAGGGGGATAGGGAGGTTGCTCCTAGGCCATGAAACATTTTTTAACCTCATAACTGGGACAAGTGTCAGGTAAATTTATCATGTATTGAAAAGAAACAGAAACAAGATGTACCTGCGACTAGAAAAAGCCTCTCCAACAGCCCGAAAAATAACAGTCAATTACAAAAGAATTGGATAAAAAAGCATGTGAAAAGGGGTGTTTTAGAGGGTATAAACCTACATAACCTATACTTGAAATATCCAAATAAATAATTTTAAAGAAATTAAAGTAAATTCCGTTTAGTCAGGAGGTCCATCTTGATTTCTGAGTTGTCAAGTTGCGAGTACGGATCCGATTTTTTGGATTAGTAACCTAGTAACGGTAATGCTGAGCTCGTATTGAGTTCATTTTAGTCCAAAGTCAAGACTTTTTGAGAAACTCATTCGATCGATTGTAGCTCAAGTATTGAGAAGCTGAATCAGTTATTTTGCGAGGCGGGGGGGGGGGGGGGGATTAACGCGCTAAAGAGCTCAAGCTTTCAAGCTTAAGACAATCCATTTTCTTTTGATGTTTAAATAAAACGCTCGCGATGAGTTTTCCTCAATTTGATTTGATGACGAAGAGATTCGTTTAGTATTTTTCTACAGTACAAATCTTCAAAGTTTGCTTGTAAAGACGCAACTCAAAAGACTACAAATAACCTGATTATATTGGAATGAGAGTAACTTATCAAACAGAACGCAAATTGTTATGATCTTCGGTTGTCTGAGTGGCTCCTGGACAGGAAACTTTTATTTTCCTCTTTCAATTATTTATTCGTCATTTCAATAATTTATACGTTTTCACGTCTAACATAATTTCCATGACCTCCCTATTATCATTTTAGTTTTTATGAAGACCATTATCCGCATCATTTTCCTTGAGCAACCAACAAAACACATTATGTCAAACTTTACTAATTTGGCATTTTCGTTCAGTTACAAATGAGGGATTTTAGCCTGTCATCTGTAGATATTCAATTTTTTGAACTCTGCGAATTCTTTATGGTTAGTTATTCCTCGGACCAGCAGCATGGAGACACATTCCAATCGATTCAGCGTCCAAAATTTAGTGGAAAATGATACCCCACTCACCTAGATCGCCCAAAATCTCGAAAGTCCATTTTTCAAAATGGGTGGATAGATACCCATTATGACCAATAACTTCTTCCTGTGGGTGCCAATCGTTCTGGGACCAATTTCATTGGATTCAGCGTCCAAAAATTAGTCGAAAATGATACCCCACGCGCCTAGATCGCCGAAAATCTTGAAAATCCTTCCTTCAAAATTCACATTTTGAGTGTAACTGTAAGTGTAACTATGTTTTGTTTCATTTGAGTCTTTTAGCTTGCTTATCAAAGTCCGTTACCCACAAAAATTGATCAAAATTTAGGGTAATTTTAAACACATGCTCAATCAAGCTGTCAGAACAAAATTGAACAATGCGGTCAAGCTGTGTAATTTGTACAGGATTATCAAAATGCCGCTGAATTTGGCATTTTCGTCCTGTTACAGGTGAGGGATTTCAGCTCATCAGCTGTAGATATTCATTTCAGCTGTAGAAATTCATTTTTTGGCCGCCTCCTCCAAAAAAAGGGTCGAGAATAATTAGCGAGGAGGTGACGGCCCTCGCCGCGGATTCGGGGGCCTGAAAGGCGGTGGCGTAAGAGGGGAAATAAGCGGGGGCATCGTACCCAGGCGGTTTCGTGCGAACCAGGAGAGGGTTTCACGTGGCCGACCTAGACACGTGGATGTGACGTCACTGATGTCAACAGTGGTGGCAGCTCCCCGCGGTCGCCACGTGGGCTTCCTCCTTCCCCGTGGTTCGCCCACCTCCCCCAAACCCCGCACTTTTAGTTACGATCAAGGTCACTACTTCAACAGCACGCAGAAAAGAGGGATAGCACTCTAGCGCACCCCTAAACCCTCTTAATATCAACCCTTACCTACTTGATTTCAGCGTACGAAAATTGAGTATAACTTCGCCCAACTTCTCCTTATTTTCAATAATATTTTTGAAATTCAACATTTTATTAATCTTGAAATAAATTTAAAATTACAATTCCTAATTTTTTTCTGCCGTCCTGGTCAAAATGAAAAGACAGTTGGTGTGACGTGTCCCGGATCCATTCCAATCGATTCAGCGTCCAAAATTTATTGGAAAATGATAGCCTACACGCCTAGGTATCAGAAATTTCAAAAACACATTCAAAAACACTGCAAATTCATACACAGGGGTCGGTTATCTCGGACCAGGCGCATGGACACTCATTTCTTCAACATGGGGGAAATGGGAAAACAGTGGGTGCGGCGGGTCCCAGACCCATTCCAATCGATTCAGGATCTAAAATTTAGTGAAAAATGATACCCCACACGCCCAGGTACCGGAAATCTCGAAAACGCATATTCAAAATGGGTAATATATACCCAATTTGACCAATAACTTCTTCCAGTGGGTGCCGATCGTTCCGGGACCCACTTCATTGGAATTAGCGTCCAAAATTTAGTGGAAAATGATACCCCACTCGCCTAGATCGCCCATAATCTCAAAATCAATTTTTTCAAAAAACACAATTTGATCCCTACCCCGCCTTAATTTGGTCCGATCGGGCTGAAAAGTTTGGAGGACAGTCCTAGGCCGGGAACAGACCCCTGTCCCAAATTTCAGATTTAGAAAATTTTCTACTACCAAAAACGGCGTGGACGGCGGACGGCGTACGGCGGACGGACATTGACTTTTTGGTTGGTTATTCCTTGAATAATCAACCTATGTTTTCATGCAAATGGTCAACCTCTCCGATTCGGCTCAAAATTTTTTCTGGACGTTTCATGATGTCTAGATCAAAAAGGTCAATGTCCGTCCGCCGTACGCCGTCCGCCGTCCACGCCGTTTTTGGTAGAAAATTTTCTAAAAATCTGAAATTTGGGTCAGGGGTCTGTTCCCGGCCTAGGACGGTCTTCCAAGCTTTTCAGCCCGATCGGACCAAATTTGGGCGGGGTAGGGGTCAAAATATGTTTTTTGAAAAATGGATTTTCGAGATTTTGGGCGATCTAGGCTAGTGGGGTATCATTTTCCACTAAATTTTGGACGCTGAATCAAATGAAATGGGTCCCAGAACGATCGGCACCCACTGGAAGAAGTTTTGGGTCAAATTGGGTATATATTACCCATTTTGAATATGTGTTTTTGAGATTTTTGGAACCTAGGCGTGTGGGGTGTCATTTTCCGCTAAATCTTGGAAGCTGAATCCAATGAAGTGGGTCTCAGGACGATTGGCACCCACTGGAAGAAGTTATGGGTCAAATTGGGTATATATTACCCATTTTAAATATGTGTTTATGAGATTTCTGGTACCTGGGCGTGTAGGGTATCATTTTCCACTAAATCATGGACACTGAATCGATTGGAATGGGTCCGGGACCCGCCGCATCCACTGTTTTCCCCATTTCCCCCATGTTGAAGAAATGAGTCTCCTTGCGCCTGGTCCGAGGAATAACCAACCCGTGTGTAAGAATTTGCAGCGTTTTTGATCTAGACACCATGAAACGTCCAGAAACATTTTTTTAGCCGAATCGGAGAGGTTGACCATTTGCATGAAAACATAGGTTGATTATTCAAGGAATAACCAACCAAAAGGTGAATAGATACCCATTTTGACCCAAACCTCCTCCAGTGGGCTCCAATCGGTCCGGAAACCGTCTTATTGAATTCAGCATCTAAAATTTAATCAAAAACGATAACCCACCAAAAATCTCCAAAAATTCATTTTTTGAAATACACATTTTGCATGAAAACAGGTTGATTTTTCAATCAATATTCATTACGATTATGCTAGAAATACACAATTTAGCAAACATACATCAACCAGACTAGTACTTTTAGGCCCAACTGATTCAGTTTGTGGCCGTATTGGTTTGTTATTCCTTGTATAATCAACTTATGTTTTAATGCAAGAGGTCGATCTCTCCGATTTGCCTCAAAACGCCGTTATTGGTAGTAGAAAACTTTCTAAAAATTTTACATTTGGTCTGTGACCTCTTTCCAGCTTAGATCCTCGCAACTTTTTAACCCCAATTTAGGGTAAAAATGTATGAAACTCGATTTTTGAATTTTTTTTGAAAACCAGTCATGTGGGGTATCATTTTCCAAATAAATTTCGGACGCTGAAGCCACCGAGATGGGTCCTAGATTGGCGCCCACCGGAAATGGGTATGGGTCAAAATGGGCACGTACCCACTTATTGGAATTACTGTGGACACTCCACAGTTTTTGCCATACTCATCTTCAAGGGAGTAATAGACCATTGTGGAAGAATTTGCTGAGTTTTATCAAGTTTTCAAATACGAAAATGGGGCATCAATTTATAATTTTTTTTAAATAAAAACGTCGTTAGAGGTTAAACTTTTCCTTTTTTTTTTTTTTTTACTCGTAACTTCTCCCTCTCACTTTATTTCAAAATTTCTTTACTTGGTTACACAAATCACGAATGAATATATTTTGCTACATGTGCCAAACACGAGCTCACTTGTATTTATCACACTCCTTAAGTGGATGATTGATATTGTCCTGGTAGAGAATTTCCTCAGTTTTTATCGAGTTGTTGATTTAGTGAGCATCTCTTTAGTTGACGTGTACCCACTCTGATCTGCTTATTGTCTGTGGCATCCCACAAATGCCTGCTGAATCTCCATCTATGGCAGGTGGCAAGCTTTAGAGCGCCTTGATTGTCGTTCCTTATCGTTAGCGACTCCATGGGATGGCTGAGGCCTTAGAAAAGCCTTTTTATGTAAACAGTTTCTTTTATGCCTTCAGTTAAGGCCAAGTATTCGACCCTCGTGCTGTCCTTTGCTTCCGCATTTCCCTCGTGAAAGCTCGCCATCGACAGGGCGAATCCCAGAATAAGCGTTCATAAAGCCGACCAAAGCCTGATCCGTTTTTCAACAAATCAACATCATATCCGCAGTCGATATCCCTGATTTTGCTGCCTTCCAGCGCGCCTCAGAATATTTATTTTACTGTTAAATTACATCAAATGGTTGACAGTAAAGTTTAAAAACCAAACATCTGGTGACAGCTTTGATTGCTCCAGAATGACTGCTGAATGATCGTTGTTCATCCTTGATAACAACTTTTCCTATGAAGCAACGAAGGTCCTTGAGGGCAGCCACACACTAAACAAGGTGCACGAGGAAGAACGAACCAGGCGCCTGAGGGTGCTCTGGAAATCGGAAGGGTGGAGGTTAAGCAGGAGGTTGGCCGAACTGGGAATTCTATTCAATGGACGATATTGCAGGTAGTTCGGGGCCGAGAATGGGATGTAAAACAGGCAGCTGGATCGTAAAGCAGCTCGCAGGTATGGATGCATATCTTTGAGAGAAGAGCTGAATAGTCCAGAAAGATCAGGTCCACAACCACTCGCCCCAACATCAGAGGATCCAAATGACAGATGGACAGGACCTGGCTGAAGTTGAATCTCTCATATGTAGGCGGCATAGCGAAGGAACTTATGCTGCACCCTCTCAAGGAAATAACAGGGGACATAGAATGGGGACCCAGACCAATGATGCAAACTCTAGAATCGGCAATGCAAGAGACTTGTACAGCTAGACTGCTGGAATAATTGCAATGACCCTCCTGTTCATCATCAGGAACCCTGAGGCCCTCATTGCTCTACTAGCAGTTGCTGCAATGTGCTCTGAGGTCAGTCCTCTCTTCAGCAACACACCCACGTCCCTCCAACTTACCAACCGGGTCAGTGATTGCTGGCACAGCTAATCTCCATGCACCAAAGTTGATCCCTTAAGGATCCGGCAGTCAGCATTGGAGTGAATATGGCGAAAAACCTCCAAATTGTCAGCAAACAGAACGCAGCGTACCCTAGGATCCAGCCCTAACACCATTCCATTCTTCATCTGCAGGAAACATAGAGGTCCCAAATGACTTCCCTGAGGGATCCCAGAGGTCGCAATGTTCTGCATGGTTATTTTAGCCCTAGTACTCAAAGGAGCCACATGGTAGCACTAGCGTTGCTCAGAGAGAATGAGTATCCTTTGCTAGGACGAAAATTGTCATACTGATTTGTAGAGTAGTTTGCTAGTGTTTTCTACTGAGGTTTAGCGTTTCAGACGCTCCTGGACAAATTTGGTTTTGCATCATTCTCCATGCCAAACTTTCCACTTGTCTACCAAATGGAATAATATTAGTAGTATGTACATTATCAGTCCGCGCTTGAACAACTGTTATCCCTTGTGACAATATGGCAAACAGTAACTAAAGATGAGAAGAAAAAATTGAACAAAGTGTTTGGAATCAGCCAGATTGGCAACACTGCAGGAATCCAATTTCAAACTTTGTATACCTGAGTTCTCTTGACATCAGGTAGAAATGGTGTGGTGGGGGAAGGTGGCCTTAAAAAAGGCATTGGGATCTCCCTGGTGACTGAATTGAGAACTACATTGGACAAAATGTTAATCATAACCTATATTTGGTGCAGTGAGCAACCAAACTACTCACGTTTTGGCTTGACATTGATGTTTTCTTTCTTTAATGCAGCTGCGTGGCCAAAGTGGGTGCTAACAACCCCATTTGTGAACTATTCCTCAACAGTTAATTCATTTTCTCTTTGCAAAACTGTAGAATTCTTTTGCTCATGTGGTACTACAAGTCAAGTACCGAAAAATGAAAAATATGTACAGTAAGTGCATATCATCAAAGTATTGTATAAAATGTTTTTCGATATGACAGACATTATAATGGTATTTTTGGGTGTCCACATTTATGACAGTGACATCCCAAACTTTGAAGCAAACAAGAAAACATTTGGAGCGGAAAAAAGCCAGTGTAATGACAGCCGTGACACATGATCTATTCACAGTAAAATCATTTTCCAGAAACAGTAAAATTTGAGTAATTATTCTAATTTAGGACAAAGTTTGAAATACAGGAGTCCATATTTTTCGCCGCTTTACTGTCCTGCTGACAGTTATGTAGTGTACCCCTACTACTACTACTACTACCACTACAAGTAACCAGTTAGCAACCTGTTGAAGACCCTTGATAATAAAGTGCATGAAATTGAAAAATTGCTGTTCATTCGGGTGTACAACACTTCAGCTAAGATGATTGACGACAGCAGACTGAATCAGCAGGGCTTATCAAAAAGTGGCATGGTCACCATTCATCAAAGTATTCTATGGAAGTATCCAATCCCAACCAGGCACCATTATACTTTTGGTCAAATTGGCATCAGTACTTAGTAGGCTTAAGCCCAAGGAAGACAGATTGAATCAAAGTGACAACTAATACCAAATTCAACTTTTGGCGAATAATAAAGTTGGAAATTTCTTCATGTCCTAGAAGATGTAAGTACAGTTTTTGAGGAAAACTTTGTGAAAAGCATATTTAAAAAAAAAAAAAGAAAATTAAAGAATGTCGAGATTATTGAAGGAGGAATAGAAGCAAAATTTTAAGTGAGTTGATGTAAAACATTATAAGGAGTGTTTTAAGAAATAGTTCATAATATTAGAAAGATCAAAACCATGTGGATTTGTAAATCTTCTTTTCAAAAGAGGACAAATGCTTGAATGGTAAGTACTTACGAATTTGAGAGTACGTCGAGGGTACGTAGCGGCGAGTACGTGAAGACAGCGGCGGCCGAGGGAGCGGACGAGTCGGAGACGACGTACGGCGAGGGAATAATCCGCGGACAGCACGGGAGCCCTCGGCGTACGTGCGCGTGCACGCGAAGTGGGGAACGGCGGAGGGAGGCGGACGAATAGCGGGGAGAGGAGAAAAAAATAAGGCGGCGAAGGGAGGCGGGAAGGGGGATAAGGCAGCGGATCGCTCACTCCTTCACCCGCCACCACCACGGTGGGTGGTACGGCGGAGAGCGGTGGCTCTCAAGAATTTCATTCCGTTTTTCCCCTTCAAGAGATCCCCACCACCCTTTGAGCTAAGCACCCTCATGTAATTAATCCCTCAGGGCAGCTTCACCCCCAACTCTCATGTTTCGTGTCAGAGGAAAGGATGATAGGAGCGGGAAGGTAGCTAATAACTAAAACGCTGCAAATTCCTTCACAAAGGTTGGTTATTCCTCCGACCAGGAGCATGAAAACTCATCCCAATTGATTTAGCGTCCAAAATTTAGTGGAAAATGATACCCCACACGTTTAGGTACCAGGAGATCTCAAAAAACCACATTCAAAAGAGGCATAAAGATATCCATTTTGACCCATAACCACTTCCAGTGGGCACCAATCGTTTCGGGACCTGTCTCATTGGATTCAGCGTCCACAATTTAGTCGGAAATGATACCCCACACGCCTAGATCGTCAAAAATCTCGTAATCCCATTTTTTTAAAAATATGTTTTAACCCCAATCCCCCAATTTGGTCCGATCGGGCTAAAAAGTTTCGAGGACCAACTTAAGCCGGAAGCGGGTCTCTGACCCAAATCTAGCACCATCACTTAAGTAAGTGAGACATCAATCACCTGCACCAGTATGTAGAGAAAATAAGTAGAGGTGAGAAGGCGCATTGCTAAAAGAAACAATTATTTTCAAATTTAATACAGGAGCTGAAGAAAATTGGAAGTATTTTTGGAAAAATTTGTATTTCCTCTGACAGTTCAACCGTCAACTGGTAGAGCGGGTTGCGGTCGTCCAATCCCCTTGTGCTAACCTGTGCAGTGGCCTTTTTTGCCCTTGAAAGGCACACTTATTTCTTCAGATTGATTACTCACGTATTGATTCAATATCATCAGGGTATGTAGTAATTTACTCATCCTTTTTTTCTTTAGAGCGATTAACTTTCACACTCACAAATTGATGCCCATGACTCGCTCTTTTGAGATAAGTACAGAACTGCCAACAAAATGTCCCTTAACTTCTTTCCCTATCCAATCCCAGGCTCCTACTTTTGAACAAGCTCAATTTTTTGAAAGAGTGCCCTTTGGATGTATGGCTGTATGATTGTTGCAGAAGATATTGTTGCGAGCTGGCACCTGCGCTGGTCAAATGGGCTGCCGGCGTCGCAGGGTCAACGACCTGTGGAGGGCTAAGGGCTCTTGAACATTCGTGTATCGCTCTTGTACATTTGTATCAAATTGGCTGGAACCTTCCCGTTTGCTCGAGACAATGCATCGAGTTCCCAGAACCAGGGAAGGTTCGAGAAGGTTAAGGCAGGGAAGGGCCAAGGCAGCCAATATAAAATGGACCCAGGAAGTTCGCCACGCAGTTCAGTTCAGTTTGGAGTCCAAATATAGACGCGTGTTATAAATTGTGCCATGTTATAAATAGTGTTATAAATAGTGCAACAACCACGTATTGTGCCTTGTGATTGTGTCATTGTGTAAGTGTGTGAATGAGAACAGTGTATTCAAGTGAACGATTGTAATAAATTATTTACAAAGAATATAACTTGTTACAATATACAACAGTCTGAATCCATGTGACAAGACTTTTGTTCATTCCACCGATTCAATAAAACGTACCTCTATCAGCTCTGTGTATCCATCTATCTATGTAGTGTAGAAATATATAATAGGTGAATCTGTAGTGTCTGAGGCCATATTGTCTGATGAGATTTGATATATGGTACAAAGGCAATAACCGATATGTGTATACTGCGTAATAATGATATCTAAAATGATGGCATAGGCATAGTAGTCATTGGACAGATTTGGCTCCTCTTCTTGGGCCAATGTTCCTCATAGGAAGTGGATACTAATATTTGCCTCTGCCTTTAAAACGTTCTTCTCACATGAGCTTGTCTCCAGATGTATAAGTCAAAATGATCATTTACAACTAAGTAAAGCACTTTTGATGGCAGAATCCTCCAACAAATGAGCTGAACAATGACTGATATACTAATTATCAAGTTGTAATCGATATATTGAATCTTATCAAGCAATATGGCGGCTCCCTCCTCAATAAAACATACCACTTTCAGCACAGTGTATAGTAGATACATATTATAATATGTAAATCTGTAGTGTCAGAGGTGGGATGGCACATTGCCTGATAAGATTCGATATATCGTAGAGGCAATAATCGATATGAGCATATTGTGTAATAATGATATGAAATGATGGTATAGGTGCAGTATTGTTAATGGAAATGAGGTTATGAAATGATAAATAATATTATAACTAACCTTATGGACTGTCATTGGACTGATTTGGCTCCTCTTCTGGGGCCAATGTTTCTTGTAAAAGGTACAAAAAAACTTTTCTCACATTGCCAGTATCAGAATGAGCTCCAGACATATTCTGCCATGTACGAGTCAAACTGATCTCTGACAGTCCTAATAGGTGAAGCCCTTTAAATGACGGATTCCTTCAGTAAATAATAATACTTCCAACCTGTTATCGATATATCGAATCTGATCAGACAATATGGCGGTCCCCACCATGACACGGATTAGCTTTTTAATGAAATAAGGATAAAATAAACGACGACGCACCATTTTTACTTCAATTGCCTTTTATATTTCATCCCCGTCAGCCCTAGTTTGAAGTCAATTCTAAAATATTGTGACAACAAATCAAATGACTAGATAGTGAAGATAAATTCGAATATCCTTTCAACTTTGACCTCGTTCCTAATATTCAATTTTATAAAGGAAGCACGTGACAAAGGTCAATTTGAACGGGCAAAACTAGCATATTCGTCAAAAAACGCCGAAAAAATCCCAAATAAAGTAAATTACACAATGTAAAAGTAAAAATGCGGAAATATTTCAATAATCGAAAAATGTGAGGCAATAAAAACTTACTAGGATAAAATTGATCTCAAGCCGGATTTTGTCGTAATTTTTAACTTATGTATATACCTATATATTGTATAACTTTATTTCGCTCAATTTGTACACAATACAAATGTTATATGTACACCAGGACGATCCTTTATTTACAATAATTATGATTTTTGTTAAAATAATGACTATAATAATTAACCTCTTGGCCTATGTTGTCACGAAGAGGAAGGTCGTAGTACGCCGACGAAAATAAAATTGTAGAAGCCACAAGAATTTGCACTAATTCATGTAAAGGAGAAGGTTTCTTCAAACGGTGGATGAACAAAATACGTAGTGACGGGTTTTCTATCGAAGGGGAACAAGAGGCGAATGGACAGATATTATATTGTTTCTAATTACGACAGGAAAAACATTTGATGAACTCGTTAAGAGTCAATTCATTCATCCACCGATGGAAGAGCGTGCATTTTACCAACACACTTATCGCACATCGGACCGGCAAAATGCACCAATTGCGAAATTATTTCACGAGCTTGAAGAACCTAATAATTTAAGCGAAAACAAGCGAACGAACGGAATTCAAAAACTTATTGCTCACCTATTCTCTAAAAAAAAAAAATAAAATAAAATAAAAATCCGACGATAAATAATTACACGAACATTTCAAATTTTCATATTTATAAGAGTAAATAGAGGTAAATAAATGAAAAATATAATTATTAGACTAGAATGGGATTTATAATATTGAGGTGATGGTTATAAATAGGGTCGAACAATTTGAATAGCGCGGATGCCACGATTTTGCCGTCGAATTTCATTTCCATTTTGGCACCAAATTAGCTCGGATACTCCTGACTTGTTCTCAATAGAATAATATAACGATTAAATATTGATTGAGCTGATTCTAAGAGACATCAGGAAGCTGAAACTGTCTATCAAACGAGGACGGAACGGAACACAGGCGTTGAGAGAATACTAAACGTACAAGGGCAGAAAGTTTATACATTCGGAGAATTCGTGTGAAGAAAGGGGAGGAATCGATGGGGTGGAAGTTTTTTCAAAATGTGTTTCGAATTTGACGAGGAATTGAATTTGACGGCCTAGGTGATAGGAAGCTAGATTAAGTCCTCAATCTCGGGGGACTTGGATTTATCGCTGAAAACCCTGCGAAATTCTTGCACATTATCACTTATGTGCCTATATCTCGAAAACGGTCCGTATTTCCACAATATTAGTCTAGTACTTTTTTGTAGAGGATTAAATTTTCTTCAGTTTGAATGGTCATTGAGCCCAATAGGTCCAATAGTGCCCTAGATAGAGCTCCCTAAAGAAGGCATATCTTATCTCAAATGTGGAAATTGCTGTTTAGTCCCCTTTTGGCTGTAATGTGTTTGAATTTGATGAGGAATAGCTTGTGAGCGCACTTGGCCAACATGACACGTATTTGGGCACCGACCAAACGAATCCAGAATTCAAGAATACATAGGCAAGCCATTTATGACAACCAGCATGACAAGTAAATGCGGTAAGCAAGCTTTTTTGATCACTTGAAAGGGACGGCCAAGGTGGCAGGAAGCTAGATTCAGCCCTCAATCCCGGGGGTCTTGGATTATCGCTGCGAAATTCTTGCACATTATCACTAATGTGCCTATAAAACGGTCCGTATTTCCACAATGTCCGATTAGTACTTCTTTTTAGAGGATTACATTTTCTTCAGTTTGAATGGTCATTGGGCCCAATAGGTCCAATAGTGCCCTAGATAGAGCTCCCTAAAGAAGGCCTATCTTATCTCAAATGTGAAAATTGCAACGTTTAGTCCCCTTTTGGCTGATCTTCCGCTCGAACACCAAGAAAAAATCTCGTCTTTGGCATAGTCTACGCTTCACAGCCAACGTCCTGTATAGCTTAAGCATCGTCACCAGAAAACCTTGATAGCCGCGCAATATGGCCTCCCATAACTATTCGCTTCTGAATCTCGTTACTGATCTTGTTCATACTTTAGAGAAGACTGCCCAGGTAATTGAATTCAGTGACGTTATTTTATCCTTGAACGATTGAGGGTGACATCTTCTCTTTCATGCTGGTTACGAGCCAAAAATCATGTACTATGTCCTTGACCTGCACAAACAGCTCTTCCAAGGCGACAATGCTCCGCGATAGGATTGCCATGTCGTCTGCATATCCGCATAATTGGCTGGATTTGTGAAGTACCGTGCCACCTGGATCCGACTGACATATTGCTTTGTGCTCAGCAAGGTTAAACAGGACGGCTGACAGCCCATCCCCCCACGCCTGTCCGCACCAAATTGCTGGCCGACCATTCTGCTGACCAGAACTTAGGCATTTGTATCCATTAGCGTCATACTCACCAGTCGAATGAGCTTTCCTGGGACACCCAGCCCGGGCAACGCCCTGATGAGCCCTCTTCTTGATAGCCGATCAATAGCCTGAATGAAATCAATGAAAAGCACGTGGAGGTCTACGCCATATTCATTGAACCTTTCAAGGATTTGGAGTAACGTGAAGATCTGGGGCCAATTCCTAGAAACTCTTCACTTTTCACTCTCCACTCTGAATGTGGAACCTCTCCACTCAACAAAAAATGTTCGTTCCTAGAAAGTGCAGAGCGGTATGAATGTGTAAAGTCAAATGAAGAGTCAAAAGTTGCTGAGTTTTCGGTGTTCTTCTGGGGTTCTGTTCCAAGAAACTCTTCACACTCGGACGCTGAATCGAATGGAATAGTGTGCTCCTATTTTAGAAGAAATCCAGCCTGGTATTCACCCAACATAATATTTGCTAATAGTGTTGATATTTTGGAAAATTGATTTCCCCACTTATATCCGCAGGACCCGAAGCGCTAGCGCCCCTTTGGTGAGCTCCATCAAGGAAAATATCTAACCTATTGGACCCAATGGCCGTTTATACAGCACACAATTTAATCTTCTAGAGAAAAGGGCTGATTTGTTGGGTACAACAGACGAACATTTTCCAAATTCAAGCAGATTCCACGTCAAATGCGTGAATTCTGTGTGGAAAATGAGGTGCGCATGTGTACCTTAGCGGCCCAAGGGGAGAAGGGATGTTGAATTTCCTCAAATAATCTAACTTTTCTAAGAAGCTGTGCAGATATCCGCCCCAGATTGATTGCGTCCCACCTACGGTGTCTCAACACGAACGTAGCTACAATACTTTACGTGCGCAAGCCTTTTAGGGCCGTTGTCAGCGTGTGGTTTTCAAAAAAATCGGATTTTGAAGTCAAATCAACTCACACGCCATTTCATGGGATATGATCAAGAGGCAACCTCACCAATGTCCAAGTACGTGAACGATACGACAAATGGATCTCGGCGATTCGGATATAGAATAATAGCTTTAAACTGGACTAATCAGTGAGCGGTTTCTGAAACCGTAAATTTAAGCTACCTATTTGGAATGCCTTGGAAAATTCCCAGGAATGAAGTGAATCTCATCATTCACCGTAATGAATCTTCCTTATTAAATAAAACCTGAATTGAGCGAATCAATTTTGCGAAGTCGATCCAGACGAGCCGCGGTTCGGGCTTTGCCAGAATTTTCTGAACGTTTGAGGAGTCAATATGGCCAGACGAGTGTTGTGAGGGGATCCAGGCACTGAGACGGACACAGACTCGGAGAGGCGTCTGGGAGGAGGCTGTGGCGGAGAAGGAGACACGTACCTGTGACAAATGAAAATGAAGCAATAAAAATTAGCAGGCATCTAAAGCCGAGATGAGCACATTCATAATCATCACTACGATTACGATTACGATTGTAACTGTCCCTACTGCACCCCAGAAAAGAGTGAGGAAACGCTGCAAAATCATCCATAACCGCCGTAAATTATTTCTTACAGCAAGAATATGGGGAAAATAGTGTTCAGAACTTATTCCAATCGATTCAACATCCCAAATTTAATGGAAAATGAAACCTCACATGCCAGGTCCCCCTCAATACCGTGCGAATTCAGCTCAAGCATTGCTTATAGAAGGGAGTAGCGTTATAAAATATTGCTGTATTCATTAATAATTGTAAATAAACGCAATTAAAAAAAAAAAAAAAAAAAAAAAAAAAAAAAAAAAAAAAAAAAAAAAAAAAACAGGGTTGGTTATTCCTCGGACCAGTAGCATGGAGACTCATTCTAATCGATTCAGCGTCCAAAAATTAGTGAAGAACGACACCCCTCACGCCTAAATCGTAAAAGATATTAAACATGATGAAACAATGGCGTGTCCCGGACCCATTCAAATCGATTAAGGGCGTAAAATTTAGTGAAAAATGACACCCCACATGCCTAGGTACCAGAAATCTCAAAAACACGCATTCGGAATAGGAAGATAGATACCCATTTTGACCCATAACTTCTTCCAGTAGGCGCTAATCGTTTCGGGACTCGTCTCATTGGATTCAGCGTCCAAAATTTAATCAAAAATGATACCCCACACGCCTAATTTGCCAAAATTCCCTAAATCCATTTTTCAAAATACACATTTTGACCCCCAATTTGACGTGAAAATGCTAACCAAATTGAATACATATATTCGTTGCTAACCTTCTGTTAAGTATCGGCGACGAAGTAAGATCGGGGGGCGAGGCCGGACCGCGGCGGACTAAAAGCGGGGACGCTCCTCGGTTAGACCGCGGCGGCGGTTCCGGCGGTCCGTCGCTCCGCCCTCGGTCCGGACTGCCGCTGCAGCTGCCGAACCCCCGTAACAAGTACGTCGACAACTTTCGACGACCCGAAGCGCTCTCGTCGGCGCACGTGACGCCCGCCGCAACGAATTTGGAAATCCCGTTGTTGTATTGTCGACACGGAGACACTGACGTGGATCTGGGAACGGAAGGAGATGGTGTATGAGAACGGCGGAGAACCAGACATCAGCGTATGTATCGATGTTTCAGAACATCGATGATTACTCTTCGATTTTCATTCAACGTCGATGTTTCTTATCAGACACTTCTCAAGCATGTCGTTTTTTGGTTGTCCAAATAGAAATAAATATCAGACTATCAGTATTGATGATTCCACATCAATGATTATATTCTTAAGGCACATCAATGTCCAAAAACATCAATATTTTGATTATTGATTATTTTATTACAGGGAAAAGTAGTTATTAACAAATAAAGCCTCAGCACTTTTCATTTTATCCTCCAAAAATGTAGACTAATATCACTTTTTGCAGGCATTAGAAAATAAGGTGTAAAATGTATGGAGAAGGAAGATGATAAGAATGGTTGAAGGTTGAAGACGGTCAGAATGCTGATAACACTCTTATGATCACATTTCTGTAGTACCTACAATCCGATTCAAGCAAATCGATGTTTCTTGAATTTGTATAGCATTATTTATACATTAGGACAATAAATAACCCAGAACAAGTAGGTATATAAAACGTGAATAACAATTGTTCAGCTATAAAGTAGGTAGGTACCTATCTATTATTCATACCTAACTCAAACATGATATTTACAGATGAAACATCGATGTCTGATGAAGAACATCGATACCCATACCTAACTAGAATTTGAAACCAAAAGTGAAATTTGACGTATCTTGTGAAAATCCCATGACGTCACTCGTCCCTCCAACGGTGGAAACAGGCTTTTAAGAATTTTTCAATTATCAATCAATTGGGAAATCGATAGTCATTTGCAATCATCTCGACTCGATCGATTATAAAGAGTCATAGCTGATCTGTTCATAAATTTCCCTATAATCTCTCAATAAGTTTTAGTTTGGCTGAAAATTTTTGGAAAAACTATAGTTATGTTTTGAATATTGTAAAATAGTAATCTGCCTCATTTCTCATCATAACAGTGTAACGTTATTTACTGACCGGTTGTGCCTATGAGCCTGCTGTTGTTGGTGGTAAAATCTCTGTAGAACTAAGGGTGACGTGGAACCACTGCCAGGTCGACCGTCAACGCCGTCAGTTCCTATGCCGTTCATCATTCTCCGAGGAACCAAAGGTGAATGAAATCTGCAAGTAAGAAATAGGATTAGTTTGTAAGAAAGATTTGACGACCAGGCGATGATAGTAATTAGAATGTTTTGGAAACTGAATAAAACATTGCCAATGTTTGAAAAATTGCAACGGTAATTAGTTTACTGTATTAGGCTTCCAACGATGATGAATCATTTTTTCAGGAAGACACTGAATAAGGGGAGAGTATGGAGCAGTGAGATGTACGTTTCAACCCACTAGTGGCGCTAAGTGGTACGCTGTACCGAAAACTTGCAAATGATGAGTCAGAGTGGTAAACATTCGTTGGATAAGGAGCAGCCTCATAATATTCTTGGAACAGACTCCCAACCTTCACAATAAATACGCGCCTGCCTCGCAATGCATGCTTTAAGTGAGTTATGATGTGTCAAAGTGACAAATCATGCTGTCTGCAGTATATATTGCAAAATATTGCAGTGTATTGGCAAAGCAGATCATCATATTTTCTCATTCCTATACTTATTTTAACATATTTATGAGAATCTGGAGCCTTATTTTTCATAGGAGTCGCTGCCTGGCGGAGAAAAAGCGAAACAAAAAGGGAAAATTTCCCGTTTGTATGATTTTTCTCCCCTACATTTAATGTCAGCACTGTATCAACTCGCAAAAATTGAAAAACACCGCTTGGCGCACACAACCAATAAGATGAACGAGTGTTGCCAAGGTAACAACAACAATTTCCTATTCTTTTCCGAGCACTCGGCTTTAATGTGCCTCTTCTCCACCAGGCAGCGACTCATACATATTCCTTTTATTAACAACAAGCTACAGTGCACCTACTTTTTCTGTCTACCCATAATCAAAAAGGAATTTCAGAGTCAAAAAAGGTGAGAAATCATTGGGTTGAATATGTACAGGGTACCACAAGCATCTACTAATGCGGCAGTTGCCATAGTGCTCACTAGTGGGTTGATAGCGCATACCACCTAGGTGAGTAATGAAAAGATGTTTTCTTTAAAGGTAGTTGAAATTGAAATTTTTGACAATCTAGGCGTGTGAAGTATCATTTTTCACTAAATTTTGGACGCTGAATCGATTGGAATGAGTCCAGGGCACTCCAAACTTACTGTTTTCTCCATGCTCCTGGTCTTTGATTAGTGATCATTCTTCAAAGATAACATCGAGCATATGGAGGCCATCTTGGTGAAGCCCACCTTGTACACTCCAACATGTCCTGATTGTCCTTCGGTTGATTCAAGTTGTTAGGGAATTCTTCAAACCCTCCAGGGTCCTTGGTTAGATTAATTACACAGGGGTAGAGGGGGTGGACACTGCAGTGAAGACTGCACTGCTGTCTTCACTGCAGTGTCCACCTCCCGCACCAAGGCCTAGTGGCCCATTGTGCTAGCCCCTGGTTGGTCACAAAGCAAGCCAGACTACAAAGACAAACACGCGTGTTGGTGATATGCCCCCAAACAACCGTTTTGGATACTTACTGCCAGTACTAAATTGGCCTCATGACGTCGAGTAAACGCCGGGGGGTGCTGGATTCGAACCAGCAGCCTCGAAACTTTGACCACAGAAGTTTCGAGCCTTTAGAGACCGACGCCTTAACGACCTTGGTTGTTCTTTGTGAACACGTTCTTTGAGGTGAAGAAGAATTTTGACTCATAACCTCTTCCGGTGGACCCCAATTGTTCTGGGACCCATCTCATTGGATTCAGCGTCCAAAATTGAGTATAAAATAATACCACACGCCTAGATTGCCAAAAATCTTGAAAATCCACTTTTCGAAAAATACGTTTTGATTATTATTCCCCAAAACGCCCCCTTTTTCTGAACACAATGACCCCACCAGCGTCCCTCATCTGCCCTGACGCCGAGTACTACCCTTCTACAATAACGTCCAAGTCTGATGAACCTGGAGACATAATAACTGAGAAAAAATTAACAAAAATCAAAGAACAACAATAATAGAATGGTCCGTACCGATACAGATTGCGGCTATCTGGTTGAGACGCGTCCGACAAAGATCGTTGATGAAGATTCTGCGGATTAGAAGAGTCGTCGTCGGATCTGGAATATAACGACGAATTTAGACTTTAGCGGGCAATAAATGAGATTAAAAGACACTAAATCATTTTAACTTCTTACCTGTGACCTGGTGATGGGGATACGGGAATGCAGTGTGAGTACCAATTGGCAACGTCGACGTTTTCTTCCATGTACTTTTTCAAAAAGGCATGGTCCAGAAGAGCTCGATATTTGGGCCGAACGCGGTAGTCCTTCAGTAAACTGTAATGAATCATTATTTGTATAGGGCTTGTGAACAGAAAACCTTTGTGAATGAGAAAATTGATTGAAGTTGTGGAAAGTTAACAAGAAAAACATGGGAAAAGCTCTTTAAGTGTCGCGGTTTCAGCGCTCCTGGTGATAGTGCGAGGAAGTTCACCCCACCCCACTACCTAGGGGATGATTGTGTAGAAGCCCATGCAGAAAAAAATTACCGCGATTTTTCGGCGGATGGCAGGTAACAGCAGTTGGAACTGCTGAGGTAAGTGTAATCAACCTTCTCACGCAGAATGCCAATCTTATATGCAAGATGCTGAAGAACGCCCTGTGGACATTGCCATTGCCGCAACATTTGTTTTATTTTCTTTTCGATGCTCGACCCTTATTATACATTGTAATTCATATAAAAAATTGAAAATGACAAGCAATATATCGTGTCACCATAAGCGCTGAGGCAGGGGCAGTAAAGAGCTGTAGTGAGACTCCTGGAAGACATGTGGGCAAACAACAACTGGTATCTCCTAAAACATCATACAAATTACTCACCAAAACGTGATAAAGTCTCGGAATTCAGGAGAGAAATCTTTGTCTAGAGGCAGTGACGGTGAATCTTCTTGTAAAACTCTCGATAAAACCTGAAAGCAGAACATAACATAATGGTTTGCTCCATCGAAGGTTGCCAGTTGGCTCTTCTACCATCCAGGGTCATTTTGAAGGAAAACCACCCCGGAAAAATATCACAATGAAACTGTGAAACAGCACGCACCTCAAAATCTGAATTGCAGCCAGGATAAGGGAAAACTGACGTCGCTAATTCAACCAGTGTGATTCCTAGAGACCAAACATCAGCTCGGATGTCATACGCAGGCTTCATCGGGTCTGGAGGATTTATGCGTTCAGGCTGGAAGTAAACAGTAGGAAGAGTTGACGCAAAAATTCAACTATATGATGAACAATAATGTAGGTTTTATCAACTTATAATGATAGTAAGGATAATTTAGTGTAGATTTACACTAACAAACGTTGAGGCAATCAGATCTCAGTTAGTTATATGAATAGTTAATACCGTAGATTTCAAATGAAGACATTTCCATCTTTTTGCTAAGTATCCAATGATTTTGCCAAATAGTTGTGTACCCTTGAAATATAATATAGGTTTGCAGGATTGTTTTTGTGGTTTTACAAGGATGGAAGTTCTGCTCAAAGGCACAGGCATGGTTCAGGCATTTCGTTTTGACCGAGTGTGTGTCAAAATGGATGTACATGAACTCGTTATGGCCCGAAAAAACAAGCGCCTGAAATTTTATGAATCTCGTAATCCTCAGGCTCCCCGACCTTTCAGTGATAAGAACTCTGCACCGTGTCCTTTACTTACTTTCCCTTCGTATTACCTTTTTTACCTTCAAAATCTAAAGAATAATACATAGAAATTCAGAAATACATTGAAATTTCGCTCAGACTGAAGGAGCTATGCCGTCAGTTGGCGGTCCAGAATTGATATGAACAAGAAAATTTCGCATGTTGACTTCAAGAAAGCTGCACATTTAGCGGCAACACAATTCATCAAGCATCAAAAAAGGTTAGGTAAACTTGCTCAAACGTGAAACACAAGACATGATTAATTATTTGGAATCGTGGTGGGACATTTTTGAACGTTCAAATGAAAATAACTGGACCATGGAAGTCCAGAACTATCTTTCTGACGTGGTGAACAGATTTGCGCCTCCAGTGCAGTGACAAATCATCTGCTGCCAAAAAGGCAAAAATGTATCAAAAGAAAACTTCCGAAACGCTCTCTGTCGAGCCGAGTAGGGAAGCACAGAGAATCAGGGAAAAGGGAGAAAAGTATTGGAAGACATCTTTCAAAACGCCCTCTGCCAGGCTGAGTAGGGAAGAGAGTATGGTCAGTACTGAAATCACCAGGACGGCAAAGACTGAGGTACTTTCCGAAAGAAATATTCTGACTCCCCATGTTGTACAGAAATGGCCAAGACAACAAAGGTAAGGTAAAAACTAGAGTAGAGTTTCAGTTGGCCGAAACGAATTCCCCTTCTAAAAAAGTTCCTTTGGTTGAAAAGGAACGTGCCCCTCACAGGCATTCAGCAGATACAAGCTTGCAGCAAAAATGGCACAGGTATGTGCCTTATGAAGACAGAACACAGTAGAGCAAAATGCTCAGTGCAGCCAAATGCACATTACTGGCAGAGGCTCTGTACAGACATAGGTTTGGTTCAGACAAGTGCTCCATGGACTCATGATTGATGTAAACACATACACAATTCAGACACATTACCCTTGGCAGACACTGCTTGTTGCAGAAATATGCTCATTACTGGCACATGCATATGCCTTATGAGGACACAGAACGGTAGAGCAAAATGCCCAGTGCAGCCAAATGCACATTACTGACACAGGCTCAGTACAAAAATATGTTTGGTTCAGACATGTAGTACTGGCACACCAGGGCGCAGACATTTGCTCAGTTTAGTGTAGGCACCAACTCCTTAAAGTGAGTTGAGGCATTGCCACTGTTGGCTACAAGAGGACTGAGATTACCTTCACGTCTTATCATATCAGAGAAGATTCCTTTTGTTTAAGTTGAAGAGATTGATATTGTGTTGCTTTTGTTCTGAATAAAGGACACATTTCTGAAAGTTGGTGTTTTTCATATGATTTACCACTAGTCACCCAAATTGTTCTTAAAACAATGCTCATTACCGGCACAGGCATATGCCTTATGAAGACAGAACACAGTAGAGCAAAATGCTCAGGGCAGCTAAATGCACATTACTGGCACAGGCTCTGTACAGAAATAGGTTTTGTTCAGTCAAGTCCTGCACTGACTCATAATTGGTGTTAACAGATACACAATGCAGACACACTCCCAATAGCAGACACAAGCTTGCTGCAGAAGTATGCTCATTACTAGATACATGCATATGCTTTATGTAGGCGCAAAACACAGCCAAAGCGCACCACATGCGTAATGCTGGCACACCAGGGTGCAGACTTTTGCACAGTGAAGACACCACCTCATTAGATGCATGCTCACATGCCCATTATTGACACAGGCTTGGAGTATACACAAGCACATCAGCCAACATAAGAATATTCCTGCCAGGTTTGCTGTACCCATACAAAGACCAAAGCGTTTGAATCTTGTAAAACTATCTGTAAGGTGATCTGATCAGCCTCTCAAGAATAGTTAACAGTTTTACATTAAATTTCATCATGACCTGATTGCCAGTTACCCAAATCACAAAATATAAAGTTATATATTACTCAAGACTCACGGCTAAATAAGCAGTACAGCCAGCGTTCTTCGTATTGGCTTTTGAATTAATGAGGTGACCAGATATACCGAAGTCACACAATTTGACGTTCCCTCGGTTGTCAAGTAAGATGTTGGAGGGTTTCACATCTCTGTGAATAACGTCGTGATTATCCTTCAAGTAATGGAGCGCTCTTACAGTCTGTAATAAAACATTACAACTCATTAGTATGGCCATTGCATAATAAAATTGGGACATTTAGTTAAAAAAGAGTCTAAAAAATGTGTGTAAGCTAAAAAATGTGCGATATTTTAGATATGGAGCATTTTAAAAATCTCTATAGCTGGAACAGAGGACATCTATCCACAGTATATCTAAAACCACACATTTTGACACGTGAATAGTAAGATTGAGAAGAATATCCGGTTTTGTTCTAGATACAAGCACAGGAGAGTAATATTCCAATAAATGAATGTAAAAACATGAAAAAGTAAAACAGAATAAGCACGTTTTTTATAATTTAAGAGTGCTTTTATTCACTTCTTGAAGAATAAGCGGCAGCAAAGTGATTGGACGATACTGTACGCTTTCCACTGGTCTGAGATTATCGTTGTCCCAGGTCTAACGTGTTTTAATATAAAATGTTTCCGCATCTCTTTTGTTATTTGGGCAAATTTCTAAAAGAAACTTTCTTGACCCTGTCTCATTTAGGCCAAATATGCCAATTGATTGGAGAATAATGAGCCACAATTGATTTATCGTAGGGATTCGCTGTCTTTTGTGACATCTATACTCGAAAGACTCATGTTCCAGGTGTCAAACTCTTAAGGCCATGGGCAACTGGAGGTGTATGCTATAAGTATTTCAGCGGAAAGCCAGCTTATAGCTCTTTCATCAGTTCTCAGCGCTTCAGACAGTATCTCCAGTTGCATGTTGCACTACAGACCTAGATCTACAGACGTAGATGAGACCGTATTTTTTCATGCTCAACATTGTAAGCATTATCTGTATCATATTCCTTCCATTTGTCCAAGTCTTACATCATACAGGAATATGAACATTGAAAGTCAAGGGGTCGAGATGCTATGAAATCCTCTTCACCCTTCGGTTAGAGCGAATCTTGATTCTTTATCAACCTCTTAACTTTCAATCAAAGTCATTATTTGTCTCTTTGGTTATCTCCATTTCTCACCTTCACCGAGACTTGCTATATACAGGAATAATGAACCCTTGTGTAATAATTTACAATGATTTTACTACTGCAGCTATCTGCTGGATAGTGGGGGGCAATACTGGGCAAAAACCTTATTATCGCCCTCCACATTATTCAAACGCATGAAAAACCCGCTCTTTCTGCTGTTTACAGACCAAAAGAGGAGATTCCAAAGATTCCAAAACACTAGCCAAACGTTCAAAAAGGTTGATTAGAGGGGTCACAATTTGGCTATGAAAATGGGTGGCTATCAGGAGCATAGCGTGGCTCTGGAATGGGAGGTACTGAGAATATATATTATAAAGTAAAAACTTGGAAAATAGGTAATCAGAATTGATTGCAAGAGGCAACTGACATCATTTTTCTTGTAAGGCTGGCCGTCCACTGGATGCGAATTCGCGCGAAGAGGCGAATTCGCAAGTTTTCGCCTCTACGCCTCTTCGCGCGTCGAAACCCCGTCCACTGCACGCGAATTCCTGTCAGTTTCGCCCGTCCTATCAGCTGTTTTGGGTCGAAAGACAGATAGGTACATTGTTTAGTGAAGTAGTATGGGGACTACACATGTGGGCTAGGTAAAAGGGTGCGGCAGGTATAGATTTCCATCACCGGGTTCGCCTGTTCGCGCGTTCGGAAACAAACTGGTTTGGTTCTCTTCGCCTTCGCCAGACTTCGCGCGATCACAGCGCTTCCAGTGGACGAGGTCCTATACGAATGCTAGTTTGTTAAGAAGCGAACTCTTTGCGCGAATTCGCGTACTTCGCCTCTTCGCGCGAATTCGCGTCTAGTGGACGGCCAGCCTAAATGAGATAGATTTGTCCACTTTTCACCAAGAAATATTTCAATTAGGTTCGAAATCATTGAGGTTTAATTGCGGAAAGGATTTGTTTTCAAACCCAATACTTCTCAATAGGTTCCATGAACTAACCTCTATCAATCAACATAGTATCGAATCAGACTGTCAACAATCTCTGATTTGAACCTAATAGGAAGATTTTTATTCATTGCACCTCTTTTCATCTTTTTGTCGAGGTCTCACCACTACCTGTATCAGCCCTGATGGTGATAGTAAAGTACACTCAAGAGAATTAGAATCAATTGATTAGTACAAGTACGCACCGCTAAGGTCACTTTTCCGATGATAGGTTCAGGTATGGAAGAGCCAAGACGTTTCAGGAGCTTGTCAAAACACGTGGACATCAACTCCATGCAAATCCACACTTCTGATTGAGTGATGAAACAACCTAGGCACTGAACGATGTAAGGACAGTCGTGCGATTTTAGGACAACTTCCAAATCCATGGCGATTCTTTTGTTCTCTTCTGCATTTCCGGAGCGACGCATTTGCTGTGTGCAGAGAAGAAAATACATTTATTAATGATGACGTAGATACAACTTTTCTTAAAAGAGTCGTTCTGGGGTAAAAAATAAAAATCGGAGGCATCGAACTACAGTCTATTTCTGCATAAAATAATGAGTACACTTGTTTAATATATTTCGATGATCAGGTCATCATCAGTAACTAACATGAACTGAAGGTACATCATGGAAATACAGCTTATATGTTAGCAAAAGTGAATGTTAAGTTATATTGAAAGGGGAACTTGAAATCCTATTGGCTCAGAAAGGTCAGAGAAAGGGGGGGGGGGGGGCTGATACCAATTAACCCTGGAACCGTACACTGGGGAACTGAGTGCCCCAGGGGAATTTAGCTTTGCTGTAAATTTTAGCTGGCAACGCTGAGCGCAACCACCTCCCAATACTTTTTTTGACATTGGAGAGCTGCCAGTTGCTCTGTTTGCCGGTTCTGTAATGCATTGCATTCTGTAAAGGGCCCAAAGGTGCAGCATTTGTACAGGAAACAATGACACAAAACCACAATTTTGTGTGCTATTGCAAGAGTCATGTGACAAGTGTTTATGCCACTTGTAGTGAAGAAAACATGAAAACACCTCAAAATCTGGGACAATCTCACAACTTTGAAAATGTTTGCTGAAAAATTAAGTTTTTGTAGGAAAAACTAACTATTGCAGGAATGAATCCAAATATGGTGAAATATGTTAGAGGAATCTGGTAAAGTCAGAATGAGATGATTCCTCAACATATTTCACCATTATTGGGTTCATTCCTGCAATAGCTTGGTTTTCCCTGTCACAAATGTTACCCTCACCATTGTTTGAGCTCCCTTTCTCTTTGTCAGCCTTAATTTTCATCCCCCCCCCCCCCCATTCCTCTCACCTTTCTGAGCCAATAGGATTTCAAGTTCCCCTTTCACTATAACTCAACATTTACTTCTGCTAACATAATATAGGCTGTATTTCCATGACCTTCAGTTCATGTTAGTTACTGATTGACTGACCTTGACCATCAAAATATATTTAACAAGTGTACTCATTATTTTAGGTGGAAATAAGACTATAGTTTGATACCTCTGTTTTTAATTTGAAATGGGTTTCCACAACCTCGTTGCGGAAGATTTTATTCATATCATTCTGGGGTACTAATGCATTAGCAGGGAAATCGAGATAATAAAATGCTGCGATTTTATATCGATTTTCTTCATTCGATGTTTAGTTGTAGCTGTTATTGTTGCCTTTCCTTCCAAGCTTCCCGCTTTCACAGGTTGTTTCAAATAGACATTGCCTTCATGCTACTTAGGATTTTGAATAAAAGATACGTAGAGTTGGAGGTTTTAGGTATAGTTGAGTGTGCATTGGTGTGGATGTAGATGAATAAACTGTACTACCCTATATGTACATCATGATTACATTAATGTTTGTTTTTATTATGCCACTTATGGTCTCCAATGCTGTTTGTTCTATAGTCCTCAACCAAAACCCAATCCCGCCATTTTTCTGACAAGTTACAATCAAATGAAGTGAAATCGATATATAATCGCAACATTCGATTATTTCGATTGTCATGTTAATGGGCCCTGTAATGCTTTAGCATGGACAATGGCCAACGGACTCACCTTCACTGCTATGACTTCTTGACTGGGTTCATGCCGCATTTTGAAAACATGGCCTGATGTGCCGAAACCGAGCTCTCCAAGCTCTTTCAAGTCGTTCATATCACTTTCATACCTCTGCAAAACGATTACGCGTCAAACCTCAATCAATTCTCCAAAATGTTCGTCACACAATAGCGAATTATTCACTTACAACTCCGTTGATGTGAAGAATACCGGATTGTTTCATAATTTCTTTGAGTTTTTTCTCGATGACGTTGTTGTCCGGCGTTTTCGGCTGCGAAAGATTCGTCCCCGGAAGCTCAAATGGCTTTTTGGCGGGTCGGAGGTCAACGCCCACTGCAACAAATAGGTTGAAAATGAATACAAGTCAGACAAAATATTGTCGAATGTAGAATCTTGCATCAAAAACAGCCATAAATTTGAATATAATGAATACAACGAAGGCAAACAATTACATTTTCACGACATTTTGTCTCAAAATCCAACTTATATAATGACGAATTTCCCTAAAATTCACCCAACTTATTTATGTAAATGCAATAATAAAACTTATTCACTTTTCGCAATAAGTATTCGGAGAAAATTAAGTCATACCATATGAGTTTTTAAAATGTTTTCCTTAATATTATATTCTATGTAAGTTGCATCATCATTGATGCATTTTGTTACAGCAGTCCTCAGGGAGTAAAACGCTGCAAATCCTCCCATGACGGTCGGTTATTCTTTGGAACAAGATTATGGGGGAAATGAGTGAGTGGGGAGGGTCCTAGACTCATTCTAATTGTTTCAGCGTCCAAAATTTGGTGAAAAATGATACCCAACATGCCTAGTTTCCAAAATAACCAGAAAATCGAGTTTAAAAAAAAAAAAAAAAAAAAAAAAAAACAGACTTATACCCATGCCTTTCTCAATTTAGGGCCGATATGTTTCTAGGCATTGAGATTTCTACCAACTAGAACCCGTCTCTAATAAAAATTTCATATTTTCAGACAACGTTTTACTACCAAGAAGAGTATTCACGGCGGACGGATATTTTGGGTTGTGATCTAGACACCTTGAAACACAAACTATCAAATTTTGAGGCAAATCGAAGAGGTTGAGAGCTCTGGTAAGAGTACATAGGTTGACTATTCAACGTATAATAGACAAAACAAATAAACTGGACCAATTCCAATCGATTCAGTGTCCATTCTAGCTTTCTCGAAATTTTTCAGCCCAACCGGACAAAATTTGGGGGGCGTGGGGGGTCAAAATGTGCATTTTGAAAATGGATTTTCGAGATTTTTGGCGATCTAGGCGTGTGGGGTATCATTTTCCACTAAATTTTGGACGCTGAATCGATTCGAACGAGTCTCCATGCTGCTGGCCCGAGAAATAACCAACCCCTGTGAATGAATTTGCAGCGTTTTTTAGATTTCGTTCATTTTGGCAGTGCTCTTTACGTTTCTGTACACTGAAATTGCTGTCTGATGTTGCTGAAATTCGCTCAGCGTTACTTAACTGCTGTCCCTCGGTGAGCTAGAGTTAATCTGAGTCTCGTTTAAACAAGACGAAGTTGTTTTTTTCTGATTTAATATAATTATGGCATCAGTAACCAGTATCATAGTTTCGGAGTCTGGCTCAAGTTGGTCGGTATTTTGAAGTGTTCTTAGCTCTAACATTGTGGCAGAAACGTGCGTTGATCCATAATACAAAGAAGTTAGATCTAGATCAGAATCTAGATGATTTTTTTTTTCAAATTATTAAAACTCTCTTTACAAGACCACCTGTTTATAGCTGCTTTGAATAACCATATGAGGTTGTTTCCTCAGTTTGCGAGTAGTTGTTTTCCTTTCAAATCCATGTTATTTACCTCACCAGGCAAAATCAGTTGACGTGGACCATCTGCAATGCGACCTAGAAACCGACCAGAAAGACAAAGCCCAACTGGCCAAGCAGTTGGAGAAGGTCAATACACAAGTAGCGAGGTAAGTCTCTCACTTTTGTTGAATTGTCCGTTATTTTATTTTTAATTTTTCAATTTGTTTTTCATGTAGTTGATTGAAATGAGTCTCTGTGAATAAATTTGCATAAATTTGCGTATTTATTTATTTTAGTTCTATTGTCCTTAAATCGTATCTAAATAGACCAACCATGGCAAACATGTGTCAGCCCGGTAAGAACCTATTCAATTCCTTCCACGTTTCAGGAACTACAATCTTTTCGACAATAAATGTTTCTTCAAATAACAATCCATGACTAGTACCCTAATAAAATCAAAACGCTGTTTCACTTAGCCTTCATCTATAGCAGCAGAATTTCAAAGGAAAACATAAAAGTAATACTACACTTCCGATTATTTGTTAGATCTGGTGTAATCTTCCATTTTATGGCCTCACAAAGGATCGAGATTCCAGTTTGAAGTTTTGATGGGATTTTTTTTTATCGTCGTGAGACCTTCAAGTACTTCTTTTGTACCAAAAATAGTGAGTCAGCCTACAAGAAGATTACTTCGAAGAGTTTTAGGCGCACGATTACGAAATTAACCACATCGAACATCTTTGATCATATTAATTGTGTAGAGAGAGAAAAAAATGAAATAAAATAAATTATCACCACTTTTAGGATTTGCCGATTTTTCTCGCAATTCACTATCAATCAATCTGTTTATTCGAAATCAAAATTAACTTAATAAACATATTCATATTTTGAATAATATTGTCCAACTGTAGGCTAGGCCTAAATTGTTGGGAAAGAGTCACAGCTTGAGATTGAATAAAATATAAGAGATAAAGTAAATACACATTTGAAGGACAATTTGATCATTCAAGAGAGAGGAAAATATTATAAATTAATACAATTTTTAAGAATTTTTCTCCTGCTTATGCTTCTAAAGAAAAGCAAAATCCGCTCAGGGCCAATTTTCACTAACCAGGAAAAGATTTTCTTCTTGAATGTACATCTTTTGTGCGTTTCTGGGTCCCTGAGTACAGGCAGTATGGATTTGTGGAGTAAACTCATCATATACAAAGTATTTCGTACTGTTAAGGAGAGACTCAAGTTTGGATTGATCAGCTGGAATCGTGTTCCATGGCCATGGTGATGTTAGATAATCAAGTGTGGATGTCTGTGGTAGAGAAGAAGATGGTTTTGGGCTAGGAGTTGCTTGATTGTGAAGACTTTAATGGTATTGAAGAGATGTTGGGTGTATAGTTAGTTTGTTCATGTATTTTTCCAGCGCGCCCCCCACACCATTATGCCAAACTATAAGACTGATTGGACCAGAGCTGCATGAATCAATTTAAGCGTCAGAACGTCCATGACTGATTGGATCTGGAAAAATATCCAAGTAGATTTCCAAAGATTGCTGTATAAAAAAAAAAATAGTATGTGGTTGCCAGCTCATTCTTCATCAATGATTATACCCAAATATTCATATTCATTCACTCATTCTAAGGGTGAACATTTGCAGGTCCTTTGCACTCCTGACCTTCAGCACGATGATTTTTATTTTAGAAAGAGGCTCACTATTGGTTGGTTATTCCTTGAATAATCAACCTATGTTTTCATGCAAATGGTCAAACTCTCCGATTCGGCTCATAATTTGTTTCAATGTCCGTCCGCCGTCCATTGTCCGCGCCGTTTTCGGTAGTAGAAAATTTTCTAAAAATCTGAAATTTGGGTCAGGCGTCTGTTCCCGGCCTAGGACGGTGTTCGAAACTTTTCAGCCCGATCGGACCAAATTTGGGCGGGGTAGGGGTCAAAATGCGTTTTTTGAAAAATGGATTTCTGAGATTTTGGGCGATCTAGGCGAGTGGGGTATCACTTTCCACTAAATTTTGGACCCTGATTTCCCCATTTTGAAGAAATGAATCTCCACGAGCCTAGTCCGATGTTCAAATTAGTCTCCATGCGCCTGGTTCGAGGATTTTTCGTACTTGATATGACCATGTACTTTGTCTTATTGGTATTCGGGGTCAACATGTTATCTGTGCACCAAGCGTTTATTTGATTCAAAATGGAGTCTGTTCTCTCAAACAGTTTGCTCCATGCTGACCACAACGACTGCATCGTCCGCAAAGAGATACATATTTGCAGCTTCAACTGCAAAATTCGGTTAACCTGCACCTGAAAAAGGAGAGGCCCCACCGTGGAACCCTGCATCTGACCTGATTCATTTGTGATCTCCATTTGATTTTTCAATGTTCCAAATTGTATACTCATACCATTTATAATATGATTATCGCTTCAGCCAGACCATCAGGACACTATCAGCAGAAGAGTACTCACGGAACCGCTGCACTCAGAAGCGTAGCATAAAATGGAACGAACTATTGCCTGGAAAACATGGAGCTTTGATTGCAGAGGAACGCTGGCGTCGGAGAAAAGGGTACCCCACATATAGTGTTCATAGCAAACCTGGCAGTGCTGGACTTCGACCTCAGGTGCCGGGTGAATGACAGCTTTGGCGTCAAAGTAACTCCGAGGTAGAAGTAATTATTGACAATTTCTATGTCCTCCTTACCGAACTTCCATCTCTCAGATCTGCGAGGACGGCCTCCATTCTGGAAGATCAGGATTTTTGACTTTGCCACACATCCCTGCCCCATGGACCAGGCTGAAATGCACTTCGCGGCATGGTGACTACAGCCTGCCCTTGTGCTGAGGCTCCTGCCTGCCCCTTTGCTAAATTGTGGTTCCCTGAGTCGCTCCAGGTTTAAGATGGCTGTCTTCTCGTGACTAATAATGGGTAGAGGAGCGAAGGAGTGCGGTAAAATATTCTCAAGTATTTACGTAGCCTGACTTGTCGACGATTTCCTTTTCTTCTTCCCTCCCATATAATATGTAGCAGCAAACTTTTATATTTGATTGCAGTGCTAGCATTTCTTCTTCATTTTATTCTATATCTTCTCATTAGGCCAGTATAAACAGATTATTTTTCTTCGTTAATTCAAACACCGACTTCCACACCCAGCACGGTAGTATGTACCTTATGGTGGGCGATTCCCGGTAGTTAGCGATATATTTTTTTCTCTCATTAAGAAATTGAGTGTCATAAACCTTCTTTGACCGTCTTCAGCAGAATAAATTATTTGGTTGAAATGCACTGTCAGGGACCGTTTGATAACACGCTTGATAAGGCGTCTAAATATCGACTTCGAGATCACTGTATCGATGTTACTGTCATGATAAGAGATGGCAGGTTTGACCTGGACGGTGATCATTGCGTATTTATGACGTAATTATAGCGTATATGTTTTTAAATGGTGTATGTGGATTGTCATGTATAACATGCGCATTTACTTGGGCAGTGACTTTTTGACGCGTTTATTGTGACGTCACAGAACTATCGATTATCTCGCTTGACAGGACATATCGATATATTAGGGCGCCATGACAGGGGCCCCCAACAGCGCATATGTACCAATTATTTTCATTTCATTATATATACGTTAAGATTGGGTTTTAGCCCTAACTGCATCTGAATAATTAATTACCCAAGAAATCATATATTGGAAAGCAAAAAAATGTGACATGTCTTCGCCTAAACCTGAAATGTGGCCTTTTGTCCCCAAAATAGTCACATCGGTCATACTAAATTCATTATAGGCCGAATAGGCGCAGTTTTGGTGAGGCTCAATGGGTACGTGGGGGTTGGAAACTTTTGGTAGGTGTCTAAAAGTGAGTTTCCATCTAATTTTGGACACCGAATCGATTGTGACAGGTCGACCTCCTTCACAGGCCAAATTTAGCTGATGGTTTTCTTTCATACTGAAGTGGCTACAAGGACACGATTTCCTCTGCAAGTAAAGTGAATTCTGGGAGGTATTTTAAATCCATTTGTAGGTAATAAGTAGAGTCAAAACCCATTTTGACCCAAAAATTGACTTAAAATCGGTATAAATTGAATATAACTCTACAATCCAAGCAAATCAGGACGTCTGAATTAGGCCGAAGACAATACTTGAGAAGATATTTGATCACAGGCTCAACAAAGGAGTGAATATAAGGTCAGTAAGTACTGATAATACCTTGGCATACATAGTGCTTTTTCTGCAGTTTTATGCGTGTTCATCTCAGCTTATCCATGCTCTTACACTCGTTAAGATTACGTAGTCGCTTTCACAGAATTTATTTTGGAAATTAAAGACCAAGCTCACAGTAGATGACCCACAGGCGTCTCTATTGTGGTAGTAAAATAACGCTCATACACTCGACTAAAAGTCATCTAATGGCCTTCTCTAGGCAAATTACAGATAAAACTGACGCGAATTAATTTATCTGAGAGCACTGCAAGTGCGCTATCACGAGAGATACCTTCGACGTCGCACATGAGGTTTGGCCTCGGCCTCATTAACCTTTCATGAAACTTTTGACGCCAGTTGACGAACCAAGATTATTTTTAAAATGTGTATAAAACTATTTGTACACTTTGAACATCAACTCACTTTTGGGGCGGCCGAGAACAAGGGTTGGGCGGGGGCTGGGTAGAGGGAGTCGCGGCGCCGAGTCATTTTCCTGTTCAGCTTTTCCTGTCACCTGGAATGAATTTTCGACTGGGCTGCCCATTATTTGCTGCTAAAATCCTTCGGCGCCTCCATAGTCACTTCAACAATGTCATCATCACGTCCCCGACGACGGCGCACAAATAATTGGTTCAACTTGGAAACAAAACAGCACCGTGTAAAACTCCAACTACACTGAAAAAACTAAAACCGAAGATGGATAAAACAAAAAACATGGGGTCAAGAAGAAAAACAGAAACAGACGTCTAAAAACTGCTGAAACTGCGTTCCCAACTTGGGGTATACGATACTGATCGATATGAGTAAAGTATCGAATATTTCTTTCGATACCAAGTACTTCTGGAATCGATACTTTGCCCAGTGTCGATAGAGTTACTCTTATGGAGTCAAAAAAATTACAAGAAGAAGAAAAAGAGAAAAAAAATTTCATTGAACAATCGCTTTTATTTTGCTACCATCATCAAAATCTGATTCATATTCGCGAAATTCCAACCCAATCCATGATGTCCATCATAACCTGTCTTGCCCCAAACAAACTGAAGATATTCTGCCCAAAACAAGGAACAGACTGTCACCAAAACATCTTGAACGCTTGGCGTTTTTAGATATGGGGATGGAAGAATGGGGACTGTAGGATTTTTGCCATTTGAAATTACTTCATTGAATAAACAGCCTTTTTGGAGTGAAGAAAAATTTGCCATTTTTAGATACCTCTTTATTGTATACCCAAAATTTTACTCCCACACTACCGTAACCGGGTTTTCTTGAATTTTTTATTCTTTATTACTTTATTTGAGTACTCGGATATACGAATCAAGAACCTATACATGTGAGTAATGGTATCGATACTTTACAAGTATCGTATGTCCCTATTCCCAACTCATTGCCAAGAGATATCCATGTTTTAATGTTGAAAATCGATGTTTTCCCAAACATCGACGTCCATTCTTCGATTTTTTTTCTTAGAATTTATTATTTTTGTTATTAAACACTTTATGTTCATTTATTTATGTTCTCATAATCTTCAACCTCAAATTCATCGTATTTACCCGCGTTTTTTCTTCACGCTTTACACGTTCCTTACCAAATTATTGCAAAAAAGTACATTTGTCAACATCATGAGAGGATAAAAGTTAAGATTGGCCCAGGTTTTATTTGTTAATAACTGTATTTTTAATGTCTAGAGTCGATATAATTTGATAATCATTTTATCAAAACCGTTTTTTTTTTTGTCAAAAATCGTTGTTTCTTAGAGAAAATGATCGATGTGAAAACATCGATGAGCGATTAGGTACACAACCTATTCAGCAGTCTTCAAACAATATTATGCACACAGTGTTGCCATCTTCATTATCACAAAGTAACAAATAATAATCCTCTTTCCTCAGATTTATTCAACAAGTTCCACTTCATAGATATGCACAATATTCATAAATAAGATGAAAATAATTTATAATTCATTCTTTAATACACTGAAAGTCCGGACACTAATTCCGAAATCAGCTGATGCTACAGCAACAACCTCAGGTCGACTCACCGAACCTGACGTTTTGGTAACATCGGTTGTACCCGCTGTCTTGTTCGTGCGTGTTTTGCCGTTGAATGGAGTATTGATTTTGATTAGGATTACTTCTAACAATACCTTCCTCCTTCGCTCTTATCTCATCATTCCAGTTTCGCGGTACAGTTAAACAACGATGAGCTTGTGTTTCCTTCTGTAGCTAATCAAACAGTTCTATTTCCTCACGGTAAAATGATGTTTGCCAAGAACAGGCTGATCCGTTGTAAGTTAATGTATTCATTGCCGTATTTTTATTTCATTTAATCAAATTATAGGATAGATAGCTGGCACCTGGAAAATGGGAAACTGTGCGTTTTGCTTATAACATATATAGGGTTGATTGTACAAATTGTCGCCAATAATGACGGTTATACCTATCAGCTATAGTTACACACAATTTACTGAAGAGTAGTTGGGCCTGATACGCGAATTCAACTCGTGAAATAATCCGTCCAAATTCGTCATTTTTCTTGATACTTGCATTGGAACGACGCCATCAGTGTTGAATCAGCGAAGAAGTGTCCATATAAAACAGCGTCAGCTCGTCTATTGTTGGATTTTATGATTAATTTGGACTTGGAGTGGGGCGATTGAGCTATGCAATGGATTGCATGAGTCCGGACAGATCTTAACTGGAAACTACGGTTCATTCTTGTACTTGAAAGCTTTCGAAGGTGAGGATAACTGCCGGACAGCAAGGATTTCAAAGCAGCATCTACATACTTTAAGATGTATGCTTCTTGTACAGTGTACTTTTAACACCCATAAAAACCATTTTCTGTCCTCTTTATGACCAAAAACTGGAGAGCGCCCGCATCAAGATATGGTTACAACATAGGTGTAATTACTCTAATAAGATTACTCATAACAGATAAAAATGAAAATAGATTATATGGGTTCTCCCTTATGTATAAACATAGAAGTTTTTAGAGTAGGTACAGCGCCCAGCTGAATTGTTTTGGGTTCGAGTGAGGATTTCAGGTGTTGGTTGTTGAGAAAGGAAACAAAACGACAGTAAATCGCTTGTTATATTCATACGTACGTCCAATCTCTTCTTTCAGTATTGGTTCGCAGTGACAGTTTTCGGAACCTGACTCAACCGTTGGCAACTTCATCGTCGACGTCAACCAAGTCCGAGAGGACTGAAAAACTTCTGGGTCAACCCTTTCACCATAGTCATCCCCATCTTCTCAAACCTGATGAGGTTCGTTTGAAGAAATTTTGTCCAAATATTGGAATGTCTTCTCTCAAGACACTGAAAACCTCTCATTCTGTCATGTTTTGTATCGCCAACGTTTCACTAATAATGTTTGATAGTTAAATAGTTTCAAAAATAGTAAGTTTTAGTAAGGGTAAGCCGCCAGAGAGGGGTAAATCAGTTGAACCAGCCAGTGGTCCTATACAGTTTGTGGATGAATATTGGACTACCCTTTTCGAGCCAAGGAGTTTTTAGTAAGGCTACCAAGCACTTACAATCGTATGGCCTGAATGCTTGGGGTTAGATTAATTACACAGGGGTAAAGGGGACGTGCATCGCAGTGCCCGGCCCTGCACTTAGACCTAGTGGCCCATTGTGCTAACCCCTGGAGCTCATCTTGGCCGAAGCTCCGTGTTCCCGACTAGGTCCAGCAGAGCTCCGACCAGGTTCTCCTGGTTGAGGATGTCCCTTCGGTCCGAAGTCCCGAAGGTTCTGAAACGCCTATGTTCCAGGGCAGGACAGTTGAAGACGATGTGAGGCGCTGTCTCCTCGTCTTCGCCACAGAATCTGCAGTCAGGGGTACCGTTGCGCTCCCCAATCCTGCAGAGATTCCTCCTGAAGTCCCCGTGTCCTGTAAATAAGCCAACGGTGAGTCTCAGGGAAGCTCTGTTAAGGTTAAGGCATCTCGTGGCCCTTTGTTGGGACCAGTCATCATGGTGTGACCGTGTTCTTGCCAGCACCAGAGGCGCTGGGAGCGAACCCAGGTTGCCACCCACCCCGATAGTAGGGTGCGGGAGATTCCTAGGCATGGTTCAGGTCCCGTAAAAACAGTCCCCGACCCACGCCTGGCCAGAGCAACGGCTCGGTCATTACCCTCAACGCCTGAGTGGCCCGGGACCCATGTAAGGACAACCTTATTTGTTCCACTCAGTAGTTGGAGGGCTTCCCAGCACTCAAGTACCAGCCTCGAGTCAGAGCTCGATCCCATTAGGGCCATGAGTGCTGCTTGGCTGTCAGAGAAGATGTGGATCCGCCTACCTCGGTAGGCCCTCCTCATGTTCTCCTCAGCACATGAACGCTTGGGGTTGTTTTCGACAACTTTTGGCCCAGCGTAGGTGCAGCAGCTGGGAATCGACTGGTTTCCTCCTTAATGCTGTATACTTGGGCTCTCCGCTACATTAAACAACTGAATGCCACTTAATGGAGAATTTTCAAGAGACATTTTGAAAAAGAGGACGTTTTTGGAAGCCGTGTTAGTTGATGATGAGCTGAGATAAGAATCTAGTGAAAGAAGCAGTACACAGGGTGTTAATTGATGAGGTAAGCAGCCTTTAAGTGGCAGATTCTACAACTCATTTGCTACAAAAATGTCTCGTAAGACTTTTCTTTTAGAGACTTTGTTTCTGAGTTATTCAGAATTTATGATTTTTTCTTCTTGTTTTCGACCTGAAGTCACTAAAACGGCCATAACTACTTTAAAAAGATACAAGATAATCTCAAATCTGAGTATACCGTTGGAAAGAGCGCCAATTTCTCCTTCTGATGGGCTCCTCAATCTCCCCAATAAATGAGTACTGGTATTCACTAATTTAGCCTAAAGTCAGAATAGAATGATTAAACGCGAATCCTTGTCAGCATTCAGCCGGGTAAAAGAAACATTTTCCCCTGATGAATTTCCGCGTTCTTTCTTGGAAACACTTTCCCAAAATACCAGCTTTCCAACGGTAAGTTTAAATTTATTTTTGTGACAAAATTTAGGTTAAAAGTGACGTTTTAAGTTGAAAAAATAAAACACATTTTCCCCAAAATCGTGGTTTTTCATGGAAGTACCTAATTCCATGAAGTTGAAAGGTAGGTAAGTGCCTACTATTGAACTTTCTTCAAGCTGAATTGAATTTTGACAATCCCAATCCCTTGAAAGTGAGTAGGTAAAATGGGGGTGGGGGCAGTTGGATTTTGGTCATTACCGGCCAAATAATGAAGGAGTGGTCCTTTCTGTACAAATCTTATGCCTTTGATGATTCCTGTGAATGATCCATCTTAGAAGATACAAATTGATTGATTGCTTGATATTTATCTTTATTTTTTCAAAATAACAAAGTAAGCTTTACAAACAGAGTGAATTATGTTCCCCATTAGCACCTTACATACTCACTTTCAAGGGATTGGGATTTTGGTGTGAAAATGTCTCATTTTTTCAACTTAAAACGTCACTTTCACCCCCTAATTTTGTCAAAAATATAAATTTAAATTTAATTTAAATTCCCACCCCCACGTTTTCGTTCTTTCCCAACTTCAGGCTAAATTAGTGAATACCAATTATCATTTATTTGAGAGATTGAGGCATGAGATTGACTCTTTCCAAAGGTGTACTCAGATTTGTGATTACCATTGAAAATAAGGTAGTTATGGCGGTTTTAGTGACGTCAGGCCGAAAAGAAGAAAAAATCTAAAATTCTGAATAACTCGGAAACGAAGCCTCTAAAAAAAGTCCTAGAAGACATTTTTTGAAGCAAATAAGTTGTACAAAGAGTCTGCCCCTTGAAGGCTGCTAACCTTATCAGTTATAGCTGATAATGGCCTGTATAGCTTTTCCAAGTCAGATTGAGAATTTTCCAACCCGAATTGACAATTCAATACTTTTATGGGAAATCAAATTACTGAAACAAAGTTAATAATATTTTCTTAAACAAATTATTGAAATCAAAATGACAAAATGAACGAAGAATGAAAATTATCTTCATGAAAATTACGCTCTTGTCAAGAAATACAAAATTCGAGACCACTCTGAAATTGGCTACTAATTTGTTTGAAAAAAAAAAAAAAAAAAATTATTCTTTTATTTTGTTTTGTTTTATGTTTGTTCGTTCTGTTTCATTAATTTTACCTCCAATAAAACTTTGGAATTGCCTTAAAAACTTGTCAATTTGGTTCGCCTCTTCTTTTTTTAGTCGTGACAATTTCTCAGATTGGAAAATACTCAATTTGACTTGGAAAAGCTATCAAAATTCTCCATTAAGTGGCATCCAGTTGTTTAATGTAGCGGAGGGCCCAAATCTCGCATCCATACAGCATCAAGGAGGAAACCAGTGGATTCCCAGCTGCTGCACCTACCCTGGGCCAAAAGTTGTTGAAAACAACCCCAAGCATTCATGTGCTGAGGAGAACATGAGGAGGGCCTACCGAGGTAGGCGGATCCACATCTTCTCAGACAGCCAAGCAGCACTCAAGGCCCTAATCATGGCTTAATGGGATCGAGCTCTGACTTTTTTTTTTTTTTTTTTTTTTTCCACGGAGGTCCTTACGGGTCTATTGTGGGTGGAAGGTGCCCCCATGGGCTCCTTCCTCTACCCCAGACACTAGGCGTGCCTCAGGCCAGCCCTGCACCCCTGCCTAGGGTCCTGGACTCGTCCAGCCCAGTAGTCGCCAGGCTCTAAGTCCTGCTGTGGTAGTCGCTGCGGCTCACAATGGCTCGTCTAGCCTCTGATCCCAGCCCCAGGAGGCGGTGGTGGCTCGATCCTCCCCCACCAGCTAAGTACGAAGGATAGCAGAGCTCGAGTCTCCGCAGTCCTTACGTCACTTGCATCAATGGAAGGCCGCCCCCAGTGTAGGAAGCGTGTCCTCGCCAGTGACGGGCAATAGCAAACCACATGCTCCGCCGTCTCCTCCTCTAAGTGACAGAAACGACAGAGCACAGAATCAGATTCGCCCATTTTATGGAGATGATATCGGAGTGGGCAGTGCCCTGTGAGCAGCCCCACAACAATACGCATCTCCCTCCTTCCGAGACCAAGGATCTCCTTAGCCCTCTTCTTGGAGAGTTTGATAAATCTTTTTGCCTGCCTTTGGCCCTTCACACCACGCCAAGAGGCAGCTCTTTTCCTGCTCTCCCACCTTATAGCCTCCCCTAACAGAAAGCTCGTGGTAGTGCCCAGAAACGGCTCTGGCCCTATTGGGAGGGCGCTTGCGCCCTCCCCTGCAAGGCCGTCCGCCCGTTCATTCCCCTCCACCCCTTGGTGCCCTGGGCACCACATCAGGGTAACCTTATTGTTCCCTGCTAGGGCTTTGAGGTTGGCCAGACATTCCCACACTAGCTTCGAAGAAATGGTGAACGAAGCCAGTGACTTGAGTGCTGCTTGGCTATCTGATAGGATGTAAATCCTTGCCCCGTTAGTTCGACGGGACACCAACCTGTATGGACAGGAGCTGATGGCATTAACCTCAGCTTGGAAGATCGTCGCAACTGACCCCAGGGACTCCGAGATTTGAGTTCTCGGTCCATAGATCCCCGAGCCAGCCCTGCCATCCCTGACAGAGCCATCGGTATAGAACACTAAAGCCCCATGTTCAAAATGGGGCTTCCCCTTCTGCCACAGTGATCTATCATGGATATAGACCCTGAAGGGAAGTTCAAAGTTCCGAACCTCTGCCATGTGATCAGAGACCTTCAGAGCTGACTCATCCACTGCCACCTCTTTCAAGATGGCATGATGAGCGCATCTGGATCCCCTAGGGAGAAACCCATTCCTCCACAGTCTTACCCCCTGCAAGAAGGCAACCCTCTTGACATGGATATGTAGAGGTGGAAGGTCCAGTAACACTTCCAATGCAGCTGTAGGGGTTGTGTGCATGGAACCAGTAATCCCAAGGCACGCCATCCTCTGCAGCCTGCTAAGCTGGGACACCGCCGTCGCCTGGCTGACCTTTGTCCACCAAACGAGGGCCCCATAGGTTAGCATAGGTCTGACTATAGTGGTGTATAGCCACATGGTCATCTTCGGGGTCAGGCCCCATGTCTTGCCCAACATGTGCCGCCCTGCTGCCATGACATGAAGGGCTCTATCAACAGCCCTTTTGACATGTGGTGTCCATGTCAGTTTTTGATCGAGGGTGACTCCCAGGTATTTGACTTCCTTGCAGACACGTAACTGTCTGCACCCCAGCCAAATTCCCTGCATGTCAACCCTATGTCTTCTGGTGAAGGGAACAAGGGCCGCCTTATCAGGGTTCACATGCAGCCCTTCCCTACCACACCAGGTCTGTACAGCATTGAGAGCCATCTGCATGCGTTCACAGACTGTGTCTGCAAACTTGCCCCTGACAATGATAACAATGTCGTCAGCATACCCTACTACCTCAAAACCCTGTCGTTCGAGTTCTAGTAGCAGGTTGTCAGCTACCAACAGCCAGAGGAGAGGAGAGAGCACCCCACCCTGAGGGCATCCCCTGCTTGGAATGGCCGTCATGGTGGCCCCTCTCAATTCTGAATATATTACCCTGCTCTTCAGCATTGAGTAAATCCATTTAGTGATTTGTGGGTCGACCCTTCGACTCCCTGCTGCTTGGACAATAGAGCCATATGACGTGTTGTCAAAGGCCCCACCAATGTCCAAGAAGCAGCACAGTGCCACTTCCTTGGCTTCCAGGCTCTTATCTATCAGCATGGTCAACTCATTCAGGGCAGTCTCTGTAGACTTCCCCTTCTGGTATGCATGCTGTGTAGCCTGGAGAGGTTGCAGAGTGAGATAGTGGTCCCTGATTACCAGGTTCACAATCTTCTCCATTGTTTTGAGAAGGAAGGACATGAGACTTATTGGGCGGTATGCCTTTGCATGGCCCTTTTGGCCAGGCTTAGGAATGAAGACCACCCTGACCCTCCTCCACATTTCAGGAATGTAATTTAAGGTATAACTTGCCCTGAAAATCTTCACAAGCACCGGAACCAGAGCCTCCACCCCATGCTGCAGCATGGCAGGGATAACCCCATCCGGGCCTGGCGATTTATAGGGCTTAAATGAGCCAATCGCCCACCTAACACGCTGGGGAGTGAATATCCTACCAGAAGCTGCGTACAGGTGCCCCTCCTCAAGGCAGAAGGTATCGGCTCGTACATGAGGGACTTGTGCATCCTGCAGGCATGTGGACCCTGGAAAGTGAGCTGCAACGAGCTCCTCCAGGGTTTCCACTGCACTCCTGGTATACTCCCCATCTGCCCTTTTAATTACTCCCAGATCATCTGGTCTGCCCTTGCTGAGGACCTTCTGTACCTTAGACAAGGTAGATAAATCTGCAATGTCCCCACAGAAGTTCCTCCAGGACTGTTTTTTGGCCTTTCTTAGAGCACTGGAGTAGGAGTTGATGCAGACTCTATAAGCCTGCCAGTTCCCACTCACTTTTGCCCTGTTGAAAAGCCGCCGTGATTCCTTCCGAAGAAGGGACAGATCCTTATTCCACCATGTAACTGATCTGTTGGTTGTGGCAACCTTGATAGCACAGCTCGATTCATAGCTCTCCTGAATCGCCGCACACATGAGTCCATTGACCCTATCAAGATCCACGTCAGACCGTATGCCCATGTCGAGGTCTTGTAGCTCTGTAGCCAGAAGCACCCCATACAGAGCCCAATCTGTATTCTTGGGACTGCGATACGTCTCAGTGAAGCTATGTGAGTGCTCTAACCGAAACGCAATGATCCGGTGGTCTGACATTGAAGTCTCCCCCAGCACATGCCACCCTGAGACCTTGTTCGCATAGAATCTACTCGCCAACGTTATGTCCAAAATTTCACTACGTGCACGAGTAACAAAGGTAGGCTCGTTACCTTCGTTAAGTACCACAAGGTTCCCCTCAGTAAGGAATTCTACAATGGACTCACCTCTTCTGTTGATGTTATTGCACCCCCACAGAAGGTGATGCCCATTGGCATCGCACCCAATGATGAGATGGAAGCGCTGCTGTTGACAATACAGCACTAGTTGCCGTACCAGCGCTGGAGGGGGCTCATCCTCGTCACCCGGGAAGTAGGCTGAAGCGATGACGCATTTTCCTCCATTTTCCTCTTCCAGCAGTATAGTGGTGAGGTCTCTGGAACAGAACTCAGGCATAGTCAATAGTCGGACAGATGTTTTAACGAGGATGGCTGATCGTGGCCTTTCCTCGCTCCGATGGAATATTAACTTGCAGCTCTGTGCAGAGAGGCCCATCACTCTTCCAGGTGCCGCCCAGGGTTCCTGGATCAGAGCTATGTGATGGTCTTTAGATGTGAACACACGGCTCAGGACTGCCGATGCACTCCTGGCCGTGTGTAAATTTATTTGAAGAAAATTTAGGTGGGAGGCACTTATTTCTCCTTCTTTTTCTGCTGCCTTCCCCACTGCCTCTTTGGCATAAAGGAAGGGCGCTCGCCCTTCTTCCTGCGTTCCACTGTCAATGGAGGTCGGAAGGCCCTCATAGGTGCCCCCTGCCCCATGGTTTGGTCAGCAGGAAATGCAGAGGACCCTGAAGGTCTCTGCTGTTGGCCAGAAGGACCTTGGCCCCTCCCACCAGTCTCCACCACACCTTTTGGAGCAGTCCTGACTGGATCAGGGAGGAGGCGGAAGGGCCCCGCCAAACTGCCCGAACCCCCAGCAGCCACCCCTGGGTCCCTTGTTGAACGGCCAGTGGAGGTGCTTGGTACACTCTCTGGAAGGGCAGCCCAGGACACGTTGGCTGGCCCTATGGCACCACCAGTCCCAGGACTACTATTAACCGAAGGCACTACTGCCTTGGGTTCAGCCTGCCCACCCAGAGTAGCAACCTGGGGGGCACGAGGTGCCAGTGAGGGCTCTGTTGGAGAACCTTTCTTAACCCGAATTGTACCTTGTCCCAATCGGACATGGACATGCGGGTTTTCCTCCAACGTCCTCGCTGATTCCTCATCAACAAGGAGGTTAAGCAGGACTGCCGCGCCTTTGACGGTCCTGCACAGGACGCTCCAGCTCTCCGGGTAGAGGCCCCTGTTCTGCCTCCCCAGCAGCCGGAGAATCCCCTCATTTGTTTCCTGGGCACAACCTGGGAGGAAGGCTGTGGCGGATCTTGGCCGGGGTAGTTCCCTGCCCTCCCTCACGTGTAGCCTTGCACCCTCCCAGGGGGCACAGGACTCCATGAGTGCCTTTAACGACTCGACGGTGCCCTCATCCACACAGGTGATGGACAACCATCCTCTGCGATGCCCGGCTGAGAGGAAGCCAGGCTTGGGCCCATCCAGCGGCAGGTCCTTGATCCCCTGGATAATACAATCCTGGATCAAATCCATCTGCTCGTTGGTCAGCAGGACGTCTGGGAATGCCCGGTGCATAACCCCAACCTTCCTGCCAGACAGGGCCTGGAAATAGAGAGTTCCTAAGAGATAAGTCCAGCTGTGCTAGGTCCATCGTTTTTGGTCTTATCGGGGCTTCGCTAGAGCGAGCTAATTTGGATGCTAAAGGATAAAAGATGCCTCCTCAAAGTGTCCTCATCTGAAAGTGACGTCGAATTTAGAGCAACGTAAAATGGCGTCTTCTACCCTGTTTGTCAACATCAGCATACGGCATTTTGTTTTCTCCACCGATTTCGTGCTCCTGTGTTTTGTGAATTTTCTTCAACCTCGCCCGTCATCGAAAATGTCGCTCGACTATTTTTATCGGTCCTACGTGAATGGACACCTGTCAAGCAGCAATCTTCCATGGCTTTTCGAACTTTATTTACAAAGCCGAGATCGTCCTACACCTCGTCGACTGGTGCCACTTGGTCCATTTTCCCTAGGTTTGTACAAATATGCCTTAATTATTATTGCCCGGTACTCAATCAATATGCTATCTACCGACCATTCATTGGTTCAGTATGCTATCTACCGACCCATCCTTCTTTCTTCATCTGCCCACTGCGCCGTCTTGAACTTTTTCACAAACACCTATTTCACCTGGCAGCTCTTCAAAAATTGCTCACATGTAGCATCGTCGTAGATAATTTTCCTGTACAAGTGACACGCACTCATCGTGCCTACGTGAAGAAACAACCGAACTGGACTGAACATTAAGAAATTAATGCGTGTTAGATGAGCAAGCCAATTCATTTGTTCGCGTTTTTCGAGGCGGTAGATAGCAATTGTAAGCACACGATAGATACGCCCGGTCAGCGGTAGATATCGGTTTCAAGGTAGATAGCATATTGATCGAGTACCTTATTGCCCTGCTCAACCAATTTATTGCGAATTCCCACAAAGAATGTGCAATTTAATGCCCTCAGTTGTAAATTTTAGATCTCATGACTGACGACGAGGTAGAACAGCAGTTCCGTTTCAGCAGAGACCAGTTGGTACAGCTCCAAACCTGTTTCCGACTCTCTGACGTCCTATGAGCAGATGGATATCGAGTTGCAGGTATTTATCTAGATGCAGAGGATGTCCACATTGTGCCTGTATCACGTGCACCATATTGGTCTGGCTAATATTTAACATTATTAATATAAAAGTAGTTCAAACATCAAATTGAAGTTCGTAATCATTACAATCAAGTATATGAGATTAACATTCTCTCTACCCTCTATGCGTCCTCCTCATTATCTCATTTATGCCCACAGGCAGTGGCTGCTAAAGGAGCTCCCCTGAGCAACGTTTGGACTTTTATCGATGGAACGGGCAGAAAAATGTGTCGCCCTTCAGAAGTGCAGCAATTATATTATTCTGGCCACAAAAGATTCCACAACCTTGTCAGTCTAAGGACCCTACGAGGGAAGGAGGCACGACGCCGGTAAGTGGGTTTGGATATTCGCCTAATTACATGTATTTGGAAGGGTTCCGTTAAAAAAAAAAAAAACAACTAAAAAATCATGGTTTTCGTTTCAGGTATTTGGACAGGATGTGGTGTTCAGGAGCAGATTAGCAGGTTGCGCGTTCGTCGAGACCGAACTTACGTCATTTACGGGGACCCATCATACCCTGTCTCAGACATCCTCATTACTCCATACCCTGCTTGCTACAAATCGCCAGCCTCGCTGAGACGGCACCCAAACCGCCTTAATCACCATGAGGGCGAACAACTGGATAGAGAGGAAAGAAAAATAACTACAATAAACATGAACAATGTATATATCAAACGTACATAAAATTCATTGGTAAGCAGGAATCAGACTGACATGTCCGTAACACAACATAACGAACTAGGGAGTTCATGTAACACTTTATAAATGCCTAATATCACAATCCAGTTTCAAAAACAGTAGGTAACAATAACCCAGAAAACAATAAAAACAAGGAGAACGCCGAAAGTATAAGTTTTAATTTGGTTTCTGAACTAATTTTTCGACCATCTCCATACTTTGTATAGTGTTGGCTTGAAAATTTTGGTTCTGCTCCAAAATGTCGCTCATGAAGCGCCGTACAATGGGTTTTGATTAGATTGACATATTCATTCTCCCAACCCTCTTCACGCAAAATGGAAGCTCATAATTCAATATTTGAATGGAGTCAATTTTTTTGTTATTTCTTGAATAATTAACCTATGTAATCATGCCCGAGTTCATGGGCCTACTCCAATTATTGGCCTCAGCCTTTTTTAAAAAACATTTCATGATGCCTAGGTCAAAACGCTGCAAATTCTTTTACAGGGGTTGGCTATACCTCGGACTTCTCTTGGTCCGACTCATTCCAATCGATTCAGCGTCAAAAATTTACTGTAAAATGATATCCCACACGCCTAGGTACATGTAATCTCAAAATGGGTGAATAGATACCCATTTTGACCCATAACTTCATTCAGTAGGCGCCAACTGCATACCTGTTCAACCTCCAGCTCGTCCCACCCTGAAAAGTACATTTATAGTTTATTAAAATTTGAGCAAGCAGTAAGCAATGTAAACTGTGGTATAAGAAACGTAAAATTGTGGTTTGTTTCTAATAAATTAATAGATGCAGTACAACAATACATTCTTCTTTCCCCCAAAGAACTTTGCGCCATCCTATCGCGCACTTTGAAATTATTGAGCAGCAGGGTCACCCTCTGTCTCACGCTTTTAGGCGCAAAATTCTTTCCTCTTCTATTCTTCAAAACATCGGCAATGTAAATCCATCTAAGGATACAGAAAAAAAAATATTGTCACTGAAAATTGTTGCAGATCCATTGGAAGATGTCGTGAGACCAGCTTGACACGTTAAAGCCCATTGTGGTATCCGCATTATTCACAGAATATTATTAAACTAGAGGGTCAAAACCTACAATTCTGAGCATACCACAAAGATGGCTGAAAAAACATTTGTTCGTGTTACAACGAGAAAAGAAACACCTCTGAGCAGTAGGTGATTTTGAAGCGATGAAGTACAACCGGACAACCTCCAGGCCTTCTACAGAGGCAATCAGAGCGAACTCATCTACGTTTGCCTTCAACGTTGGAAATTTACAATGTCCGATACCAAATTAGGGCCCCCAAACACGCAACTACGTATTCATTTGCAAATTTCGGAAACCAACCTGCCAATGTGTTCATAGGTGTTTTTGACCACGAAGAGTCCGAGCATCTCCACATCTTCCCTCTCTTCCCTCGTGAACCACAATCTCCTGTTCGGCACACCATCATTTGGGTCGACGCCTTCCATAACCTAAGAGAATATTAATTGTACACACAAATTAATGCAAACATTCATGTCGCCAAATGCATGTCACTACAGATTAAGTTAACAAATACAGCTGAAAGAAACTGGATGCCGACAATAATATATTAATTGTGTCATCCAGATTCTGTAAGGTTTTAGACTGAACAATTTCTAGACTTTCTCCAGTCCTATTCCTTTTATCATATACAGTAGTACCTCGCAATACGATGTTTTCAAGATACGAAGTGGAATATCGCAAAAATTTGTGCTCGCGAAACGATACGTTTTTCGCGATACCATCCTCTTGCCACATCTTGGCCAGATACTTGCCAGTACCTCATGCCACAAGTTGGCGCGCTACGGGCAAACCATCGGTTGGTTTGAAAACTTAAACAGTTTTATTAAAAAAAAAAAAAACACTCAGAAAAAATGCGTATGGACATTGTGAATGACATTTGTATGAGTCAACATTTTGAGGAGTCGTCAGAAACAGGGTTCTTTAGATAGATATTTTTGGAATAGAAATGCCCCAGAAAGTTAAGAAGCGAGTGTTTCTAGTTAGAAAACTAGAAAAGAAAGTGAAGACGATGATGTATCACCTCAAATTTAGGTTTAAATTAAATCATCATCGCTCATCATTCATTATAAGATTTTTTCAAGATACGATCCCGGTCCAGGAACATATCGCGAGGTACCCTTGTAGTTGCTCTACTTCAAACATACTAAATAACTTTATCAATCAGTTAACTTACTTTATGCTGAAAACAATCGAAGAAAGCGCAACGACAGCACAGATGACAGTTCTACGTTGAAGAAATAAAACTCAAAACACGCACGACGCGGTGAAGACGAGCGGTAGACATTTTTAAAATTACGATCAAAACAAACCACAGCAGTGTTATCTCAGCGTCAGGTTAAAGAAATTCGTCAAGTTCGCAGCGAACTTATCTCTCTGTCCGTATCTTTGCGGCCAATAAGGCAATGCAACAGCGAACCTAGCACGGTTCAGCCGAAGTTAGTACACGCGCATGCGCAGATGAGACACGTTAAGTTCGGATGAGGACGTTAAGTTCGGTCTTATCTCTTTAGGAACTCCCTAATAACCTCGAACCGGAATAGTGCCCTGTCTACTACTTGGACCAGGCCCAGTGGACGACCCCCCCTGGACCTGCTCCACCTTACGCCGCTTGGGGTCTTCAGGAGTAGTCCCTCCCGAGGACCGCGGGCGCTTGGTATTTTCAGGCTCAGAAGCAGGACCTTGTGTCACTGCCAGCCTGGCTGCCGCTGGGTCCAACCCTCCTGCGACCAGGCGGTTAAACCGCCTACGCTGGTTGGTGGTAAATTTAACTTTACCACTCCCCGGTGGCTGAGTTGTGGGAGGGGGATCTGGACCAACATCCATCCCCGTCCCCAGAGGATTATCCCCTCCGCTGAGGCCAGCACTCGGGGCAGAGTGCACTGGCTGCACAATGCGACGAGCCTCCTCGAGTCCGACACCTTGCGCCAGGAGCTTTTTAAGCTCCTTTCTACGCCGTCGGTCGAGGCTTACCCACTTTGTTTCCCGAGCACTGCAAGCTCCTCAAGCTCTGACTTGAGGCTAATACTTGAGTGATGGGAAGCCCTCCAACTACTGAGTGGAACAAATAAGGTTGACCTTACATGGGTCCCGGGCCACTCAGGGGTTGAGGGTAATGACCGAGCCGATGCTCTGGCCAGGCGTGGGTCGGGGACTGTTTTTACGGGACCTGAACCATGCCTAGGAATCTCCCGCACCCTACTATCGGGGTGGGTAGCAACCTGGGTTCGCTCCCAGCGCCTCTGGTGCTGGCAAGAACACGGTCACACCATGATGACTGGTCCCAACAAAGGGCCACGAGATGCCTTAACCTTAACAGAGCTTCCCTGAGACTCACCGTTGGCTTATTTACAGGACACGGGGACTTCAGGAGGCATCTCTGCAGGATTGGGGTGCGCAACGTACTTGTTTTATGTCTTAAGGAACTGCTGGTTAAGGGACCCTTTCTGGTACAGGTCCGTATTACCTGATGAGGCCTAATAGAACACTTTTCGATTGATTGATTGAATGGGTCTTCTTGTAGGAACTGTAGGGTAACTTCACCAGTAGTGGGACACTCAAGGAACCACCTCACTTTGAATGTCCATAAAATTCTCTATTGTGGCTCTTTTTCTTTTCCCCTGCTGAAGCTCTATACCACAACTATCAAGGATTATGATGAAATCCAATAAATCTTCATTAATCGACTAGTTTATCCAGTTATGGACGTTATGGTAGAATTGAGCTGAAACAGGCAGTAGTGGGACAGTTCCAATCTAATGTGGGACAAAAAAAATTCAGTTGTGGGCCAGTTGTCTGTAAGAGCGGTTTTTGAAAAATAAATACTTTTTTTTAAACTTTTTTTCAACAAAACTGTATTTATGAAAGTATTAGGTACTACAATAAAGAATCACATTTATAAAGGCAGTACAAAATGAATATTAAACTAAAAATATATTATTTTTCATATCAAAATTATCAAACTTGATCAATTGTAGGTAACTACCACATAAATCACTTGTCTTACAGCCTTTTTATCATTTTAAATCATGTAGATTTTTCATAACTAAGAGGTCGTCACAGTTTATGTTAAATTTAAAGCAAGGCGTGGAAGATGCCACGAAAATTATCAGTCTTGCAGTTTTCTTATAATTAATTCCGTCGGGTACTTTTTATCATTTGAGATCGTCGCAGTGTATTTTAAATTTCAAGCAACTCCTGATGTAGTTTTCTGGGGTATCCAGTTTACCAACCACTTGTTTTAATGTGAAAGGATACTCGTCAGGAACTGGGGGATAAGAATAGATGTGTCCTGAAAATTGTTTTGTTTGATGTGGCCTAAGGAATGAGCCAACATAATCACCATTATCTTCCCTATTTATGACGCAAGCAATCCAAAATTTCTTCTTTTTTCCATTATCACAATCCAATGCGACAACCACCCAATCACCTGTGTTCAGCAATGCAGATGGACCCACAGGCTTAAGATGAGGAAACGATTTTCCAGATTTTATTCACTATTTTGTTTTGGTCTGCTTCAGGCTCATCAACCTCATCAGAATTTTCGCTTTCGAATTGCTTTGATTCTTTCGGACTTTGGACCTTTTTCTGTGCGATTTTTCTTTTGCTTCCATTCATTTGTTGCTTTTGCTGTTTTGCTCTCTCTCTGTCTTCCTTTCTTTTGAGTTTTTCTTGAATCTCTCTTTCTTTTTTTTCGTCCTTTTTCAACATGAATTGTCTCCAGGCATCACTTGAAATGGCCCCTGGCATTCGTTTTTCGGTCGTCTTTCTTTTTTTATTTATTGGGGCAATCACTTTTGGATAAAATAGATATTTCTTGAATGGTGAATCCGGTGCAGAAGAAGTAGAAGGCTCTGAGGTTGGATTTGTAGCATTTGGTTCAGGTACATCAGTTTCTTGATGGGGTATTGCCTCAGTCGTTGTTGAAGTGATCCTCTCATGGGCCATTGCACCCTCTGTAATAATGTCTGGGACACTACTTATCGACGCACCATTTTCTTGCACAAAATCAGTTCCATTTCTTGAAAAACTAGGCTCGCCTTCATAGTCGATTAAATTTTGTGCCACCAATACTTCTATCGGCACATCTTTCTCTAGAACATTCATAATGTCATGGGTGATATTATATTCAAGTTCATGAATTTCAGATTGGAGAGCAGAAGGAGGAGGATTAATATTATCAAAATCAAGATTGTCACTGATCGGAATATTGTTGAGTTGTTCAGGCACAGTTGTAACAATGGGTTCTGGTTCTGGCGCAGTGAAAGCCTTCACCACTTCTCCAACACGGATCCCGTAGGTTGCAAGTTCATGTTCAAAAAAAGTCAGCACTTTTATTGAGGTTTGTATTTCGTCTTGTGTTGGCTGGTTTGGTTCTTGAGTGGTTCTCTTTCCCACGATGAGATTTTCTAAATGGTTTTGAATACATTTACCGTAGTCAACAGCACTAGGATCAAAAAGGAATAACCCACACTTACGAAACCCATTCATGATATTCTTATCCATTCCAGGTTTGCTGAAGATTGACTGTAGTAAAGGAGAAAATGAGGCCTTATTTAAACTTCGGTTAATATTTTCTGGCTTGCTCTGCCACTCTCTGAACGTCTGTTGCCAGTTGGACTTCAGTGGCTTGAAGACACTCACATCTGCTGGTTGCATGATATGGGTTGTGTTCGGCGGCAAAGCATAGAGTATTATATTATTGGCAGAGCAAAACTCACTTAGTTCAATCGTTAAGTGCGACTTGTGCCCATCAACAAAGACTAGTACTGGCTTTTTAATTTTGTTGTCATCTAAATATGTATTTAGGGAGTTGGCAACATATTCATAGAATATATCACTCTTCATCCACCCACTCTCACTTCTCCCAATGATCCATCCCGCTGGCATTTTTTCAGCTATATCTCGGGGTGCCCTAATGAAGGGAAAAACCACCATTGGAGCTAGTGTTTTCCCATTTGCAGAGAAAAACAGCAGAACTGTTATAGTGTCCTTTTCATTTGTAAATTTGGCTTCATATATATTTCGCCATCCTTTTGGAGCCAAGACTTTCCCAGTTTTGGGATTTAAGGAAAAACTTGTTTCATCTCCATTGAAAATTCGTGAAGGGTCCTCCAGGATGTCCTCTGATCCAATTTCTTTCAAATATGATTGCAATTCCTTGAACCAGAGTCGTATATGCTCCTCAGTTACAACTGCTCTTCCTTTCGTCACACTTTCAGGTTCTCTAAAGGATATTCCAGGATTCCTTTTTAAAAAAGCATGATACCACGTTTCTCCCGGCCGACCATCCTTGAAAGGAGTTGATTTCCCAGTAGCTTTTACAATTTGCTGAACTGAGTCCAGAAGTTCATGTTTTTTTCTTGGAAAACCACATCGAGCCAAGTCCGTAATCCATCGCACTAACTTTTCTTCTTCCAATTGTGATAAAATGGTAGCGGGTCCCATTTTCTGTGAATCATCAGGAACTGAAACATTTCCTTTTAATCGGTTTTGAAGAGTTGACTTCGGTACTCCGAATCGACGACTTGCTTCTCGGATTCCAATCTTTTCCTCTTTCACTGCTTGAATCGCTGCTGCCATTGACCGACCAGGGTATTGATGAAAATCAGTCTTTTTTGTCTTCGCTTTGGAGATTGTCTTGAGTCTAATTTTTATTGAAGGAGCCATTTGTTTGCTGCTTCTGGTTGGTACCTACAACAAGAAATTTCTTTCATTACTAGGTAGGTACCTATTTATTACTAGGTACCTACTTATTAAATCTACTAGGTATCTACTAGGTACCTATTTATTAAATGATCAATTTATTAACCTATTGTAAACTAATTCCAAACGCCAATTTTTCATGTGACCCACTTCTGAAGTAATCACAACTTGGCAACAAGTCAGTAGTGGGACACAACCAGATCCGGTGGCCCACTACTGAATTTCCAACACACTATCCTATACAAGGCATTTTAAACATCACACCAAGGTTTCTGAATGGTTTTTCCAGTCAAAAATACTCGGGAGATGCCATGATATCAGAAGCCAGTAGTGGGACACCCTGTCCCACAACTAATATTCGTGTATCAACTGGTTTCAGTAGTAGGCCACATGAAATAAATATAGTAATCTAGCAAAATAGATCATCATTCTCTCTTGTTCTCCAAGGAAAAGTGCCACATTCATCAAAACAATATTCAATTAATAAAAAACACGAAAGTGTATTGAATAATACCTTAAAATGTGTAGAGGGAATCCTTAGCCAAAAGTCAGCAGACAGCCATGTTCTTGAGTGCACAGTGTTGCCCCTACTTTCTTTGATTTTTCCCGTGGTTAAATATCAAACTACGAGCGTTGGCAAACTTGCCAACAGGAAGAAGAAATGTGGCTGAAAGTAAGGATATAGGCCAATCTTGTTTCAGTGAACGAGGGATCTTATTATTTAAGAAAAATTACTGATGTGTCCCACTACCAGGCCGTGTCCCACTACTGGTGAAGTTACCCTACCATAATTGATTCTTCTTTTGTACAAATGTTCAAAAGACGAATGAAATAGGTACACATAAAAATAAAACGACAAATTGACGTGTTATCTATTTACAACTTCATTCTTACTGATTTACAGTTGGTTCCAGGCTTGTCGAAAAAGGAATTCATCGATCGTCGGTCTCGATTTGCTGCCAAAATCCACTCGAGCAACCCCAAAGTGCACCATTTGGTGCTGGTACCTTCCGCCACCGTCAGATACATGAGTGACAAGATTCCTTACATCTTTCGACAAAACACGGATTTCCTCTATTTGACCGGATGTCAAGAGCCGGAGTCAGCTTTGGTGATGCTCGTCGAACCCGACGGTGACTTCAATTCGTATTTATTCGTTCGAGAGAAAAACGAGCATTCTGAATTGTGGGAAGGCCCCAGGACTGGTGAGTGGCCACTGACATTTGGGGCGTCCGTCTGCAGCGTTTTAAGATAACAAAACGTAAAAATACTCCGGTTGTTTTCAGTGGGCTCGTTGGAGATTTCCTTCTTTCCAGGCGGCAAAATTCTATCAACTCCTGCCCGTTCAGATTGCTCCAATAGACGCTGTCTACGGTTAGAGTCCAACCAGGAAGGAGTTGATGTCTCAGAAGCTTCATTAGCGGGAAGGCTCCAGTAACGTTATATCTGTCGGAAATGTCTGTCGAAATTCCGCAAAAGGTGGCAAATGGTTTCTGGTATCTGGACAACTTGGAGAAAATTGGGATATTGCGACTGTTTCAAGACGCGGCCAGACAGAGGTCGCTAATCGTATGAGAATTGGCAATCATAGACCACTAAAAAACCACCATAATTCCAATAAAAAAAATAAAAAAACCGCTGCTTTACTCAGCATGGAGACTCATTTCTCCAACATGGGGAAAATTAAGAAAACAGTGGGTGTGGCGGGTCCCGGACCCATTCCAATCGATTCAAGGTCCAAAATTTAGTGGAAAATGATACCCCAGTAGCCTAGGTACCAGAAATCTCAAAAACCCACGTTCAAAATGGTAGATTGAAACCCATTTTGACCCATAAACTCTTCCGGTGGGTGCCAATCGTTCTGGGACCCTTCTCATTAAATTCAGCGTCCAAAATTTAGTGGAAAATGGTACCCCACGCGTCTCGGTACCAGAAATCTCAAAAAACCCACGTTCAAAATGGTAGATAGATTCCCATTTTGACTCATAACCTCTTCCGGAAGGTGCCAATCGTTCTGAGACCCATTCCAATCGACTCAGGGTCCAAAATTTAGTGGACAATGATACCCCACGCGTCTAGGTACCAGAAATCTCAAAAACCCACGTTCAAAATGGTAGATTGAAACCCATTTTGACCCATAAACTCTTCCGGTGGGTGCCAATCGTTCCGGGACCCTTCTCATTGAATTCAGCGTCCAAAATTTTGTGGAAAATGATACCCCACACGCCTTGGTACGAAACTCGAAAACCTTGTATAATTATAGTGACGTTTCTATCTGGGAGCATTTTAGCGGGCTGGCGCTTTTTGATATACCATACTTATACCAAGGAGTATTTTGGCTTTTCCCATCTCTGGAGAATTGTGACGGACGCCCGCCATTTGATGTTTTACTTTGTTGTATTCGATTCTCTCTTGTTTGACGATACTCTTATTTTCCATCCGCATCAGGGGTGCCATTGGCGGCTGAAGTGTTTGCTGTGGATCAAAGCCGGTGTATTACTACGTTGCAAAACTCTTTGATTGAAATGTGGAAGGAGCTGAAGAAGGCTACGTTCTGGTACGACATTTCCGCGCCAGCTCACAACGAAATCCACCGATCTGTTTTGAACTTCTTGTCCATCTGTAAATCAAAGGCAAGTACTCATAAGAGAGGTTTTGGGGTCTACAAAGTCATCTGTTGCAATATTGTTGCCCACTCCACTACCTACTCTCCTCTAGTGACGCCATGATAATGGTCTTCTCACTGGATATGAGGCAGCCCGGGGGTGCCAACTCACACTAATTCATGTAAAATTGTGTGATCCAGCAATGAATATTAGATTCTACTTAATAGTGATACTGCTAATATTTTAAAGGATTATTCAACAATCAACCCAGTGTGATATTTCGTTGTTATTCAAGGCTTCATAATTTTTGTATCACCCCTAATTGGGTTCTACCTATTCTGATGCTTGTGTTCTATATGATTTTGGGTTCTGTAACCCAAGATTTTCACACGTGTGCTTTTTGTTGGAGCTCCATGTTTTATTTCTCAGATCATTAATAGTTTCTTATTAAAGGAATTTACCCATCTCTGTTCTTGCTATAAGAGCTTGCTAGTAATCTGATGATTCAAGTGTTTACTTCTTAATAATTTGAGGTTTTGACTCAGCATCATCAAATATTGCTTGAAAAAATTAAATAAAATAACGACAGAAAGAGGAGCCAAATGTTGGTTTAGAATGTTTAGAACTTCTCATAGATGGATCTACAGCCCACGTTCATACTTTTCCCTTTTTGGTTGGTTATTTCTTGAATGGTCCTTGGTTGGTTATTCCTTAAATAATCAACTTATCGACGGTGAACCTGTGAAGCCTCGTAAGATGAAGTTTATTCGAAAATGAGGATTTGAGCTAACTTGGCCAAACATGGCCTCAGACGCGTCTTGGCGACGAGAAAATTGAGCTACCTCGTCACAAATCTTCGCCTTCATGACTTGAATATACTCCAAAGTACCTCCCTTTTTGTTGAAACCTCGTAAATTTCGATATTGTAAAAACAATCTAAATAATTGCTATAAATTGGAGAAAGTAACACTTGATCGACGTTTTCCCCTTTGGTTTCCACCAAACCAAAATCGAACTCTTCAAGCTGAAATTATGTCATTCCGAATGTTAATCTCATCTCCTGTAAAATTGTACTTGTACAACATACGAGGTTTTATAGGTTAATCCAAGGTCATAAAAGGTTGACCATCTCCGTTCGGCCCCATACATTTTTTCTGGACGTTTTATGATGTCTAGAATAGAAAACGCTGCAAATTCTCTCACAAGGATTGGATATTAGACCAGGAGTAGGGAGAAAATGGGGGGAAACCGTGAATGTGTCTTGTCCCGGACTCATTCCAATCGATTCTGCGTCCAAAATTTAGTGGAAAATGATACCCCGCAAAGTCTAGATTGAGTAGAAAATTTTCTAAAAATCATCCAAATTTTGGTCAGGGACCAGTTTTGGGCTCTAGTTGGCCCTAAAACTTTTCAGCCCGATCGGACCAAATTCGATGTAGGTAGGGGTCAAAATGTGTTCTTCGAGAACACATCGAGATTATCGAGATTTTTGGCGATTTAGGCGTGTGGGGTATCGTTTTCGACTGAATTTTGGACGCTGAAACCAATTGGACGGGCCCCAGAACGATTGGCACCCACCGGATGAGGTTATGGGTCAATATAGGTATCTATCCGCCTATTTCAAAAGTGTGTTTTCGAGATTTCTGGTACCTAGGCGTGTGGGGTACCATTTTCCACTAAATTTTCGAAGCTGAATCGATTGGAATGAGTCTCTATGCTCCTATGATACCAACCCTGTGATTTTTCTGTAGGAATAGTCAAGATAATCGTGCTAAGTTGCACCAATGCAGTACTCACAAAATTAAACTCCCGGGCAGATGACAAATATTTTTGTAAAAAGTTTTAGAATGTTTGCTCGCTGTTGTTTAATAAACATATTTTCTATCTATCTATCGTCCTCAATACATCGAATTTTCCTACAAAATGTTTCTATCTCTTCCATGCAGTCCAGGATGTACTGGACTGTATTTGGATTTTGGTATTGTTTTTTCGAATTTGAGCAGCAAATATTTCCTTCATTTACGGGTATTTTAATTTTAGTATTCTGTGACGTTTCCTTCAATTGGCTGTTTTAATCATTGATAACGGTACCCAAGATTTGTGTGGATATTTTTATCAAATTGGCTTTTTACAGGAAGTCTCTCCGGTCAGACCTTCCGTACATCAAATGCGACTGTACAAATCCGAAGAAGAACAGTCCTTGATGATCAAAGCGGGCGTGATAGCGTCGAACGCGATCGAAAGGGCGATTCAACTGACAAAGCCCGGAGTGACGGAACATCAGATATTCGCCATCATCGACTACGAGTGTCGAATGCTCGGTGCCGAATACCTCGCCTATCCGCCTGTTGTGGCAGCCGGGAACAACGCCACAATCATTCACTACATCAACAACAATCAGATGCTCGACGACGGGAATTTGATATTAGTCGACGCTGGTGAGTGCGAATTGGAATCGATTGTCGAACACGCGTCACGTTTCACTTTTCAATTGACCGGCAGAAACCAGAAGAGAGAGCCAATCACAGAAACCAAGTTTATTTGTATATTGAAATACGAGACGAACCCAATTACAGATTAGAATACAAAAATCTGCAAATTCTTACACACGGGTTGGTTATTCCTCGAATGGGGGAAACAGTGGGTGTGGCGGGTCCCAGACCCATTCCAATCGATTCAGGGTCCAAAATTTAGTGGAATATGATACCCCACACGCCTAGACACCAGAAATCCTGACTCATACAAAACGGGTGGATACACCGGTGGGTGCCAATCGTTCTGGGACCCGTTTCATTGGATTCAGCGTCCAAAATTTAGTGGGAAATGACACCCTACTCGCCTAGATCGCCCGAAATTTCGAAAATCCATTTTTCAAAAAACACATTTTGACCCCCCCCCCCCCCTCCCTCCCAAATTTGGTCCGATCGGGCTGAAAAGTTTCGAGGACCCGTCTCGGCCGGGAACAGACCCCTGACCCAAATTTCAGATTTTTAGAAAATTTTCTACTACTGAAAACAGCGCGGACGGCTGACGGACATTGACCTTTTTTGATCCAGACACCATGAAACGTCCAGAAAAAAATTTTGAGCCGAATCGGAGAGGTTGACCATTATCATGAAAACATAGGTTGATTATTCAAGGAATAACCAACCAAAACGCTGCAAATTCATTCACAGAGGTTGGTTATTCCTCGGACCAGCAGCATGAGAAATCATTCCAATCGATTCAGCGTCCAAAATTTAGTGGAAAATGATACCCCACACGCCTAGATCGCAATAAATCCAAAAAATTCATTTTTTCAAAATACACATTTTGATCCCTACTCCTCCTAAATTTGGTCCGATCGGACGGACATTTGATTTTTTTATCTAGAAACCTTGAAACGCCCAGAATTTTTTGGGCCGAATTCAAGGAATAACAAGTTAAAAGAAAATTAAAGTATTACCTGATCTGCAAACTTGAAATAACTTTGAGGCTTGATTGTTCAAAATAGAACAAGATCCGTCGAGACTGTGGATTTTTCCAAGGCATTTGACAGGCTCACCGCGCGACCCTTGAGGCGCTGTAGTCTCTTGGTGTCTTTGGTCCGTTTCATGCTTGGATTGCTAGCTACCTCGGGGCCAGGCTCTCAGTGCGCATAGATGGTGTTGTTTCCATCCCATTCATACCACTTCCAGTGTCTCGCGGGCCCATCTCTCTATGTACGGCCACACTGGTTTGGCTCTGAACCCGTCCATACGTGCCGTCACCTACCACCGTTCTCACTCTCCATTCATGCACCCCTACTCGATCAACGAAGTAATTCTATCCCGCAAGGACGGCATCGTCCCCTAGCCCAGGGGTCAATACTTGGACCTACCCTCTGGAACATTCCATCCTGCTATATGGGGCTGAGGTATGGGTGGATGCTCTGAATGTCAAATGCCACCAAGAACGGATGCTCACAGTGGGAAGAAAAGGAGCGCTTCGCATCTTTTCAAGATTTTCGGCGTTCTGGACGAGTGTGGTATCATTTTCCACTAAATTTTGGGCGCTGAATCGATTGGAATGAGTCCAGCACACCCACTGTATTGCCCATTTTCTAATTTTTTCGAGATTTTAGGCGTGTGGGGTATTGTTTTCGACTAATTTTTGGACGCTGAATTGACTGGGATGAGTCTCCATGTCCCTGGTTAGAGGTTTTTGGTGGTTGGCTCCTTTCTGGTTAATGTCGTCTTATTGGCAATGACGTTGCAGGCTGTGAACTCAACGGCTACTGTTCGGATATCACCAGGACGTGGCCGGTTGGAGGGAAATTCACCGATCCGCAGGCGACGTTGTACGAAATTGTCCTCAGCGTTCAGTTGGATTTGCTGAAAACCTGCGAGGAATACCCTTCGCTCGACGGCCTCTTCAAGAAAATGACCGAACTGTTGGGTCGACGCCTGTCGGAAGCTCACGTTCTTTCTAAGAAATGCGACAAACTCAACTTGGACGAGGTAAACCGAGGTTGAACTTCTGGTATTTGAAGCAACGACTTTTCGTCTAGTTTGTTAAAATGTCCTTCTTTCGCCAACAGGTGGCGTTCAAGTTGTGCCCGCACCACGTTGGACATTTCTTGGGGATGGACGTTCACGACACGAGTTCGATCAAAAGGAAGGTCCCGTGTAAGGAAGGGATGGTCATCACTGTAGAACCAGGTAATGTAAATGTAAAAAAGAAGTTCAGTCAAGGTTATTGTTGAGTAAAACTAAAGCTCAGTACGCACTGGGACTCTTTCAGCTCACGTATATGTCAGTAGAAGTAGGTGTTGCTGCAATTTCCGTAGGCCTTTTTTGCATAGTTTGAAGTGCATATTGCGGGCTCAAACCAATTGTACGAAGAAATTTCACTCTTCAATTTTTACCCCTCAATTTCGGCGTCAGAAATGTATTTCAACGCTAAACTGCTCACGGTTTTGCTTTTAAAGTCCTGATTTCTGTATTCCCAGAACGGAACATCCCACAAACTCGAATGAGAATGTAAATCTTCAATAAATTTTAGACTCAAATCGGTTCTCCACAACATGTTTTTAATCAATATTGACCACTGAAATGGAAAAGAATACTGAAAGCACTCACGAACACGCTGAATGGACGACGTCGAGTGACAACGTTCTCGCTCAGAGTCAGATTCACGTCCGCACTGATGGATGTTTATTTATTTATCACTTACGGGAACAAGCCCAATTACAGAAGAAAACGTGGCAACAACTTGGTGACGTCCATAAACATGACCACGTGAAAGATGCCTGAGTGTCCAGCAGCGACGATTTCAGTGAAGAAGGAGAAATGGAGAAGAAGTCGAGATGTGGGGGTGAGTTTGCAAGGACGTTGGTGTAACGAGGGAGTCGGCAGAGTGGTCGGTTGGTGGCAGAAAATGGTATAGCGAAGGGTGCGGAAGAGCGAGAAGCCAGTCAGGGGACCTGGAGCGAGATCCTGGAGAGAAGTTTCGGACGAGTCAACACAATTGTTGAGGAACCCATGCAAAAATACCATGTCAGCCATCAGACGCCAGTCGACGGGACGTAGGAGGTGGAAATGGGAGCCAAGGGCCGAGTGATCTAACTCCGAACGAGGAATACCGAGTTTGTAGCCAAGGTAGTGAAGGAACGCCCTGTGGTCCACGCTACACGCATAAAAAGCGCTTCACAGAACAGACGCATACTCCAGGACTGGCACAACCAATGAGCAATGAGTGCAGAAGCTTGATACAATTCACGTGTCTGACGCTTTAGGAATCCCAGAGCGCGCATTCCACGAGAAGCAACCTGAGCCACCTGCTCAGAGAAGGAGAGCTGAGGGTCCAGCAGCACGCCAAGGTCACGAGTCATTCGCGCATGGGGTGCAGCCATTGTATCTCAGAAGGTCCATTTCCAGCTGAAGACATGGACCTTTGGTCATCTTCATCTATGCTGTGGAGATTCTGGGAGTTTGCTTCAGGAGAAAGTGTCCTTTTGGCCTTCGTCAAACTCCTATTTCATCTGCCACAGTGGACTTTCGGGTACTTGATCCGTCTGGTGACAGAGCTGGACCCAATCTGTGTTCACTCTCCGTCTGCACTACAGCTTCCTCCTCTTTGTATGGGATGCCCGCTTTCCATCTACCGCGCCAGATGGCTGCCACGGTGATTGATTCCAACTCGTTTGCTGTGATAGCTGTGATCCTGGGCTGCCACAGGCAGGCGAATGCCAGAAGAGGGTGCGATACCTGATATACGGGGAAGCCATAGAGCCATAGTGCAGGGCTCCCACTTGATCTAGCGCACAATTATGACGAGGTTAGACTGTGATGGGCCTTGCGGCCTCAGGCACAGTCTTTCGCTGGTATATCAGTTTCTGAAATTCAACGTCGACAACTCCCTGTAAAGCCTTGACCCTGATCTGCTGACAGCCTCCACTGACCAGGTCCTTACAGCTTATGTAGCTCTGAGAGGTTTCCTTCTCTACTGAGAGCTGCATCAAGGAGTCAAATGCGCCAGCCTGGTGCCAAATTCGGGTAAGGGTGTTCAAACGTCGGGCAGGGTGTTCAAGGTTTCAGTTCAGAGCTGCTCTACCTGAACGCAGGGTGGTTTGGCTTCAGTCGACATGAGGAATGCTCGCTCGGCAACCTCCGAGAGAGGGAAGATATCTTCCGATTCTGTATTTGTTTCATCCCATAGGAGTTTAGATAGGCTGCGTTTGGCCGTGGCCTTCTCACCCGTCATGCTGCAGTGGGCCTCCTGACTGGGCTCCTGTGGGCGACTTTTGTCGTTTAGCCTGGCGGTATCGAGCCATATTGATCAGATAATTTAATTTTCAGAGTTCGGAAGTAGTTGTTAGAAGACATTATATTTATTACCAGAGACGAGTGACGTTTGTCATTTATTCGGAATATTGGCGATTTTTCTTATTTAATCGAAAAATTACCATTTTATGTAATTTACTCGTCTCTGTTTATTACCCATTATTTCTTTGGCTCTCTGGCCCCAGAATTCACAAAAATGACATGTACTAGGTATGGTAGAATAAAATAGAAACCCGAATCTCCGGCAGACGGTTTAAAAAATAACCGTTTTGCTCAGTTTATTCTGATTTTGGTGTGTTAAGTGACTCTTTTGTTTTCTGTAATAAACATTTTTCTTCTTTCTTCTTTTTATTGTAATTAAATATTTTCTGTTCTGCCGAATATTTCATTTTATGTACTTCATGTATTAATTTCAGGTGTTTACATCAACGCGGCGAATGAGCTAGTGAAACCCGAATTCAGAGGAATCGGCATCAGAATCGAAGATGACGTCTTATTCACCTCCACGGGACCCAAAATCCTCTCAACTGTTCCTAAAACTGTCAAAGAAATTGAAAACCTCGTAGGAAAGGGTTGAACATTTTCGACCCTAGTATTGTAATTCTATAAAATTGTCGGAAATTTTTATACTTAACCGGTTGTTATTGTTAGACGATGGTTGTGTTGTATGATTAATGCGTAGGTTTTTCGTCTTTTGTGAAGTTGAATTTATATTGACTGGTAGACTATTATTCATTACTTGAAAGTCTCGACTGAATCTTATTTCTCCGTACCTATATTATTTATTTTAATTGTTAACTTGTGAGCTTTGAGAGTTCCAAGTGTCCTGTGATTTTGAATAAAGAATGTCTGAACAGCCTAAACTTCAATTTATGGCGATAATAGTGTGATTTATCGTTTATTTACTTACCAACCAGAGCCCAATACTTTTTTAAAAGGTAGTTTAATAAGACACAAAGGAGAGAGGAGAGTAGTTAAAACGTGGAGTTTTAATGTTTATAATTTAATTCAAAATACGTATAAAGGATTGACTTAATTCTAAATGGAATTCATCTGACTGTACATAGGGAAGGAGACAATAAATAAAATTTGGAAGCTTAGAGCTAATTTGTCATTTACTTAATAATTCAGTACTTGCTGTAACTTATTGTGTCATAGGCTCCTGCAGGGGGAGAGGAAGAGGGGGCGGAGTAGGTGGATGGGGGAGAACTGTAAGAGGCGGCTGGGGAACTGTAAGAGCCGGAGGGAGAACTGTAAGAGGACGAAGGGGCGCTGTATGAGGCTGATGGTGACGTGTAGGAGGAAGAAGGTGAGCTGTGGGATGATGAAGGGGAGCTGTAAGAAGCTGAGGGTGAAGAGTAGGATGATGAAGGGGATGTGTAGGAGGCGGAGGGGGATGAGTAAGAGGACGAAGGTGAGCCATAGGAGGATGAAGGTGAGCTGTAAGAAGGAGAAGGTGATCCGTATGAGGACGAAGGTGAGCTGTAAGATGGAGATGGTGAACCGTACGTGGGTGAAGGAGATGGCGAGCCATAAGAGGAGGAAGGAGACGGAGAACCATAAGAGGACGAAGGTGTTTCGTATGATGTGGAAGGTGACACGTAAGAGGAGGATGGTGCACCGTAAGAAGCAGATGGGGCGCCGTAGGAGGCAGAGGGCGCTCCGTAAGAGGCCGATGGCGCTCCGTAAGAGGCAGACGGAGTGCCATACGTGGTTGAAGGTGCGCCATAAGAGGCAGATGGAGCGCCGTAAGAGGAGGACGGTGCGTGAGCCGAAGGTGAACCGTAAGAGCTAGACGGGGCACCGTACGACGACGAAGGGGCTCCGTAAGACACAGAAGGGCGACTAGGAGCGCTGTAAGCCTGAATTTGCTGAGGAGCTAAGCTGTATGCTTGGGCAGCCAAAGCGCCAAGTTCGGCAAAACTGTAACTAGGAGCGGCCGCTGCGTAAGATCCAGCCGATGAAGCCAATTTGGTCGAAGGTCCGATATTCTTAGCGATCCCGTGCCCGCCGTCCAGAGAGTACAAGCTAGACAGATCTAGCTGAGGCGTAAACAGGAGACCTCCTGTGCGGCAACAAAAATAAAACGACATAAGAACTCTGTTTTTGGTTATTTAGAGTATAAATGAGCCATTCGGACAGAATAGCAAAATATTGAAAGAATACTGATGAATATTGATTTGTCTCTTTTCATCTTATCTATCAGTGTAATAGAAGCAGCAACAAATTTTTCGTGTTTTTTCGAATTTAGGTCAATTTGGTCTCATTAGTTGGGACTTGTGAAAATTGCCTCTGTTTTCTTACCTTGAAGGAGTGAAGAGTAGTCAGCAGGAGCAGAATGGCCGTGGGTAGGCGCAATGGGGGCCAAGGAGAGGGCTTGAAGTCCAAGATGCTGCGCTGGAACAGCGTAGTGTTGAGCCGGGACGGAGTAAGCAATGGCAGTTTGGGCGGCGTAGTTGGACGACGGACCGAAAGCGCTTGCAGCGAGATGAGCGGTCGACGGCGACGCACCATATCCACTCGACGAGTACGACGGTTGGGAACTGTAAGACGGAGACGCGCTATAATGGGACGGCGAAGCCGCGCTGTACTGCGTCGCCGAACCAGCGCTGTAGTGCGACGGAGGTCCGTACGAAAGGGATGGCGGTCCGTAGGACGACTGGGGCGAATAGGCGGACGAAGGGCTGCTGTAAGTGATGGGGTTCCTCTTGCCCTTGTGCGACGGTGGGGACGACGGAGGTCCGTCAGTCAGGGAAATGATCGTCTTGCCGCCTTTTGGGGGCCCCTCCGCCGCAGCGTAGACTACTGCCACTGCCAGGAATAGCACCCCCGATACCTGCAGACACAAAAAGTGTTTTAAATTACTAAATTAAAACTTTTTAAATATTTTTTAATTTATTATTATTATTTATTAATTGTTAATCTATACAGGCTCATTTAAATTATAAATAAAAATGTGTAAAAGTCAGCGAAAATTAGAGATCTTTTTCGACCCTTTTTCCCCAATTTCCTTCAACATGAATTCAAATGATTCTGGATCCATCCTAAAATACTCGAAAAACGTTGCTCGTTGATCCCACAATATTCTTCAGAGAGCATTAATTCGTCTCTGGCTCACGTGCAACTGAGTTTTCACAATTGGAAAGTGATAATTTTCTTGTAGGATTTTCAAGTCAAAATAAGTGATCAAGCGACAGGGTAATGAGGATCAGAACACTGTGAGAACGAATGCGGAACCACTATTGTTCTTAAGAGGAGATTTACGTGAAAAATCGCACTCAAAGTCACTATAGCCCTTATATTCTTTGTTAGGTGCTCTGTGGGGTGGATTCCACCCCAGGTGCACCTTGCAGTGTCATTTTCGACTTGGTCGTGTTACAGACTCCAGAAACAACACGTTATGATCGGTAAGATTCATCATAGAGTGTAAATGGGTGGGAGAGAAGTGAGAAATGTCTCATATTGAAGGCTGGGGTGGATTACACCCCAAAGTGTCATTCCAGAGTTCGTCAACTAGGTTGCCACCGACCTGTTACGACTTTCCGGTTCGAGATATCGCCCTAGTTGTGACTTCTCATTGAAGACGACGTGGTGTGTGTGCGTGTGCAGCGAATGCACTTGGGACGGTAATCACGGTTACGTCATTGTCGATAGCGGCTGTTTCTCCTCTGATTATTCACGCAGGTACTTCAAAAACCGGTCGACAGTCCGTGTGAATTGGTCACAGTTTTTTTTTTTTTTTTTTTTTTTTTTTTTTTTTTTTTTTCTCACTCGCCCTGTCGACATGCAGTTTTTCCGACGACACCGGGCGCTGAGGACGGACCAGAAGGCGGCCGAGACATTTTGTATTTTTCACACACGTTCGTCTTGTTATTATTATGTTGACGAACAAAAAAAAAAACAAAAAAAAAAACGTGGAATCTCTGGTGGTTGACCTCAACAAAAGGAAGTCACGGAGGCGTGGCGAACCATCCCGGTTTATGGAAGACGAAAATATGGCGTGGCACGTTGCAACGAGTCAATCGCAACATCCCCTAAAAACATCCAGTGAAAAAGAGGGTTTAAGAGGCGTTTACAAGTGATAAAACGTTGTATTAAAAAAAAAAAAAAAAGCCTCAACTCAGTAACAGTTACTGTATTTGCAAAAATTTGTAAAACGTTGAAAATATTCAATTTCAATTCGAAATTTTGGGTAGAATCCGAATTCGCAATAAAAATCGTGGTTCCCATTTAATGAAGAAAGTTACTGTTTTGCGCTTGTTTGCGCAACTTGTGGGACTCCCTGTATGGGATGATCGAACTTTTTATATATATATATTTTTTTTTATATTTTTTCGGCGTGAAAAGCATAATTATGGTTACCTAAATGTCATAATTTGATACATATAATTGTACGTTTTCAACGGTAATTATTGTGGTATTCGATCTTATAGGGAGGCCTGGGGCCGAACATCATTGAAAACAAATTTTCTCGGAGTGTCATTTTCTACTGAATTGATTATGTTGGTTCTGGCCAATTGCCGCAAAGAGAGGCAGGATATGGGTATAATTTGTTATTTTTAAAATCATACTAGTTCGAAAAATTCTGAAATTGAAGAGAAGACGTTTTTTCTGATCAATTATTGACTAAGGAGACACCCCAAAAACCCTTTATCTCACATGAGCGATATTCAAATGATTACTATGAATATTATTGTGGGGTATAAAACCACGACATCGTTTTTAGTCTGGGGTTTTTTGTCCATAGGTACTTTTCCAGCTTCGGATATTTCGCAAAACAGATTTCTCTTAAAACAAGTCGTTTTAAGTCGCGTTACGCGAGGACTACACCGGACGAAAATAAGGCATTTCTCTGAGAGATTATAGCTTTCGACGACACGGTCCGCATAATTGGTTTCACTTTCAGTTCCTAGACACCGCGCCAAGGTCCGTAATAAAAGGCGATTTGAAAATAGACGTTAGGCAATCGGAATTGTTTGGTAATCTCAATCATTTCTGTGGGTGGCGGCAAACGATCCAGAAAAAACAACTTTTATCGATAGTTGAATTTGTACGATTCGTTTCGTTTAATCTGAGCTGACTTGCGATTCATTTTAAAGATAGGGGTGGGGGTTGAATGTGGGAGGTCGAGTGGAAATCTATTGAAATGGTGGTTGGTGCAAAAAATTAACCAAAATTGTAGTTCCTGGTCTACAGATGTGCAGATTAGAGTTACAGGGAAGTGTACAGGTGTCTAAGGGAGATTCTCGACTCGTCCCCGATGCTCTTAACTGTGGAATGTCTCGTCCCTGATCCTCTTATATACGGAGAGTTCTTGTCCCCAACGAGTGGAGAGCGACTTAATCCACAATCACGATGAGTGGTTCAAAAATGTGGGGAGGAGGTTCTCAATCCTGTGAATAGGTTCACTCTCCGGTTGAAGGCCCCTGGAAAGTTGGGGACGAGTTGGACTCTACGAGCCTCAATGAGGAGCAATTTACGGCGGATTAAGGCGGGCATTGGAGAATTTTAGACAGTTGGGGACGAATTGTGCCCCACGGCTAATGCAAGTATAGGCGGAGGGTGATTGTCGGGGACGAATCGCTCACTCGTTCGTAGGCACAGGGACGAGTTGTGCTCTACATGCCTTGTCGGAGGTGATTAACGGGAGGCTCGGAGGCCATTTGGAAAGACGAGTTGAGTCCTGAGGCTAATAGAAGCCTCGGAGGAGAGTGATTAACAGGGACGAGTCACACGTGCGCGTTGAGGGGTCAGAAAGTCGGGGACCCACGACCAATGGGAGCGTCGACGGTGGGTGATAGACGGGGACGAGTCCCTCACTCGGGTTGGTGGCTCATTGGAATGTCAGGGACGAGTTGTGCCCTTGGTGGAGGACAATTATCGGGGAAAAGTCGTACACCCAAGTTGGTGAAGTTAGTGCCCTCGCCGACGAGCTGTGACGGCCTTTGCCACGGCAAAGGTTGATTGAAGGGGATGAAGGAAATAGTTGGGGACAAGAACTTACTCGGAAGAGGTCGGGACGAATTTTGTCCCACGTCAAATGAGAGCCACACGTAGGATGATGAACGGGGACAATTTGCACACTCAGGTTGGAGGCCCTTTGGAATGTCAGGGGCGAGTTGTCCCATACTGCGCAACCATCGGGGACAAGTCGCGCACCTGGGTTGGTGGAGTTTGTACACCCGTGGTCGAGCTGTGGCGGCTATTGGAGCCTCAGGGGAGTGCCATTGATGGGGACAAGTCACTCGGGAAGGTTTGACAGTCGGGGACGAGTTTTGCCCCACGACGAATGGAAGCCATGGCATAGGGTTATTGACGGGGACGAGTTGCACACTGGAAAAACAGGGGCGAGTCTCACTTATGGGTTAGAGGAGGTCGAACAGTCGGGGACGATCTGTGTCCTAGAAGCATCGGCGGAGGGCAATTAACTCACCCTGGTTAGACCCTTTGGCATGTCAGGGACGAGTTATGCCCTACGAGACTCGGCGGAGGGCGATTAACTCACTCTGGTTAGACCCTTTGGAATGTCAGGGACGAGTTATGCCCTACGAGACTCGGCGGAGGGCGATTAACGGGGACAAGGCGGGTCTTCCCCGTGTTTCACACTGCAATCATCCCTTTGAATAGGGTGATTTTCTCGGGGTATCTCCAAGTAGGCAAAATGGTTGTCACTTTACAATATTTAGGTGTTCTCTTGTCCATTAAATCGAATGACCTTGCTCTGGAATGTGGACAGTCGGATCAACAAGCTTCCAACTTCTATAATATAAAAAATATCATTTTCTTATTTAAAAAAAAAAAAAAAAAAAAAAAAAAAAAAAAAAAAAAGTAAGTGTAAGTTTTATTTTATGAAATAAACCAGATCAAACAATCGAAGTTTTTTCAGAAGGACATTTTAGTCTTGATCGCAGGAATTTGTACGCGTTTTTGTTTTGTTGGTATCTTTGGTTATCTTTGTTATAAGTTTGTTAAGGTAAATTTGTCGTATTAAAAATGTTGAGTATTGAATGTATGACAATATTTCTATGAGCAGCGTTCACTAATGAATATTAATGTTGAAAAACGAACAAATAAATGAATTTTCAATGTTTAGAATCTTAAAAAAGCCCCCATTTATTGTATTTATTTATTTTTCTTCATAGAATGCGAGTACTTAGTCATTGAAGGCTTTCTACTCATAAACTAGGAGGATTCCACTCGTAAAATAAAAACGAGTCTTGGTCATTACAGCGTCGAAAGTGGATTTTACGCGCATCTTGGAAAAGGTCACTTGACCAACGTGTCCATTACGTCCGTTCTGAGTCACCTGGTTCCGAGGAATTAATTTAAGCGACCCCGGATGCAGGTCGGCTGCAGATTTGGTTTTCTCTTCTGGTCGACATCGTAACGTTACATCACGCCCTCGCATGTCCGCTACAGTTACCGTGGTACAGGGCCACTGTAGTTTCCAAGCAAAAGTGACCGAACCACTTTCTACCCGACGGTTGAGCGGATTTACAACTTCCATCGTCGATCCGTTTTTATCTTCTTCGGTGAACTTCCGCCTGACTTCATTTGTTAACGCACGTTTTATCGGTCATTGCGGTCGTATGAAGTCATTTTGACGCCTTCAAGATCTCGTCGACGTCAACGTCAAAGTAATGATTTTGTTCTCAACGCAGTCGATCAGCTTCAGAAGACAAAAGTGAACCAAGTCACCCAAAGTGACTAAATTAATATGAAAAACGCGCAGTGTACCCATGTAACCGAACCAGGAAGACTCCGGAAAACCTCAGTTTCCATGAAAATACGCAAAATGTCAAAACGTTGCATATAAGTTCTCCAAGAACTCAATTCAATAAAACAATACAAAATAAATGTTTTGTGTAAATAAAAATGTTCAATTAATTTAAATTGCCAATAGCATTTATTTTCAATGCTCTTCATTTCTTCTCATTATTGTTAAAATATTGGACTGGAACTGGTTATTTATGAGTTATTATTCTTGCAATTGGAAAACGTTATTTGGGTTGGTTATTCCTTGAATTCAAAATGTGTATTTCGAATAATGGGTTTTCGAGATTTTTGGTGATGTAGGCGTGTGGGGTATCATTTTCGACTAAATTTTGGATGCTGAATCTATTGGAATGGGCCCCAGAACGATTGGCACCCACCGGAAGAGGTTAAGGGTCAAAATGGGTATCTATCTACCATTTTCGAATGAGTGTTTTCGAGATTTCTGCTACCTAGGCGTGTGGGGTATCATTTTCCACTAAATTTTGAACGCTGAATCGATTTGAATGAGTCTCCAAGGCCCTTGGTCCGAGGAATAACCAATTTCTGTGAAAGAATTTGCATAGTTTTTCACTCTACGTGTGTGGGACTCCTAAAAAAGGTCAACTCTCAAGAATACGTGAACTTAAGCGATTATTAGACTGCATTGAGACGGACGAATCAGATTTTGAATGTCCACAATTTGAAACGCTTACGGAGATTGTTTTGAGGCAAACGATTTTTGGAAATGTCCAGGATTCAAATATGTGTTATGTGGGGTCAGTTCGGTGAGAATTAGATCATGACAATTTCTCATATTGTGAAAGATTGGTGGTAAAAATTATTAGAACATAGTTATAATCCATTTGATCAAATAAAATTCTTATTTAGGAGCGCAAATTGGATTTTTCCGGATCAAACTGTGAGAGTTAGAAGGCCACAAAGTAAAAACAAAATTTTTAATAATAAAAGTGTGATAATTGGACTATTATGAGTCCCTGAACGTGAGAACATTCCTAACAAAAACACAAAACGCTACGAAGGAGCCATTACTTGGTGGTGTGGTGGGGGGAGGGGGTCATGTAAACTTTTCCAACTTACCCTCTACCGTGTATACCCCATTCAGTGGAAATTTTCAATTTTTGAGACATTCATAATGGTCGAAATATAACATTTTTAGCTGTCTAAATATTGCGTTGAATTGTGTGAAATACTTCTTGTTCGAGGAAAAAATATAACAATTTTTACACTAAAATATTTTTTTTTGAATTAAAACACTGTTAAAGTTCAGACGGAACAAATTAGCAAAATCTCAAAATTTCCTCCTACAATTAATTAAAAAAAAAATAAATAAAAAAATAATAATTTAGCAATTTTTACACCATGATAGAATCGTTAAAAATTAAAGCCCCGTAAAAGCTTAAACTGAGCAAAAAGAGCATAATTTCACATTTTTACCCCTCAAATGAATTTAATGGCAGTTTGATGAAGTAAAAAATTGTGCATTTTTGTCATGTGCATAAACTTCGACCAGAATACAATTAAAAAAAGTGTTGTTTGGTGGATTTTACAGCAGTGTGACAATCTATTTCAGTTATGTTGTAAGTTCCTTCAACGAAATTGGAGAAAAAGGGTTGTTCGTATTTAACTCATTCTAATTGTAATTTTTCGCGAACCTACAAAACTTTTAAAAGATGTGGTACAGTCAAACGTAGCGGTATATTATTTTTGATGACCGGTTTTGCCAAAAAGGGGTTCTAACGAGGTTCAAAATGAGGGAAATGGTTCAGATTTTCAGGTTTACGTAGATATTTAGGGGGAAAATGAGGAAGTGGGATAAAAAATGTTTCCGTGCATTGTAGAAGGAGATCTCACCGCACATTGTCTACTCTGTACGACGATTTTAGTCAAAAACTATCAAAAACCATTGAACCATTTGGGTTTGGTTTGGTTATTCCTCCAACAAGACGCATGGAGACTCATTTCAATCGATTCAGCATCCAAAGCTTAGTGGAAAATAATACCCCTCAAGCCTAGGTACCAGAAATCTCGAAAACCCACTCTCAAAATAGATAAATAGATACCTATTTTGACCCATAACCTCTTCCGGTGGGCGCCAACCGCTCCAGGACCCGTCTCATTGGATTCAGCGTCCAAAATTTAGTGGAAAATGATACCCCACAACCCTAAATCGCCAAGAAAACAAAAATCCATTGATCTAAATACACATTTTTACCCCTACACTACCCTATGATCCGATTGGTGCTTTTTATATAAAAACATTGGTCGTTTATTCAAGGAATAACCAAATTTGAAGAGGGATAAAGAGTGTTTCCGTGAATTAGAGATGGGGATCTTATCGTATATCGTCAACATTATACAACGATTTTAAAGTAAAACGGGTTTTGAATGATTTTCAATTAATTTGTTCATGGAAAAAAGTAAAAAACTATCATAAGATAATCATTTGATTGTCGAAAGAGGTGAATGTACTAGAAAAACCGATGTTCATTGAGACACAAGACGATCCTATCATGTGATATCCCGTTGTTTTTGGTGGTGAGTACCATTGTGAGGGGGTGGGGGGGGTAACGAGGAACGTGTCGGCAATAGAAAATACTTTAGAAGAGGCCCCTCTAGAGCACCCTTTAGAGGGGGTGCTGGAGGACGCTGAGCTCAGCAGAACATCGTCGGCAAAGTGGCAACACCGTCTGATCAAAACCGTCCATAAATTCTGGAATATGACGATGTTTGGTGGTACTTTGGTGATTCTCAATGTTCAGGTCATCGCAGGTCGGATGATGTTGGACGGTGTTGCGACTCTTGAGATGTTCTGCTCCTCAGCACGAAGACCGTCCCCTCTTCTGTGAATGCCGGCATGCAGGGAAATCCCCACGATGTTGGTACGAAGAGACATTTTTAGAGATTTTGGCACGATTTACATAGCGCACATGATCGAAAATCACTTTCACGTTTCTCGTAACACTCGCGTATATGAATTCGGAGAATCAGATGGGACTTACCCGATAATTCATTGTGAGTCTGAAGAGGAACTTGTTGTTTGGGTGACGCTCATCCTGGGCTTATATACGTGACCACTCCTACTTCTTCCTCGGGATGGGCCCCTACCCCCTGCGAGCTCCCCCAGCCGCCCTCGAAAGCGCCTCCCTGCAACTGTCCAAGTGATTTCCATCGCGCAAAAAACCATCGATTCCACGAAGATGGTAAGACTCGGTGAAACAATCATCGATCTGCGTAGGACCGTGATGTACGGCACAGATCTTACCAGAGGAGCGGCGATGCGAATGAAGATTACCTACTTTTTCATTGAATCGGGCTCCGTTTCGAAGGTCAAGTTGCCAGTGAATCAAATGTTGAGTAAACTAGTATTATAGAGAACTCATCTTGCTCAACATGCGATAACAATAGCGTAATGTTGAAGAGATGACTTACTTACGACACGTTGGTCGACAAAGGACCTCGAACGTTTCATTCAACACGAATAATCGCAATTTCATCGACTTCTGAGATTATTATCTTCCAGCCAACCCCTCGCAGCCCGATACAAATTACATTTAATTATTGAACATAAAACATAGCAGACGTATTCGTTGGATTAAAATGCTTCTGAATCCGATTCCAAGTCCATTCCAATTTAATTTGAAATTTCAATAAAAATAAACCTTAAAACGCTGCATATTTTTTCACAGGTGCTGGTTATTCATCCGTCCAGGAGTATGGAGACTAAAATTTTAGTGGGTAATGATACCCCACACGCCTAGGTACAAGAAATCTCGAAAACACGCATTAGAAATGGCTAGATAGGTACCCATTTTGACCCATAACATATTCCGGGGGTGCCAATCGTTCTGGGACCCATTTCTTTGGATTCAGCATCCAAAATTTAGTTGAAATGATACACCACACTCCTAGATCGCAGAAAATCTTAGAAATGGATTTTTCGAAAAATATCCGTTTCCCGCTCTAGTCCAGGCGCGGATTCAAGGGGGGGGGGGGTCACGGGGGTCATGACCCCCCACCAAACCAGGTGGAATTTTAGTTATTTGTTAAGAGATTGAAAAAGTGAGAAAATTTAGTTAATTTTGTCCGTTTGGTTATTTATTATTTTTTTTTTAGCTTTTGATTTTACCCTGTGACCCCCTCCAAAAAAATTTCTAGATCCGCGCCTGCTCTAGTCTCTAGGTCTTTGAAACTTTTTAGCCCGATCGAACCAAATTTGGTGGAGGTAGAGTTCAAAAAGTGTAAATCAAAAAATGGATTTTCGGCGATCCTGGCGTGTGGGGTATCATTTTCCACTAAATTTTGGACGCTGAATCGATTGGAATGAGTTTCCATGCTCCTGGTCCGAGGAATGACCAACCCCTGTCGAAGAGTTTGCAGGATTTTTTCATTTTCATGTCTTTGCTCATAAACTGAAAAATCGACACGAAAACTTGCTCACCCGATAGACACATAGAGTTTTGCAGGTGACGCGGTAATTGGGCTTGCTCCCGTATTTGTAATAAATAAATAAATAACAATTCACATTTTGATGCTTGGGTATTAGAGCTAAGAAAACCTCACGCGTGATGCTCGCTCAAAATTGACTATAAATATGGAAATATACAACTTGAAAGAATTATAGTGACTTATATAGTGACACCTCATTTCACTACCTTGTTGTGCAGTGTTTGACATTTCGTTTTGGTTTATTAGTTTCAACCATTTCCGTACTTCCTCCACTTCAAAACGACTAGAGAGAATCGTCAGCGAAAAAAAAAATAATAATAAATGACGATGGACAAATCCGAAATTGGGCACCCAACAAAACCGTGAATATCGTTCACGCAAGAAACAGCGCAAGAGTACACCAAACACTGTAAACATCCCTGGAGAAGCAAAAATTTTGGGGCGAATCGGAGAGGTTGACCTTTTGCATGAAAACATAGGTTGATTATTCAAGGAATAACCAACCAAAATGCGCATGAAAATGTACCAATGTGTTGCAGACTCTTATGCAAGCATTTTCTAATGATTTCGGACTGCTTTTGGTTGGTTATTCCTTGAATAATCAACCTACATTTTCATGCAAAAAGTCAATCTCTCCGATTCGCCCCAAATTTTTTTTCTGGGCGTTTCAACGTATCTTGATCAATATTAGCACAGAGGCTATTAGCTAGTAGAGACACTAGCAAATTGCCGTCCGCCGTCCACGCCGACATAGGAAGTAGAAAATTTTCTAAAAATCTGATATTTTAGTTAGGTCCGTCCATGGCTGTAGTTAGTCCTCGCAACCTTTCAACCCGATCGGGCCAAATTCGGGAAGGGGGGAGGGGGTCAAAATGTGTCCTACTTCGAAAAATGGATTTTTGAGATTTTTTGTAATCTAGGTGTGTGGGGAATCATTTTTCGCCGAATTCTGGAAACTGAATCCAATGAAAAGGGTCCCAGAACGGTTGGTGCCCTCTGGATGAGGCTATGGGTTAAAATGGGTGCCTATCTACCCATTTCGAATGTGTTTTCGAGATTACTGGTACCTAAGCGTATGGGGTATAATTTCCCACTAAATTTTGGACCCTGGATCGATTGGTCCGGGACCCACCACATCCTTTGTTTCCCCCATTTTCCCTATGTTGAAGAAATGAGTCTCCAAGCGCCTGGTTCGAGGAATAACCAACCCGTGTGTAAGAATTTGCAGCGTTTTTCTTTGTTGGTTAACAACATTTTGCTAAGTGCAAGGGATCTTGAACTGTTGTTTCTCAGATTCCATTCCCCGTTCTAATTTAAATGAAGTCACCGTTCACCCACTTCAAAAGTCCCGACAAATCCTTGCGAAAATACTCACGCGCGCGTTGCGAAAAAAGTTCGACGCCTCCCACCAAATTCTCTTTATCTACCAACGATTAGGTGAGCGATTCGTGGATTAGTTTATATGCAGGAACGATTGCATCATTCGGAGAAGCTTCCTCGTTACCATTTTCCGATGGGCTAAGTGGACCATAAGTCTCGTGTGAACGGGTGATGACTAAACGTGAAAGTGATTGGAAACGTTGGAGACATCGCAGCCTACGAATGGCGTAAAGAGGAAATGAAAAGGAAACCAACTCCTTTTGAGATCGACACAACTCTCGCCCGCGTAAAACGCTCAATTTCGTTGGTAATAAATAATGAGAAACTGGTTTCCTGGTGGGTATTACAATTAGAACAAAAGAGGTACTAGATTGTAAAACAGGGATGGGTATCGATTAATCGATTAATCAGAATAATCGAATTGTATAATAATATAAGAAATAATTGTATGATAATCGACCATTGTATTTTACAGGATCTAGAGCTGAGGGGTCCAACTTGCAAGGCACCAAGGTCCAAAACTAAAATCATTGATGTGGTTCAGGGCCATATAATAATTTTGTTAAAGTAATGACAAAATAATGTAAGTTGTTAAAATAATTTTAAAAAAGGTATAATTTCTTGTATTACTCTTGTGAGTACGTTTTTGTAAATGAATGGACAATTTATACATACTTTTTTTTGAGCTAAGAGAAACATTACAATAATAATAACATGGGGAAAATGGGGATAACAGTGGGTGTGGCTGGTCTAGGACCCATTCCAATCGATTCAGGGTCCAAAATTTAGTGGAAAATGATACCCCACACGCCTAGGTACCAGAAATCTCGAAAACACATATTCAAAATGGCTAAATAGAAACCCATTTTGACTCATAACATCTTCCGATGGGTGCCAGTCGTTCTGGAACCCATTTTAATGGATTCAGCGTCCAAAGTTAAGTGGAAAATGATACCTTACACGCCTAAATTACCAAAAATCTTGAAAATCCATTTTTCGAAGTACACATTTTGACCCCTACCTCACCCAAATTTGGTCCGATTGGGTTGAAAACTTACGACAACCAACTAGAGCCGGGAACGGATCTTTGACCCAAATTTCAGATTTTTAGAAATTTTCCTACCACCAAAATCGCCGTGGACGGCGGACGGACATTTGTTATTTTTGATCTAGACACTTCCTAAAAAAAAAAATCCTTTTTTTTTTTTTTTTTTTTTTTGATTGTTTAAGGAATAACCAACCAAAAAGATATATCTAATTTGAAGACTCTGGTCGATCAGCTTCATCCACCAATGAGGAAATGTCCACCTCCAGTTTACTTGTAGAGAGTTTCATGAGATGATGTAAGGAAGAATCGGTGAGGTTGCTCTGTTGTGGTTTACAGTGTACTTCATGGAAGAAAAGACATTTTCACATGATCCCATGTGTATGTGCTTATCAGCATTGATGCAATCGTCAGTCCAAAATCTTGTAGATTTGGAAATTTCTCTTTAGATAGTAATTTGAAAACCAGATGCATGGAGACTAATTTCAATCGCTTCAGCGTCCATAACCTCTTCTGGTGGGCGACAATCGTTCTGGGACCCTCTTCATTGCATTCAGCGCCAAAATTTAGTGGAAAATGATACCCCACATCGATGTTACCATCGACATCGCTAAGCCAATATCGATGGCTATCAAACATTGGCCTTTCACCATCGATGTTAGCCACCATCAAACATTGACCATTACCAAATTACTTTTTTTTTCTTGTTGTTAATTTTAAGGGCGAAAAACTATCAATAACTCGTACCATCGATATTTTCTCGGGTAACTATCGACAGCTCAGAAAATTTAAGAGGGTGTGAAACAGGACCTGAATCTTGTTTCCAAATGTTTGTAACCTTCTAGTTTGGATTCCTTGTTTAAATAGGAAATTTTCTTGTTTTATTGGACATTTTTTTATAAATCTGATCGTATCGATAGTCATGACTAAACTATCGATAGCGAGCGATAATGAAGGATACCTACATAATGTTAGAGTAAAATGAAAGGACAGTAAAATATCACTATTGCCATTTTATCCGTGGCATTAAAAATCATACAAATAACCAAGAGAAGAAAAATAATGTTTATTGGTGTTCTTAATTAACATCTGACTTGCATCATATAAATCATTTAATTTGTTCAATTTAATTAACCTAATCTTACAAATTATGATTGCTTCCAGAACTTAATTATTGAATCTGGGAGGAAACAAACCATCGATGCTCTGCATCTGTATCGATAGTATCGAAACCTGTACCATCGATGGTGAATAATCGACCATCGATTGTAAAACATTGGTGTTTCGATACTATCGACCATCAATGGCCATCCCTATCCCTAATACTGACCAAACGACGGTTCCTGACGGAATTCATGTTGATTGAGCTACAATATGTACAGTCCCGATTCAGAAGGTGCTCCTAATGCAAAGTACTTGTCCATCGTGAGGATTTGCACCATGTGGGCGCGTTAGTCAATAAATCTAATCCCATATTCGCGAAAGGACTTCAGAGAACGTCCACCGTTACAATAGTTGCCTAACAACAAGCAAAATCTCTCTCCTTTCCTTTTTGACTACGAATTACCTTCAAACGGCTCTCTTCATCACTGAAATTGACGTTTTTACGCCTTTTATGCGAATTGTACACGAGGAATATTTCACTAGTGCGTCTAGAAGTGTTTCGTCCCTCGTTTCGCCCCTCGATCCTCAGACCCAATTACCAGTTCCAACTGACAATGCCCAAAGCAAACCGCTCCCATTGTTTGAAACCCTTAACTCTGGGCAGGAACAGGATATTGTCGCAAACGTCAAAAGCTCACGACCCTGTTGATAACAACCCGCGCTCAAAGGCTTTTGACGTGAAGATGAACACTGCGACGGGGTCTTCGCCAAAAAGATAATTTCTGATTACGAAGAAGGTCTTTTCTTCCAGTGAAGCTCAAAGAACTCGAGGAGATGAACTTGATCGATAAATCGAATGAAGTGATTGACCCGCGACTGCAAAGTTGATTGCAAAAAGTTTGATCCGTTGTTGTTTGAATCGCCGATGTTTGACGCGAGGCTACTGCAATAAGTGAGGAATTTCATCAATTTAAGGGCCACACTCTCCAAAAACCGTTGAGCCCTCGAGATTTCCATGATTGGGCTGCTCTGTGAATAGACGATTCTCAGATTGTAAATGGAAAAAAAAAAAAAAAAAAAACATGCAAGAGGTTGCAATGCGCCGGGTTCTTATTAACGTGAACCAGAAATTAATGACTCCAAAGTGGAAAACCCCATACCAGGGGGTCTGGGGGGTTAAGAATAGAAAATTTTATGAAATCATAACTGTAAAATATCCCTCATAATTTTTTTGAAATCAGGTCAATTGTGGTCTCTGTGGCAAGGAAATGTGTAAAATGTGGCTCTAAAACATTTAGTTTCAGAGCAAAATGAGCCTTTTTAATGATGTCTCCATGTTTTGAATTATTGCTCGGTCAGCCAAAGATGAATGAATGATAAAAACACAACAATTGAAGTGTCAATAACGGCACAGTAAGTGCCTAAATTTGAATCGTTTTCCAGCTTTTGAGTGAGTGTCGGAGGACACAGGCATTTTTGAAAGATATCGATCAACGTGGTTGGTACGAAACAATTACAAAACAAATGGAAAAAGTGAAGTTTCAGGGCGGAAAAAAAGTATTCGAACTGAGAATAAAACCACAACCGGTTAAAAATCTCTCGGTAAGAAATGTCGCGGTAGAGGTTCTCCAACGATCATTCAGATGTCGCAACCGAGCGGGTAACCTGCAGTAAGCGAAGAGTGGATTCAGCTTCTCCATGTTTTACGCACTGCTGAACTTGACCGCTAAACTCACGTTGCCTCAGTCTAATCTGGAAAGTTTTCCTTTCAAGGACTCAAACTCGTTGATCGGCACACGTTTTCTGGCTCGAAGGTTAACCTTCCATTTCACGCTCGTCTCTTCCAAGTTTCAATGGAGCGTTCGTGTCGAAAAAATTGACCCGCGGACCGTGCAGTGGAAATCTGCGACTGGACCATAATGAGGCGCTTATTTAGTTCGAAGAAGTCTCGACATGATAACTGCAAATGACAACAGGTATGTGGATGTTTTGCCTCAAGCCTTCTTGCAGTGTTTAGCAAAATGTGTACCTATGTTGCAGTTAGCGCCCCAAGCGGTCGAAGAGACAAACAGGTGAATGAATAATCAAAGTCAATGTCAAACTATGAGGTTTGTTCCAGCGCTGACAGGTTGTCCAACCAACTGTAGGGGTTGTGCCTGCGGCGCATTCCAGCGCATAGAGTTGTACACTCAAGGTTGAGTGGTGAGGTAGATTAGGCTGAGGTAGGCAGGGTTCCAGTGTGGGTGAGTTATCTACCTGATTGTGTGGGGTTGTAGGTTTGTTCCAGTGCTATACAACTGGTTGAGTTAATGATTTGTTCCACCGCTGACAGGTTGTCCAACCAATTGTAGGGGTTGTGCCTTTGACGCATTCCAGCGCATAGAGTTGTACACTCAAGGTTGAGTGTTGAGGTAAACTAGGCTGAGGTAGGCAGGGTTCCAGTGTGGGTGAGTTATCGACCTGATTGTGTGGGGTTGTAGGTTTGTTCCAGCGCTGTACAACTGGTTGAGTTAATGATTTGTTCCACCGCTGACAGGTTGTCCAACCAATTGTAGGGGTTGTGCCTGTGGCGCATTCCAGCGCATAGAGTTGTACACTCAAGGTTGAGTGGTGAGGTAGATTAGGCTGAGGTAGGCAGGGTTCCAGTGTGGGTGAGTTATCTACCTGATTGTGTGGGGTTGTAGGTTTGTTCCAGTGCTATACAACTGGTTGAGTTAATGATTCGTTCCACCGCTGACAGGTTGTCCAACCAATTGTAGGGGTTGTGCCTGTGACGCATTCCAGCGCATAGAGTTGTACACTCAAGGTTGAGTGTTGAGGTAGACTAGGCTGAGGTAGGCAGGGTTCCAGTGTGGGTGAGTTATCGACCTGAATGCGTGGGGTTGTAGGTTTGTTCCAGCGCTGTACAACTGGTTGAGTTAATGATTTATTCCACTGCTGACAGGTTGTCCAACCAATTGTAGGGGTTGTGCCTGTGGCGCGTTTTAGCGCATAGAGTTATACAACACTCAAGATTGAGTGATGAGCTAGACTGTATTTTACGAAGGGTTCCAGCAAGGGTGAGTTGTTTACCTGGTTATGTCGGATTGTTCCAATTTTCCAACCTATTTTCTGTTTGGTTTATGCTTGGTTATTCCTTGAATAATCAACCTACGTTCTCATTCATAAACTCAATAACTCTGATTCAGCCCAAATTTTTTTCTGGACATTGCAAGGCGTGTGGAGTATCATTTCCCACGAAATGTTGGACCCTGAATCGATTGGGATGGGTCCAGGACACGCCACACCCTCTGTTTTCTTCATTTTCCCCTTTTTTGATATTTTCAGCAATTTAGGCGTTTGGGCTATCGTTTTCCACTAAATTTTGAACGCAGAATCGATTGGAATGAATCTTCATGCTCCTGGTCCGAGGAATGTTCAACCCTTGAGGAAGAATTAGGACCGTTTTTGCTCTTAGAAGAATGTTATGAGATGACTTAAACTAAACTTAAAACATTTAAAAATTGTTTTTCGGTAGGTTTATTTTTGAGGAGAAGGAACGTCAGAACATGACAATAAAATAAAATAAAAAATACTCCTCTAATACGCCTTTTAAAAGGAAGAGCAACTTGGAATGTTTTTTTCTTTTATACAGTTTCGTTCTTTTGTCAGAATCAGTTTGGCCTTCGAAAAGTACCGTTCGCTCGGCACTGAGGTACCACAGACGAGACAGCTCAGCGCCACCTCATTCAGTTTTGGCCATGGTAAGCCAATAATCAATTGGGAATTTTTAATGATTGCTCTCTGCAGGGGCCTTTAGGTGCAGCGCTAATGACATGGCATTGTTGTAGAGATCATTCTAGACGCAACCTTCTTCCAGGTCTTCTGAACGAATTGTGAATGACCCCCAAAGAAGTCATAATCGATTTAATAAATTAATATTTATTATCATTCACCAAATTCCGCGTTCAAACCGGAGTACTATGAGGTATCTCCTGCTCGCCATTCTTCCCAATTCTTAAAAATCGATCAAAATTGTTGACAAAAATCAAGTATCAAGGAAAGCTGACCTACAAAAAACGTTAGGCTAAAAATAGAGTTTTTACGGAAATCTAAAATCGATTGCCATCCCAGAATTTCTGCTTATTGTGATCTAGACATTTTGAAACGCTCAGGAAATTTTTTTGGGGCAAATTGAAGAAGGTTCATGAAAACATGTTGTTTGTTCGAGAAATAACCGAATGAAGCTTAGGTTGCGTTTCTTTTCTGGCCGTTAGTAAGAATGAATATAAGTACACGGTGACACAAAATAACGAGAATTTTGAAATATATTTTTGAAACGTTGCAAATTCTTACATACGGGTTGGTGATTCCTCGGACCAGGCGCTGGAGGAAATGAAGACTCATTTCTTCAACATGGGTGCCAATCGTTCTGGGATTTTTTTCATTGGATTCAGCGTCCAGAATTTAGTAGAAAATGATACCCCACACACCTAGATTGCAAAAAATCTAAAAAATCCATTTATCGAAATACACATTTTAACCCCTACCCCACCCAAATTTGGTCCGATCGGGTTGAAAAGTTTCGAGGGCCAACTAGAGACGAATACGGGTCCCAATTGGACCAAAATTTCATATTTTTAGAAAATTTTCTATTACCAAAGTCGGCATGGACGGCGGACGGACATTTGCTAATTTTGATCTAGACACCTTGAAACGTCCAGAAAAAATTTTTGAGCCAAATCGGAGAGATTGACTTTTTGCATGAAACGTTATTTAAGGAATAACCAACCAAAAATAAGAGTGGTAGAAATAATTTTATTTTTTAATAATTAAAACATCAAAACTTGCCATTTGAGAAACAAGGATGAAATTTATCATTTAAAAAAAAAATACATCTTTAGATGGTGACGTCCTTCTGAACGGATACATTCTTGAAATCTGCATTGGAGATTGCTCATTGATTGCTGCAACATTTTAACTGGGATATTGTGAATTTCATCCCGAATTTTCTGTTTCCACTCAACCTACAGTTCTTGATCGAGTTTCAAACACTTTTGTTTTAAGGTAGCTCCACAGAAAGAATCTCAGATGGACGAATCTCGAATGGACGTTACCGAATCTCGAGATGACATGGTTACCAAACAAAACTCGCACAGCCTTCATTGACTGCCATGCAGTGTGTGATGGCCATTCCACTGATTATGGCTACTGTAAAACTGTAATGGCGGCTTGTTTAGCTTGTTTACTTCCTCATAACTGCGGTCCCGCAGTGCTGCCACCTGCTCACAGCTGCGACTATGCGCTTCAAAAATTCCCGTTAATCTGTGTCACCCTGTATTTGCCACCAGATGTGCCCATCAATTCGGAGCCACAATCACCTTTTTCGGGAAAATTTGCAACTCTGAAGTTTTTATACTTTTTACAGGCTCTTCACTTGCAACCATTTGTGTTTCACCAGTGCCAAACCACAGAGAAAACTGGAAACTATTGTCGGTCATTCAAGTAGAACATCACAACGAATTGTCCATCCTGTGGAGAGAGTTTCGGTCAAGTTTCATTTCGTCAGTATTTTTTCCGTTCTTCAACTAATAGGAAAATGATTCATTGTTTAATTTCTTGTATAGTTTCAAAACCATTCTCGACCACAACATTTTTGCGGACTTAATTTCCTCCTCAAAATAACCACTGGAATGTTAATCAACATGTTTTCCATTTGTAATGACCAACTTCATACGAGCGATTGTGCAACAAGCGGTCCAAAACTCATCGATTCAGCGTAAATCCATGCGCCCAAGTTCTCAAAACTCTTTAAAAATAAATAATTAATAATAAATATTTTTTTTTTAAAACCGACATTGAACTTACCTTATTTTTCCTTTTTCTTTTCATTTTTACTTAACGTTGAAAGTACACTACTAATATTTTCCTCATATTGTGAGCCTCCATTTTTAATGAATATTAAATAATGAGAAAAATGCAACCTTTTGGTGGTTTTGCATGGGTTACCCCAAGTTCTCATGGTCGAATTAGTGGGGGCATTGTTTCATACTTTTACCAAGGTCAAAATATGTTTTTTTGAAAAAATGGATTTTTGAGATTTTTGGCAATTTAGTGTGGAGTATCATTATCCATTAAATTTTTGACGCTGATTCAATATGACGGGTCCCAACGATTGGCGCCCATCGGAAAAGGTTATGGGTCAAAATGGGTATCTATCAACCCATTTCGAATGTGTTTTTGAGATTTCTTGTACCTAGGCGTGTGGGGTACCATTTCCCACTAAATTTTGGACGCTGAATCGATTGGAATGAGTCTCCATGCTCCTGGTCCGAGGAATAACAAACCCCTGTTATTGAAATTCATTTTTTAACGCCGATTTATCTGCCAAAACATTGCCCTTTCCCAAAGGACAGCCCTCGCAGGATAATGTCTGACATCAAGTGACCTTCTGGCAGCGAGTAAGCCCGTCTCTTCATAAAATGCATTTCGTAAGGGCAGCATATGGAGACAACAGTCTCTTCACACGACAAAATTGGATTGTGGCAGGTAATTTACTGGTACTCATTCACTGGTAATCATCTCTTCGCAAAATGAACAGGTGCGATAAATTTCCGAACAATTGGTCAGACATTTGTTGTTAAGTATAACTTGGTACGCTTTTGACTGCTTGATTTTTTGGGCCAAGGTTGATTGTATCTGGGTCATTCGTAAGCCATTGTCTAAAAAATCACACTTTTTTTCATTTTAGACTCTTGTTACAATACGTGATCTATCCATTTCAAGGTGCCGGCACCTAGAGAAAAATTTAAGTAGTAAACCTTTCAATATAAAACGCTGCAATCTCTCATTAAGGTTTGGTTATTCCTCGGAATAGGAAATATACCAATGTACAATGCCTAGATGATGGAATTATCAAATACAAAAATCTCTCCCAAGAAAACGACCTTTGTTCAGCACAAGTGTTCGTACACGGTCAGTAAGTGTAACCTACAGCGGCGAGAAGAATTAAGTGATTTTATACATATGTCTTGGTTTGAGTAAATGTATTGAAAATAATGTAATAAATGAATGAAAATGAAGCGATTTGGTTGGTTTTCCTCGAATAATCAAACATTTTAATCATAGCCAAGATCATTAATAAGTGGGTGGAGGGGGGGGGGGGGGCATCTCCAACTACAATCGACTCATCTCATTCCAATCGATTCAGCGTCCAAAATTTAGAGGAAAATGATACCCCACACGCCTAGGTGCCAGAAATCTCGAAAACGAATTCGAAATGGGTAGATAAGCACCTATTTTGACCCATGGCCACATCCGATGGGTACCAATAATTTCAGAATACATTTTAATCGATCAGGGTCCAAAATATAAGAGAAAATGATACCCCACACGCCTAGGTCCCAGAAATCTCGAATACACATTCGAAATGGGTAGATAGGCACCCATTTTGACCCATGGCCTCATCCGATGGGCACCAATCGTGCCCGGAGCCATCCTATTGGATTCAACGTCCAAAATATAGTGAAAAATGATACCCCACACGCCTAGCTACCAGAAATCTCGAAAACGCATTCGAAATGGGTAGATAAGCACCCATTTTGACCCATAACCTCTTCCAGTGAGCACCAATCATTTCAGAATCCATTTTAATCGATCAGGGTCCAAAATATAAGAGAAAATGATACCCCACACGCCTAGGTAATCAGAAATCTCGAAAACGCATTCGAAATGGGTAGATAAGCACCCATTTTGACCCATAACCTCTTCCAGTGAGCACCAATCATTTCAGAATCCATTTTAATCGATCAGGGCCCAAAATATAAGAGAAAATGATACCCCACACGCCTAGGTAATCAGAAATCTCGAAAACCCATTCGAAATGGGTAGATAGGCACCCATTTTGACCCATGCCCACATCCGATGGGCAGCAACCGTTCCGGGAGCCATCTTATTGGATTCAACGTCCTAAATATGGTGGAAAATGAAACCCCACACGCCCATGGAAATTTTGGTCAGGGAGGCGTTTCCAGGTCTAGTTGGTCCCGACTGACTCAAATTAGAGGAGAAAATGGGATAATTTTTTTTTTTGAAAACTCTATTTCAGGTATTTTTGGGATCTAGGCGTGTGGGGTATCATTTTCCACTAAATTTTGGACTCTGAATCGAAGGGAATGTGTCCGGGACACTCCACACTCATTGTTTTCCCAATCCCTGCGAAAAGATATGCAGCGTTTTTAAATTGCGCTTTCAAATTTTCATCGATCAATTGAATATTGTAGCGATGGTGGCCTATAACCCAATCAATATGAGTTCAACACACAGATTGCTGCAGAAATCATGAGAATAGCCGACAGGGAAATAGTTCTAACTGCTGTCGACAGCATGATAACAGGAAGGTATGTTCTTCTTGACAAGCTGCACCAACGTCTTGACAGCTCCTCCTCCGTTGGTATGAAATGAAAACGACCACTTTCTTGGAATAGTTACCGCCTATAACAAGCAAGACAGTTATAAAAGTCCGATACGTTGCAGTGACCCACTTAAACGGAGCTTCTCGTTCGGTTATCAAACACCCATGAGGAACTCGGCTCGAACGAGGCGTAAAAAACTGGATGTCCGGAGAGCGAACAAGATGAGAGAAAGGAACCAAACGATATCCCGGCCAAAGGAGTCATAACTTGTCCTCCATATTACATAACTAAGTAGCGGTACCACTCTCGCCTTCACCCATTCAGTCCGAACCGTAACCGCCCGTAAGGTCACAAACAAATCAATTATTTCAGATGAAAAGTAAATGGATAAAACCAGATTCACGATTTTGTCGTCTCATTTCGAATTGTAACTCTGCCGAACAATTCGTAACTTGTGTTTTCCATCACTCGTCTCAAATGCTTCATTACGTCTCTTGTACGAAATTACTTTTGACTCAATCTTTTATTAGCTGTCCCAGTCCCAAGTTACGACGATTAACGTCGTCAGATGGGAAACTTAATTGGTTTTCCGAGACATCCAAAAGTATGTACGGCATTTTTGTCGTCCTCCGTCGGAAGAGAGTTGTTAAACGACCAAATGAAATGTTACAAAACAAATAATAAGTAATTATAAATGCTTTAAGTTCATGTTGATCATAAATATTGAAGTCTGTTTGGGAATGTTCGTTCGTTTGTAGTTTCCGTGTGGATACTTTACCGTCCTGTTCTCGAACGTACTCAAAAATTTACTTCTATCGAGCGAAAAAGCGCCAGGAATCTCAAATCATGACACGTGGAACAGTCACGACATATTTTTCGCTGTTTCCTGATTTATCGCGATAAATAACGGGGCATTGTCACGCTGGACTACCTGAATGAAGAATCTGACGGGAATTTTGAATGTTCGATGTGATTGCTGGCACAAAAGGGCGCGTGGATTTTGAAAAAACGCTGCAAATTTTTATGCAGGGGTAGTTATTGATTGGAACAGGAGCATGGAGACTCATTCGAATCGATTCAGCGTACAAAATTTAGTAGAAAATGATACTCCACACGCCTAGGTATCAGAAATCTCGAAAGCACATATTTGAAATGAGTAGAGACCCATTATGACTCAAAACCTCTTCTGGTGGGCGCAAATCGCCCCGGGACCCATTCCAATCGATTCAGGGTCCAAAATTTAGTGGAAAATGATACCCCACACGCCTAGGTACTACAAATCTTGAAAACCCGCTTACGTAATGGGTAAATAAGATACCCATTTTGACCCGTAACCTCATCCAGTGGGCACCAATCGTCCTGGAACACATCAAATTGGATTTACTGTCCACAAATTAGCCAAAAATGATATTTCTGGAGGATTTTTGGTTTTCTGAAACTCAATTCTTGGGATTTTTTTTTAGAACAAGGTGTGTGGGGTATCATTTTTTACTAAATATTGCACGCTGAATCGATTTTTATGAGTCGAGGACACTCCACACTTATTGTTTTCCTTATATTTTTGCTCTGAAAATCAATCAACCATTGTGGAAGAGTTTGCAGCGGTATTGACACAAAAAAATGTCAATTTTCCGACTAGTTACATAAATTCACACTCTGCCGTATTGAGATCCTTGCAGAAAATATGAAGACTCAAATGAAGACTCCATTTTGACCTACTTAGGAGGGGGGGGGACAACTCGTGGGACACCTAATAATCCAAAACGAAAAGGATTAGCAAATATTTATCAATGTTTTCATGCAAAAGGTCAACCTCTCCGATTCGGCTCAAAAAATTTTTCTGGACGTTCAAGGGTATCAAAAAAAGATCAAAAAAGTCAAATGTCCGTCAGCCGTAAAAATTTTTCTAAAAATCTGAAATTTGGGTCAGGGGTCTGTTCTTGGCCTAGATCGTTCCTCGAAACTTTTCAGCCCGATCCGTCCAAATTTGGGAGGGGTAGGGGTCAAAATGTGTTTTTTGAAAAATGAATTTTCGAGATTTCGGGCGATCCAGGCGCGTGGGGTATCATTTTCCACTAAATGTTGGACGCTGAATCCAATGAAATGGATCCCAAAACGATCGGCACCCTCTGGAAGAAGTTATGGGTCAAATTGGGTATATATTACCCATTTTGAATATGTGTTTTTGAGATTTCTGGAACCTAGGCGTGTGGGGTATCATTTTCCGCTAAATGTTGGACGCTAATTCCAATGAAGTGGGTCCCGGAACGATTGGCACCCACTGGAAGAAGTTATGGGTCAAATTGGGTATATATTACCCATTTTGAATATGCGTTTTCGAGATTTCCGGTACCTGGGCGTGTAGGGTATCATTTTCTACTAAATTTTGGATCCTGAATCGATTGGAATGGGTCCGGGACCCGCCACACCCACTGTTCCTCCCATGTTCCCCATGTTGAAGAAATGAGCCTCTATGCGCCTGGTCCGAGGAATAACCAACCCGTGTGAAAGAATTTGTAGCGATTTTAATTACTAGGAGCAAATCATCTACACGGCACTCGATAATTAAATGAGTAATCAAATCGTTCAGATATTATTATACTTGGAAAAACATTGATTTTTCTCAAGAAAGGATCTCATTTGTACTGATTCTTTATGAATTCATTCTATTATAAATAGAGAAAAAGTCCCATACTATTGGTAGTAGGTATTAGATAAAACCCAAGGGTTGTTTTTGTCGCTCTCATTTCCCCGAGTGACTAGTAAACAGCAATTTTCATCGCCCTCCGACCATTTTCACTAACGTGTAGCGGTGATGTGAAACGTCGGTGATATAAAATGATCAGAGATCATGACAAAGCGTATAATTTTTGCCGGAAATGATTAGGTAGCGCTAGAAGGTCGCCTATCTTTCTCGAACGACCTATAACTACATGTACAATGGCTTTCACCCTGACAAAACACCCACCGCGGATGAAACCCGGAACGAAGACGATGTCGTAACGCCGAAAGAGCAGATAAATCCCAACAGTAAATGGATAATATTCTTTTTATAAATTCTGATCGTCCTCTCGGTTCTGGAAGGGAAAGAAAGCCAAAGGTTGCGAAACTTGTCCGAGACCTCAACCTCTTCACGGTAGCGCCATCCTCCTCGGAACCTGTCCGTCGAGATGGTTAGCATTAGTAATCCAGTCCACGAAGCCCCCAATATGGACGAACAGGTTCCACAACGTTCTCCTCTCTTTTTACATTTTACTTCCTCACTTCCTGAAGATTTACCCCCTCACGCCACATATTACGGCGAGGTTTTTTAATTAACGAGAAGATGGTCTGAATCGGGAAGTGGATCCTTCCAGTTTTGATGAAGTGGATCGCGACGTGTCCGTCCAACTGGCGGACAATTTAATATTATGCGTTGATTAATGTATTTAGGCCCTCACTAACGACGCTTGTTTCAAAAACCCTTCATCCCGCACGTACCAGTTAAGATTCAGGATGCTTCACGTGACATGCCACCCTCAGTAACGGAACGGGGAGTATTGCAACTGAGGAATGATGGGATATTCCTGTAACTCCACATAAGGGTAGTGACAGGTAGCCACTTGCCAATTAGCCCTTGTAAAAAGCCAAGGATATCCGGGTTATGGTTGCGGCGCACCCTGAGAGAGGTAATAGGAAGATGAAGGTAGATCTATGCTACACATACCTGAACCCAGATGGCCGAAGGCTTCGGTACCTGGGGCTCGAGACTGGTCGAAGTTTCGAGGCTGCTGGTTCGAGAATCCAGCACCCCCTGGCGTGAACTCGACGTTGTGAGGCCAACTGAGTACTAGCAGCAGGTTGTCCAGGGGCTTACCACTCACGCGTGGTCTGCCTTAATGGCGGCTAGCAATTGTCCAGTCAGGGGGGAATCCTGGCTGTATGAACTAATGGTCACATCTCGTCTACAGGGCATGTCGCAATCTAAATCCACCTTTACAAGGAGTATCAATACAGGACGGCTCCTGGAGTTGAGGTGGAATACTTGTGTATCACAGCTTATTGAGCTAGACAACACGAATTAACGGAAAATGGTGCTTGAATTGGAGCATTCTACCCGCTCTCATTGCAAGCCCTCCTGGATGAAGGGCCTCAGTCCTCCCACTGTGGCAGACTCCTTGCTGTTTACTGCAAGTGGGAGATGCATCATTCCTGAGGCAAACTCTCCTCCAGCTATGATCTATTCTCTAGAATCGGGATGAGGAACACACTGGACAAATGGACAGATTGGTAGAAAATGATATCTCACACACCTAGGTTCCCCGTGAAAGGATTCGCAGCGTTTCAACCCCTGAGGAAGAATTTGCAGCATTTTTCAAGGCGTGAGCTGAGTTTTCTTGGTGCACGGTGAAATATAGCTGGGTTGTTTGACTAAAAACTGACTCCAGGGAAATCATTGGGCATTTTGAGATCTGAAGTCAAACGGAATGGTAACGACCCTCTAAAAAGACCTAAAATCTTGGAGAAGATCGTCGTATCAAAGCTTATGCCGCTAATAGTTCGACATTTATCGGAGCACCAGCATGGTTTCCTACCGGGTAGGTCGACGATTACAAATCTTCTGTCACTGCAGCAGTTCATTTTCGATGCTTTTGGGGCTGGTGAGCAGGTGGATTGTGTATATACGGATTTTTCTAAGTGCTTCGACAAGGTTCCCCATTCCCTGCTCATCAGTAAGTTGAAAGCCTTCGGTTTCTTTGGTTCTGTGCTTGAGTGGTTCAGGAGCTACTTAACTAATCGTCGTCAGATCGTCAGAATCAAAACAGCGCAGTCCAGTCCGTTTCCCAATCCATCGGGGGTTCCTCAGGGCTCTCATGTGGGACCAATGTGCTTCTTGATTTTTGTCGACGATGTGTCGGGGGTTCGGTTGGGCAACGTTCGCTTCTCGCTTTTTGCCGACGATTTAAAACTGTTTCTCCGAGTTCGTACACTTGCCGACGCGCAGGCTCTGCAGGCGGCGCTGGACGCTTTGCATGGTTGGTGCGTCGATAATGAATTGCGCCTGAACATCGGGAAGTGTGCTGTAATGTCTTTTTCAAGATCAAAAACTCCCATGCTCTACAACTACATGCTGAACGGCGAGACGGTCTCCAGAGTGGACTCCTTCAGGGATCTCGGGGTCATCTTTGACTCTCGCATGACCTTTTCTTCCCACATCGACGACATCTGTTCAAGGGCAATGAAGAATTTGGGCTTTATGAGACGTCATGCGAGGGGTTTTACTGATGTCGATGCTCTGGTGGCGCTTTTCGGTGCATTGGTCCGCTCGACGCTGGAGTACGGTTCCATGGTGTGGTCTCCGATTTACACCAATGCCTCCGATCGTATTGAGGGGATTCAGCGCAAATTTCTCCGCTTTGTCGCCTTTGGGCGGGGGGTGAGCTGGGACGAATTCGATCCGTCTGCGACACTGGACCTTTGTCGCCTTACTCCCCTCGTTCTTCGTCGTCGGATGTCGGACTGCCTGCTTCTAATCAAGCTGCTGAAGTCGGACATTGATTGCCCCTCGCTATTGCGGCTGATTGAATTTCACGCCCCACAGTACCGAACGCGCTCTTCTAATTTTTTTTATGCCCCTGCCACCACAACAAATTACCTGCACAATAACCCCCTTCTGCGCTCACAAAGGTTGTTGGACTCAGTATTTTCGGGGACACCCTACGATATTGTAAATGATCCCATGAGGACTTTAAAATCAGTGATTATAAAATTTTTGCGTTAAGTATTTCTCTTTAATTTTCCTCGTATCCGTGTTTAGGGACAATGTTCGGTGTTTTCATGTTTTTACCCAGTTTTGTGTTTCTTTTGTAAGATTGCGTATTATATTTAATTTAGTTCTCTTTTTCTTTCGTTCTCTTGTGTGTATTGTGTTTAACTAAGTCTCTTTTTCTTTCATTCTCTCGTTCTTTTTTTTTTTTTTTTTTTGCGATTATTAATACATTATAAATTGGGCAAGAGCCCGTATATGTTCAATAAACAATAAATAAACAAAGAAGGCATGCCAAAAAGAGCATTTTTCGAATTAAGGGGGCCAAAATGTCAAATAACCGTGATTTTGGACGTTAATTAGCCTTTGCTTGGGGGTTTCTCCCGATTCCCTGCACGTCGTCACCCGTGAGAACCCGCCCCTGGAGAGCAATTACAATGAACGACGCTGCAGAAGCACAGTTGGTGCAAAAGAACGCTGAAAAAACCTCCGAATTGACCCTAGCGACACTCCGCACGTTGAAGCCAGTGAGGATCTCCCCTGGACAGTAATTACAATACCGCTGACAAAACCTCTGAATTGACCCTAGCGACACTCCGCACGACGACGCCAGTGAGGATCTCCCCTGGACAGTAATTACAATACCGCTGACAATACCTCTGAATTGACCCTAGCGACGCTCCGTTTGAGGGACTTTGCCCTGCCCTCTCCAAGTCGACGCCGGCAAGGACCCGCAAATCTCCTTTGCCGGAGACTATTTACCATTTTATCGACGCTGCGGGGGCGCTGTTGGCGCATAAAGCGGGGCATTCACGTTCCGATTTGTCGTCCAACTAGGAGGGACTACTAGTCGGAGCGTTTGCACCACTCACGCTCCGACTTGCAATCCGACTAGAGGTCCAACTTCAGCCTCAGTTGTGCGCCCAGTGAGAGCAAAAGATCGAGAAAATGCACCGAGCACAGTTCGAAAATAATGTAATGGAGAGGAAAATGGCAGGACTGTGCTTATTAAGTCTACCGCTGCAAAAGAAGGAAAAAAAGTGTTGGGAGAAGCAACTATTTGTTGATCGGGTGAACTTTTGTGACACAAAGTTGCTGAATGTTATAGATCAGGAAGATTACCGGAGCTACCTCAGAATGGACAGAGACACCTTTAAGCTTTTACTCGAAGAAGTTGGACCATTAATTCGTAAACAAGATACCGTTATGCGTGATAGTGTTACATGTGAACAGCGCCTTGTAGCAACTTTGCGATTTTTGGGTGAAGGTGTAATGGCTTCAAGGGAATCGATGCCGGTCCTGGATGGTTGCTGTACTTCTGTCAAGAAACTTAACTCGTCATAGTGCATCCAGTTAGGCGCATATAAGTTGTCAACTCCCGTACCAGTGCCACTTTGGCTTCCTACGACTTTCTTTAGTTCTCTAAAGAACATTAAACGGAGGGAGTCAATTTTTTTCGTAAGGAAGCCAAGTTAGCGGAGGCTTTGAACCTCAACATAATTTCCAGCAGGTGTTGTTGCGCTGCTTTCCGAGCATTTCTGTTCGTATACAGTGCGCAACTAGAGTTCCACAAACAAGTACTCTCTTTATGGACTTCAATGAACTCACTTGTTCCTTCTCTGTTCATTGTAACACCTCGTCAGTAGATTGAAAAAAAAGGTCAACGACCCGAACTGCGTCTACTGTCAACAACGTACTGAGGAAAGTTGGACGGCTTGTGGTACCACAACCCCATTCACGCTCCGACTCCGCCTCGAGTTGGATGTTGGGTCTTCGAGTTGTCCCTCAAAATGATCCGACTCGATCTCCAACATCCAACAAGCCCATTCACGTTCCGATTTGTGATCCAACTTTGAAAGTAGGACCACAAGTTGGACGACAAATCGGAACGTGAATGCCCCGCTTAAGGACGCCGATATAACCTCTAAATTGACTCTAGCGAACTCCTCAGGTCGACACCAACAATGATCCACAGGGTTCCCTTTCCTATAGACTTTTCAACGTTTCATTTCAATTCAACATACAATTGGGAAATAATTGGATACCCATGAGTATGATCTCTTTGATCTGTTCAACTAAGAGTTGATTAATCACGAAAATGTGTGAGAGCGACTAATATCGAAGATTTCACTATGAACCCGCACATCACGTCAATAATTGACGCAATAATTGAGTTGGCCGGTAAATGCACCTTAGGCGGCTTACAAGGGCTTTACTTTACTCTTTGCATTTTCAGCTCTGGTCACCTAGAACGATGGTATTGTCCAAATTTAGCATATCCCCTGAACTCCACAATCATTGTTTTTTTTATGTTTATTAATCAGTGTATTGATGGTATATTGTTATTATTACCTTGTCCGCCAACTGGGGGCAGAAAATTAGAGGTCCTCAATATTTTTTTCACCAATAATGTTGGTATAACTTGGTATGGCTTAGTGGAACTTTTCTATTATAACCATGTTATTGAAGTTGGTCACCTCAAGTTGGAGTGCCCACAGCTCTCAGTTGGCGGACAAGTTAGTTTGGCTCAGACTTTGGTCCAATCTCTCGAACCGACGGCGACTTGAGATCTACAGGAGCCGCCCTCATAAAGGTACCTAGTTATCCCGGGGCCCTTGAGGGTGAATCCCCCCTCTTTTTCCACCCCTTTAACCATTTTCCCCTCCGCAAAACCCCCGGCGACTTTTGCCGACAGCTCTCCCCTCGCCGAAAATCCGTGCCCTCATCCCCACCCCGCCGACCGTAGCCGCCCGCCCTCAATGGATCATTGAGGGGGAGGCGGCCCCGCCCGAGGCTGTACATCGGCATATTGATTGTCAAGACTGCAGCGGGTTCCCTTGGAAACGCCCCGACTGCGCATCCTCAACCCACTCAGGGTCAAGGAATCGATTGACCGTGTTCGTCTCGATTTTCTTGGGGTGAAAACATCGATTTAGCACCCCTTCGAGATTTCCCCTTCCCGACAAGTCGTTGAATCTTGAAGCCAATTTAACGTCACATTACTCCCTCGACCCTCGTTACTCCCCTAATCCGGGTTAATCCTCTCGTTTGTTCGCCGCCTCACGACTGATAACGAGCTCGGACACGGTTTACCCAGTCGATGCGTTCAGCGAGTGCTCCCCGAGAGCGTTCAGCTTGCTGAAGCAGCAAATCCCGCCCAAGTGGCCCTCAAGATCTCAACTTCCCAGCTCCGCGTCAACTTCTGACCCACTTCGTCGTAGTGCAGGCGGCTACGGGCGATATACCGGCGATATCGAGAATTCATCCCCTACTTCGGTATCGATACGGAACCCCACCGCGCGTCCCACCCGCAGTGTCAAGTCTCGGCTTGAACGTGGTGCCCCAAGTGGGATCTCAATACCAAACATTACAAGGCAAATTATCTTATCAGTTGACAAATTTTTGCTCACCACCCCCCTCCTATCCCACCAAAAGTGCGCTCCTACCCGAATTCGGCTCGAGTTTCCTGTGTGTAAACCTCATTCAGGACACCCAGGACGCAACCAAAACCGACCAGCCCGAGGTAAATTTTCCCCCATATATTTACGTCAAATTCCAATTAGGAAAATTCACAAAATTCTCCCTCCCTTTTGTACAAAATCCTTGCAAAATTTCACGAACAAAACTCGTCTTATAAAATTCTCATCCCTCATAACCGTCACATTGTAACTAGGTTGAACATCCCTAGTATCAACCTCCACCCTTAGCAACCCCCAGGCTCCACCCCGTCTTCTTTAAAGTTGACTTATATATATATTCCTTCACTTATTTTGAACCAGAATCGTCACTTACGTGAAATTTGTGCGCATTAAAGGGTCACCATTTAATAAATTGTAAAAATAATTCATAAATAAATTCAAAAACGTCTAATTTAGTTCATGATAAGATTTAGTACCCCAACTATTCTGAATAGAGGGCATGGATAGTGTTTTTTATAGTAGAAAGACACTGAGGTCTTTGTTTTTGTTCATATGCGACTAATATGGTGACTGAGGCAGAATGAGATTGAACCTCATTGGTATTAATCCATTTATCAGTTGATTTTTGGTCGCTTTGCGATGTTTTTAAATAATTTTGCACCTCATATAACGTGCAGAAACAAATCAAAGCTAATGAAAGTAACAGTGAACAGTCAATTGCCTTCAGGCAAGATAAAAATAACTCAATCATTGTGCATTACACATTTAACCACGCTCTATACAGCGTTACATTCAAATTGTTCGACTCCTACAATATAAACCTGGTCATTGCGTGACCCGAGTCGGAATTAACAAACCGGCCGGTTAATCGATTCAAGCAGAACGCACGATTAGAGGTTCCGTGCCGCGATGTACACATTTTATTCACTGATATTCATCACGATGAATCACTTTGATGATAAAACGTTTCCACCGAACGAATGAAGCTCATTTGTACCACCATCGGGTGTTTCGCAATTGCAGCTTTTTGTGTCACGGTTTCACACATTTTTGGGTAATTGATGGACCAGGCGGTTTGTATAACGATCCAAGATAATAGCGATAAAAGATAACGGAGAATTTAGCTCAAAACTGACTTTTCAACTTAATTTACAGTCAAATTGTTGACGGTTTCGTTCAATTTTTATCGGATGCTATGAAACCCTCTCATTCTGCGTAAGATGTGGCCAAATCATTGTTCTATCCCTCTCTGAGTCATAAATGTACGAAATTCGCTGGCTCTAAAGCCTTTCAGAAGACTACCAACCAAAAAGAATCATAATCGGCAAATTCTTTCACAGAGATTGGTCATTGCTTGAACCAGGAGCATGGAGACTCATTTCAATCGATTCAGCGTCCAAAATTTAGTGGAAAATGATACCCCTGTTACACACCTTCATCGCAAAAATCTCGAAAATCAATTTATTGGACAATACATTTTGACCCCTAACTATAAATTTTATCTGGCTGAAAAGTTTCGAGAGCCAACTGAAGCCAAAAACGGGTCCCTGACCAAAATTTCAGATTTTTAGAAATTTTTCTACTACCAAAATTGGCGTGGACGGCAGACGGACATTTTCTTATTATGATTTAGACACCTTGAAACGCACAGAAAATTTTTATTGGGCCGAATTGGAATGATTGACTTTTTACATGAAAACGTAGGTTGATTATTCAAGGAATAACCAACTAAAACGACAAAAAACGGTAGTTTTCATTATTACTCACGTCCTATTATTGCAATAAATAACGATAAGGAATGAAAAATAAGTATTGGTTGAACCAAATTGCTCTAGTGACAATGAATTTAGTTCGTTTGAGCAGGGTTTAATTACACATATCTCATAATCTGTCATTATGAAAGAAATTAATGGCACTGGTCCTGGATTTAATAATCTCCAATCTCTAATGTTTACACTTATCTATCTATAAATATACATTTGTGATTACTGTGATTAGGGTCGATCCTAATTAATTCAAATTTTTAGGTGTTGCCCTAAAGTGGTGTAGAATCATATTTTCCTCGCGAGTATTTCTTGATAAATTGGATTCCTATCACCTAGTGCCCATAGGTAACCTGGGTATGTACGAAATCAAGAATATTGAAGTACTCAAGTACTGAAGAACTCACTGAATAATCTGAAACTGAAGTAAACTACTTTGTTCTCAACATGGGATGTATTTCTTCAGTAGAGGCGAGGAAACCAAATATTTGGAACAGGATGAATTCAGAAGATGGGATTTTAGCGAAGCATAGTAGTTCAGAGGACAGCCAAGAAGACGCGACGTGAAGCGACTGACGATCAAGCAACTGGCGTCCAAGATGGCATTCGTTTGTGTAGAGGTTTTTATCAGCTGACAACCACTGCCTTCCTGATGGGTAGTGAGGGCTAGTAATAAACTCCGAGTGTCAACTCAATATTCACGATATACTGGGTAGTATAATTATGGACACGAGATCGGCTATTCACGCCATTCCCAATGGTGAGAAATCAACCGGGAAAATGGGAGGACATCTACCACTTTCATTTGACATTAGGTTTTATGGTTTATGGGGATAGGCAAAAGTATAATAATATATCATATTTTTAAGCACGATACGCTATTAGTCGAGTCAAAATTGTTAATGGCGTTTATATTGTGATTTTTGTAGTGTTTTGGACTCTGGTATTAACACATTTTAAGCGTTACAGTTTTCGGAATGTCACCCCTAACCTGGTAATTACAAATACCACCCCGTACGCGTCCCAGTTTACGAAAAGGGCGGTTCTAACGCGGACAATGCAGAATTGCATTTAAAGCGTCATTTCGATGTGAAATAAAACGTCATTTTCCGCCGCGTTCAAACTGAGGTTTCCAGGGCGTCGTCATTACTTGTTGATTGTCGATGTTTCAATGTGGGCGGAATGACGGGTTGTTCAAGTGGAAAGTGGAAGTCGAACCACGAAAGAATTCTGTTATTTATAGTTCTCTCAAAAATGAAAGGAAAATTATTCTTTTCGTCAGCAAAAACATCACCAAAAACGATTGAGAGATTTCATAAACGATCAAAACCCGTAAAGTAGCTGTCGTTCTAAAACAATACTCAAAATTTAGCCGCTGGTATTACGTAGATCGAACATTGATGAACTTGGGTGGATAGGGTCAAACATTATATATATAATAATTTTTATTTTTAGCCATTAGCCAGGCACAAAAACTTGGCAGCATGAGGAAATATGTTCGTTCAGGTTCCGATTAGAAAAGAAACAATTTCCCTTGAATGTAAAGAAACTCCCCATTTTGGACCCAATAACTAATCAACCCAGCAGAAGATAAGCGAAAATCCACTTCATTTTCAAGTCAATATGGAGGTTTTACTTGCTAATTTGGAGGATGAAAGTAACACGAGATTTAATTGTGGGAAAGCAATCGCAACAAATTAACGAGTAGACCTGAGAGGGAGACAAATGCTACTGCAGGGAGAAAATTGCATTGAACATTTTGTTCATTATTTTCTGTTTATCATGTTCATTCGTACATGCTGAATGTTACGTTTCGCTCGATAATTTGTTGTTATTGCTTTCCCTGAATCATATCATGTATTTGTCAACCTCCAATTTGATATATAAAACCAAATTCAAAAGGGAAAACTTCCAATTTTGAAGAGAAAACCTCAAATTTGATGTATAGAACCTATAATTTGAAAGGTGTAAAACCGCTAATTTGATTGGAAAAACCTCTAATTGTTTGTGTAAACCCAGGATTATATATTTTGATGTGTAAACCCTCTAGTGGAAGGGAACACCCCTGGATTGGGGTGAAACGAATAACTTTACATTTGAAAAGCGAACCACCGATTTGAACAGGAAACCCCCCAATTTGATGCGTGAAACAAATGACCTCCAGTTTGATGCGTGAAACCACCAATTTGAAAAGGGAACCTCCTGTTTGAAAGGGAAAACCTCCAATTTGATGTGTAAAATCCCAATTTGAAATGGAAAAACCTCAAGTTTGATGTATAAAACCGCTAATTTGAAATGGAAAAACTCTAATTGTTTGTGTAAAACCCGAAATTTGAGATAGGATTATCCAATTCGATAAAACCCTCAAGTGGAATGGGATACCCTTGGATTGGGGTGAAACGAATAATCATACATTTGAAAAGGGAACCTCCAAGTGGAAGGGGAAACCCCCAAGGGGAAGGAAAACCCCTAGGTTGGAAAGCAGAAACATCCAATTTGATGTGTGAAACAAATAACCTCCAATTTGAAAGCGTAAACCTCAAATTTGAAGGGAAAACACTACAATGGAAAGGGGAGACCTCCAATTTAATCTGTGAAACTCCCACTGTGAAACGGATAACCTCAAATTTGAAAAGGGAAACCTCCAATTTGATGCGTGAGAACTTCACTTTGATGAGTGAAACCCCCAATTCTATGTGTAAACCCCTCAATTTATCCTGGGAATCCTCTTATTAACAGAAAACCTCAAATTTGAAATGGAAAACTTCCGATTTAATGCCCCCAATTCTATGTGTAAGCCCCTCTAATTAAAGTGGAAAACCTCTTATTAACAGAAAACCTCAAATTTGAAAGGGAAAACCTCCAATTTGATGCGTAAAACCCCCAATTTGATCTGTAAAACCCTAAATTTTAACTGGAGAAGCTCATATCACCAGATAACCTGAAATATTATAGGAGAAACCTCTAATTTGATGCGTGAGACCTCCACTTTGATGCGTAAAACCCCCAATTCTATGTGTAAACCCCTCAATTTAAACTGGAAAACTTCTCATTACCAGAATACCTCAAATTTGAAAGGGAAAACTTCAATTTGATGAGTGAAACCCCCCCTATTAGATGTGTAAAACCCTTAATTTTAACTGGAAAATCTCTTATCACCAGATAACCTCATATATTATAGGAGAAACCTCCAATTTGATGCGTAAACCCCCCAATTCTATGTGTAAAACCCTCAATTTAAACTGGAAAACTTCTCATTACCAGAATACCTCAAATTTGAAAGGGAAAACTTCCAATTTGATGAGTGAAACCCCCCAATTTGATGTACAAAACCCTCAATTTAATCCGGAAAACCTCTTTTTACCGGATAACCTCAAATTTGAAAGGAGAAACCTCCAATTTTATGTGTAAAACCCCCAGTTTAGTGTGTAAAACCCTCAATTTAAACTGGAAAACTTCTCATTACCAGAATACCTCAAATTTGAAAGGGAAAACTTCCAATTTGATGAGTGAAACCCCCCAATTTGATGTGTAAAACCCTTAATTTTAACTGGGAAATCTCTTATCACCAGATAACCTCAAATATTATAGGAGAAACCTCCAATTTGATGCGTAAACCCCCCAATTCTATGTGCAAACCCCTCAATTTAAACTGGGAAACCTCTTATTACCAGAAAACCTCAAATTTGAAAGAGGGAACTCCCATTTCGATGTGCAAACCCCTCAATTTTAACTGGATAACCTCTTATCACCTGATAACCTCCAATTTGATACGTGAAACCCCCAATTTGAATTGGAAAATGTCCAATTTCATGTGTAAAACACCCCAATTTAATCTGGGAAACCTCTTATTTGACGTGAAAATGCTGGAAAATGTGGAAAACCTCTTATTTGACGTGAAATTCCTATACATGGTGAGAGTAAGATCACTTTAAAACAACGACAAGAGCTACTCAATCAACATCCACAATCCTATTTGGTTTTGCACGCAAGCTCAACAGAATGGTGGTATGGTTAGACCTTCTGTAGTGAGTTGTTAAGGGTGGTTTTTGCTCAGGCCGATCGTTATTTCCCTTTATTTACACGTTATAGGACGCTTCCCAGCAGTCTCCCAGCCCTTACACAGCATGAATGACTGACTGTCACTCACTGAACGTCTGAAAAAAAATTTCATTTAAAATGATTTGTAATTAAATTAGAAAAGGCAACAATTATTATCGAAGACAGTTTAAATAAAAGATTCTCTGTCACATGATTTGTATACACTGTTTGTTGTATTTAACATGGTCTTGTACTCATAATATATTCTTGCCATAAATTTGATAAGATGAAACACGGCCATTCACACTAAATTCATTGCCATCATAACAATTGGGGTTAATCAATAATTTCCTTTGATGCCCCATCGTTATTTCCTGCAAAACCAAGACTTAAATTATTTTGAAAACAACACATTTTTGTCGTTTTTTTAAATAGATTTATTTTTTGTAAATCTTTGGAAGGTTTTTGAAGCATATTTATCAGCAAACTTCGTGCATTTAGGACTCAGAGAAGGATAGAACGATGATTTGGCCACATCTTACACAGAATTAGAGGGTTTCATAGCCTTCTGACAATTAGGGGAGTCATTTGTCTAACCGTCTAAAATTTGATGGTAAATTAATTTAAAATGAATTTAATCGGTTAAATAATCAACTTATGTTTCCATGCAGAAATTCAAATTTTCCCCGATTCGGCCCAAAATGTTTTAATGTGCGCTTTAAAGCGTCTAGATCAAAATAAGCAAATGTCTGTACGCCGTACGCCGATTTTGGTAGTAGAAAATTTTCTAAAAATTTGAAATTTGGGTCAAGGACCCGTATTTGGCTTTGGTTGGTTCTGGAAACTTTTCAGCCCGATCGGGCCAAGTTTGAGCGTGGTAGGGGTCAAAATGTGTATTTCAAAAAATGGATTTTCGAGATTTTCGGCAATCTAGGCATGTGGGGTATTATTTTTGACTAAATTTGGGACACTAAATCCAATGTGATGGGTTCCAAAACGATTGGTGCCAACTGGATAAGGTTATGGGTCAAAATGGGTACCCATCTACCTATTTCGAATGTGTGTTTTCGATATTTCTGGTACCTAGGCGTGTGGGGTATCGTTTCCACTAAATTTTGCACGCTGAATCGATTGGAATGAGTCTCTATGCGCCTGGCCCGAGGAATAACCAATCCCTGTGAAATAATTTGTGTTTCTTGGATTGTTGTAAGAACTACCTGGTCCATTAATTACCCAAAAAAACCATGTGTGAAACCATGAAGGCGGTCCAAATTTTGTGCTTCGCCGCCTTCTTTCGTTTTATTACCAAAGTGATTCGTCGTGATGTGTCGACCAAAACGATTAAACTAAATAAAAGCCACCCTTATCACCTCGTATTGAGAAGATATTTGTCTGTCGAAGATGAAATCGATGGGGGAAATGGCCAATATACCGTTAGTATCGGCGTTTAATGCGTTGTTAAAGAGAAATAAAAGAAATATTTAATAAAAAGTTGGCACTACGATTAAGGAATTTGTATTTTCTGATTCTATGGCCTAAAAATGTGGATTTTCATTCACTTATTCTTGAATATTTTTGTTTGGTGATCCCTATCGTAACGATTTCACGCAGTTAGCTCTCGGCTTAAGCATGCTTTGTGCTCAAACAAGAAAATCTGGACAATGTGGTTGGGGAATAAAAAATACTGGCGGGTATAAAAGATCCCTGACCCACGAGCTTAGGAAATATGCTCGGACTTCTTTCATAACTCGAAGGTATCTCGAAGAAAGTGGGAGAGACTAAACGTAAGTACAGGTAGGCATCTTTCTAATGGGTACGTGTGTGCGTCGTAAAAAAAGGAGGCGAAATACTTCTCTTCAGGGGTGGAAAGGGACCACGCCTTGCCCACCCCTAACGCCGCCGCCCCTGAGAACAGCCTCCCCCGCCGCCGCCGTCCCTGAGAACAGGCTTCCCCGCCACCGCCGCCGCCCCTGAGAACAGGCTCCCCGCCTCGGTGGAGAGTGGGGGCGCGCTCGATACCAGTGACTCGGGAAGCTCGCAACTCAGAACAAGTATGGGTCCCCGCCACTCGGTGCACACCCAGCCTGAGCCCATGCCCTCTCAAGTTTACCACCAATTCACGGTAACGATTTCGCCCAATGAAAAAAAAAAAAAATAAAAATAAAAATTAAAAAATCCCAAAATCCACCCTACCCCTAATCTCACTGAACGTCCTGCAAAGGACTTAAAACTAATCCTGATAAACTCATTTTTTTCAACACCTTTATCAACTTTTTTATGCATGGGCATGGTGCAACGATCCCAAAATAAATTCTAAATTAAATCTAATATTCTGCTCAATGTCCAACACTATCCGTACCCTCACACAACCCCTAAACACAAAATAACCGAACTGTATTATTCTACCACACGCCCTCGTATAACATAACCTCTACTTTTCGTGATAAGCACACGACAAAACAGTTCAAATTTTAATGCGTTTCCTTTCGAAATAAAATGAAAATCTCTTTTACGAACCAAATACAAACTAAAATCAACTTCGGATACGGATTATTGCTGCGACAAATTAACTACATTAACTTCAGACTACTCGAAACGTACCGATCGATGAGAAACACCATAGTGGAGCTTGCCTACTTGAGTTGCTTATGAGTTGAGTTTATTACGAGAAAAAAAGTAGCGTACGAGTTACATACGAAAGAAAACAAACTCAAAATACTTGCGAGTTTACAAGTAAGAAAACGGACGCTCGATTTTGAAATGGAAGTTCATCTGGGGCGAGGCTCGTGATTGACCGACTTCCCCAGAAGCTGTAACACGTCCGATACGTTGTTTTTACTGGTGAAACTGGTCAGCGTTGTACGATTTCATTAAGAAAAGTTAATAAACGACAAAATTTCCACCATTTAGTGGATTCAGTGGATTTCTGCGCGGATCGATCCTTCAACTGCATTTGAATACGTTTGAGAACGGCATCGGCATTTTGTTATTCTGGGTCAAATTATAAAATGGTATCTGCGACAACTCATTCGATACATCGTGCATTTTGTACATCAATTTCGAGTCCATTCAGCTTCAAATCTGATCATTACCGAACAACTTGATACAAAAACGCTGCGAATTCTTTCATAGGGGTTAGTTATTCTTCGGACCAGGCGCGTGGAGACTCATTTCTTCAACATGGGAAAAATGGGGGTAACAGTGGGTGAGGCGGGTCTTGGGACCCATTTCATTGGATTCAGCGTCCAAAATTTAGTGGAAGATGACAACCCACACGCCTAAATACCAGAAATCTCGAAAAACCACATTCGAAACGGGTAAATAGATACCCATTTTGACAAATAACTTCTTCCAATGGGTGTTAATCGTTATGGGACCCATTTCAGTGGATTCAGAGCTCAAAATTTAGTGGAAAATAATATCTCACACGCCTAGATCGCCAAAAATCTCGAAAATACATTTTTCAAAATACACATTTTGGCCCCTATCTTACCCAAAGTTGTCCGATCGAGTTGAAAAGTTTCGAGAACCAATTAAAGCCATGATCGGACCCCTGACCGAAATTTCAGAATTTTAGAAATTTTTCTACTACCAATGTCGGTGGACGGAGGACGTAGTAGGCGGACGGACATTTGACTTTTGATCCAGACACCTTGAAACGTCCAGAAAAAATTTTTGGGCCGAATCGAAGAGATTGACTTTTTGCATGAAAACAGGTTGATTATTCAAGGAATAACCAACCAAAACCAACCACAGTGGATGAATATGCAGCGTTTTTGACGTTTTATTCTAAAATTTCTGGGCTAGTTACATAAATTCACACGCTCTGGTATAGGATAAATGTAATCGATATTACAATATAATATATGTATACAATAATTAGCCGACTAAGCCAACGTAGGCTGCGATATTGTCGTTGGTGAGAACATTTTCCCTACTTAAGTATCGTATTGTAAGTATTGTAATGGAAATAAGAGTAGGCTTTTAATTACTAGGAGCAAAATAGCCTATTTTTAATGAAAGTCATCTACTCGGCTGTTGATATTTCAACGAGAAAACGTACAGTTTGGATGTTATTATTCTGTTTATTCTCGGAGAAGAATTAGAATCATAAGATTCAATAGCGACCAGGCAATCGTCTAATAGTCAAGCCAAGTAGGCCACAGAAATATTTATTTATTTTTTTTTTTTTTTTACTGCATGTTAGCTGAGACGCTCGATGAAATAGTCCGCTGAACAAATTAGGGCAATTTCACTGAATTACTGACAAATTGCACATTTTCGACGGCGCCGGCAGCTTTGTTGAAGAGGTTTATGAATAAATATTGAAGTAATGCGGCAAATGGTTGACATTTTCGATGAATTGCGGTCATACTAGAACTAGGGAATGATTTATGTATTATTGTAATTGCTAAACCATCTTTATCCGCTCCGGAACATCCCGTTCATGCACAGGGGTTGGTTATTCCTCTGACCATGAGTATGTGGAAAATGGGGAAAATAGAGGGTTTGGAAAGTCCCTAACCCATTCTAATCGATTCAGCGTCCTAAACTTAGTCGAAAATGACACCCCAAACGCCTGGGTACAAGAAATTTCGAAAACCCACATTCGAAATGGGTAGATAGATACCCATTTTGACCCATAACCCCTTCCGAGGAGCGCCAATACTTTCGGGACCCGCCTTATGGATTCAGCATCCAAAATTTAGTAGAAAATGATACCCCACACGCCTAAATTACCAAATACCTCGATAACCCATTTTTCGAAAAACACATTTTGACCCCTACCCCACCCAAATTTGGTCCAATCGGGCTGAAAAGTTTCAAGGACCAATTAAAGCCGGAAACAGACCTCTGACCAAAATTTCAGATTTTTAGAAAATTTTCTACTACCAAAAACGTGCAAATCGGAGCCAAGTGCCGTAAGTATAAGAATTTCGCGAATGCCGATATTGCTCGTGGTCTCAAAATCTACAAAATCGAAGGTCGATGTGACCCACAAGGGTGGTTTCATATTAGTTTCGCCAAGTCAGACCAAGGAAAGGGCGACAGAAGGGGCAAATGAGCGTGGAAATAAAGTTGCGAACGCCCATATCGGCCCTTCACTGCGGCTCACTGATAAAATGTGTTCAGAACGTGTTTTTTTGCCGAGTCGTGACTCCATTTTCGCCCGTATTTTACAAAATAAACGATTTAACGAATAATTTCACCCTTCTGCACGGCGAAATTACGCGAGCAATACACGGCCTTATAATGGAACTGAAATGAGATGCATCAAAATCTAAAAGCCAACATGGCAGATAGAAAAGATTAGAAACGAGTCTTTTATTTCCACGAAAGCACGCAATGTTAAATCGATTTCGGCTGTCAGGCCGTCATCATAACAGCATGAATGTTAGAACTACTACTGATGATGGCCGAACATGAGTTTTCACAAATTCTTTGCAGGTTACTCACGCTAACATGGGTTTAATGCAGTCCAGCGGACAAGCAGTAGGAACTGTTGGTTTATTATTCCCTCAGGAATAACCTACAAATCAGCAAGAATCCCAGAATCAGCAGAATCCTATTTCTGAGGCTCCTTCCTTTTGCCGAGAAGGAAATAATAGGTCGATATCAAGCAGGATTTATGCAAGGAGGGAGGACAAAGACCAAATCTTCTACATTAGACTAATGCTTGAAAAATCTGCAAATTCTTACACACGGGTTGGTTGTTCCTCGAATGGGGGAAAGAGTGGGTGTGGCGGGTCCCAGACCTATTCCAATCGATTCAGGGTCCAAAATTTAGTGGAATATGATACCCCACACGCCTAGGCACCAGAAATCCTGACACATACAAAATGGGTGGATACATACCCATTTTGACCCATAACTTCTTCCAGTGGGTGCCAATCGTTCTGGAACACACATACATTCTGCGTCCAAAATTTAGTGGAAAATGACACCCCACTCGCCTAAATCACCCAAAATCTCGAAAATCCATTTTTCAAAAAACACATTCTGACCCCTACCCCCTCCAAATTTGGTCCGATCGGACTTTTTAGCCCGATCGGACCAAATTGGTGGCGGGGGGGGGGGGGGCGGGGGTCAAAGTGTGTTTTTTGAAAAATGGATTTTCGAGTTTTTGGGCGATCTAGGCGAATAGGGTGTCATTTTCCACTAAATTTTGGACGCTGAATCCAATGAAACGGGTCCCAGAACGATCGGCACCCACTGGAAGAAGTAATGGGTCAAATTGGGCATTTATTACCCATTTTGAATATGTGTTTTCGGGATTTCTGCTACCTAGGCGTGTGGGGTATAGTTTTCCACTAAATTTTGGACGCTGAATCCAATAAAATGGGTCCCAGAACGATTGGCACCCACTGGAAGAAGTTATGGGTCAAATTGGGTATATATTACCCATTTTGAATATGTGTTTTCGGGATTTCTGCTACCTAGGCGTGTGGGGTATAGTTTTCCACTAAATTTTGGACGCTGAATCCAATAAAATGGGTCCCAGAACGATTGGAACCACTGGAAGAAGTTATGGGTCAAATTGGGTATATATTAGGTGCCCCTTTTGAATATTATGTGTTTTCAGGATTTCTGGTACCTAGGCGTGTGGGGTATCATATTCCACTAAATTTTGGACCCTGAATCGATTGGAATGGGTCTGGGACCCACCACACCCACTATTTCCCCCATTCGAGGAATAACCAACCCGTGTGTAAGAATTTGCAGATTTTTTAATCAGGATATCATGAAACGTCCAGAAAAAAATTTTGAGCCGAATCGGAGAGATTGACATTTTTCATGAAAACATAGTTTTAATTATTCAGGGATTAACCAACCAAAATGGTCATTTTATTCCACTTCCTGCAATCTATTCTAGTTCCCTTAAATTGGCTTCACGTTGGCTACGTACGAGTAAATCCCTAAAAATAGGCCTTTATACGTCAAATTTGAAGCACATTGATAGCCAAGAAACTGGATCAAGTTTCTATCACACTGGGTCGATTCTGCAATGAAATCAATACGGTAGACATCTGCGTAGGACAAGTTATGTAGACTGTGAATGTAGGAAGCGTAAGCTCGGATTACGGCCGAACCCTTCGCCAGTCACTTTCCCTCCAATCAATCGCCCCGACTCGTGTATTTCTTTGAATGATTGATTCCTTCGAGATCCTTACCGTCGAATCGTTTTATTTTCCAAAGGTATTTCGACAAAGAACGCAGGCACCCACTTGTCGATAGGTAGCTGACTATTGGAAACTGAAAATTGGTAAAGATCCATAACGGTGCAGCGTGACTCGACTGAGTTTGCTTTGATCTATCGAGGGCCTCGCTATGGATGGACGGGCCGAAGACATTGTTGTGGATCAAAAGAAAAGGCTTCGTCACTTTCACACGTAACAACTTGCGAGTAATTCTTATGTTAACCACCTTCCAGTTGGTGTAAGAGGAGCAAGTTCGCTATTTGTAACGCCTGAAAGCAGGTGCAAACCGGGCGCGTATTATCGGATGTTTTGATTCCATTTACCGACTAATTAACCTAGATAATAATCCCGATAAGCGTAATTATCATTTACATCAAAACGAAATCGTCCAAAAACGAAATCGATGCCATTTTTTGACATTTTTATGTCTCCATTTTGACTAAGGGACCCGTAAAGTGTTGCTGTTATATATATAGATAATTTATATTGGTTTCGTTGAAGATGAGTTCAACTACGAAAAATAACTATTTTTTTTACGAATCCAACGATACCAAATAGTTTTTTTCGTTGGTAAGCCAATCCGTCAGACAAAAAAAAAAAAAAAAAAAAAAAAAAAAAACGTACACAGGGGTTAGTTATTCCTCGGATCAGGAGCATGGAGACTAATTTAAAAATAGATTCAGCGTCCATAACCTCTTCCGGTGGGCGGCAATCGTTCCAGGACCCGTCTCATTGGATTCAGCGTCCCAAATTTAGTGAAAAATGATACCCCACACGCCAAGGTACCAGAAATTTCGAAAACACACATTCAAAACGGGTAGATAGGTACCCATTTTGACCCATAACCTCATCCAGAGGGAGCCTATTGTTCAGGGACCCATTTTATTGGAATTTGCCTCCGAAATTCAGTGGAAAATGATACCCCCTCGCCTAAATCGCTAAAAATCTCGAAAAACCATTTTTCAAAAAACACATTTTGATCTAGATACCTTGAAACGCCCAGAGAAAAAATGTTGGGCCAAATCGGAGAGGTTGACCTTTTGCATGAAAACTTATTATTCGTTATTCAAGGAATAACCAAACAAAAACACTGGTTTGTAGGGTATGTGAGCGTTTTTGAACAGAACGCCCCTCATGAGCCTAAAATATGGGTTTTGACCCACCAACGCCTAGAAAGTCGATATATTCCTTCATAGGGGATGGTTATTCTTTGGACCAGGAGCATGAAACCTGCTTCCATCCGATTCTGTTGATGGCGGCGTTGATCGGTTAGATGAAAATGTCGATTCCATCTCAATCAGAGTACTGGCATGAGTATTCTGATGTAATTTAGAAGTAGTTAGTAAGAGTAGTAGTTAGTAGCCCCCTATTTTCCGATTTTCTTAGGTCCAAAATAACCTAAAAATACAGTCATCTTAAAAATCTTGCAATTTAGTCACTTTTTATAGGGGTGTCTCCCCCAAGAGGACTAAAGGCACTAAATCAGCTCCAGGATAAAAAATAACCAAAGAATAAACAACCAAAATCTGATATTCTGGTCAGATGTCCACCAGCTTCCGGCTCTTTTCAGCCCGATCGGACCAAATTTGGGCGGTATGGGGGTCAAAATGTGGATTTTGAAAAACCAATTCAAAAAATGGCGATGTAGGCGTGTGGGGTGTCATTTTCCACTAAATCCGATCCTAGAGTCTAATGGAACGGGTCCCAGAACTATTGGGGCCGACCGGAAGGGGTCATGGGTCAAAATGGGTACCTATCTACCTATTTCGAAAGTGGGCTTTCGAGATTTTTGATACCTAGGCGTGTGGAGTATCATTTCCCACTAAATTTTGGACGCTGAATCCATTGGAGAGAGCCTCCATGCTCCTGGTCAGAGGAATAAACAACCCCTGTGAATGAATTTGCAGCAGTTTTGTCAATTTATGCGATACTGTCCACTTACTTCTGAGGCTTCACAGCATGAATGCAGTTGGAAGCTGCAGTGACGACACTGTTGTCATCCCAACGAGCAATGCATAACGATTTTGTTGGCTGTACAAACGGTTGCTCTGAATTATTTTCCAACTGTTTTATTTAAATTATCAGTAATTGTAGTGTCAGATGTTCATTCCTATCTTCTATATGAGGCAGAGATATCTGAATGTCAAATTCCACCGAAAACGGATAATCAAAGTGCGAAGAAGAGGGGCGCTTTGCATTGTGAGCGCTTATGAGACAGTACCAGGGCCTGCCGTGCTCCTCTTGGCAGGAGTGATACCCATACATCTGCTTGCAAGGGAGAGGAAAGAGATCTGCAGGCAACAGGAAGAAGAGCCTTGGCCTCAACTAGTTAAACAAGAGCGGGAACACATTCAACTCCTGGCAGGAAATCTGGGAAACAGAAATAAAAAGAAGATGGACGGCTTGACTGGTGCTCAATATACGTCCCTGGCTAGAGAGGAAACACGGTGAAGTTCAACGTATAACGCAGTTCCTCTTGGGCCACAAGCTGTCCTGTCAGTACCTTTGTAAGATGCGTATTGTGGAATATTCAAGATGCCTGCACTGCACCAACGAAGAGGACAGCGCTCAACACATATTCTTCGAATGCAAGAGATGGGAGAGAGAGCGTCGGCAGATTGCAATGTAGCTAGATAGGACCAGCCCCCTCTGAGGGGATGATGACCACGATGCTCGAGAGCGAGTCAAAATGGAATGCCGTGCAAGGGTACATCCAAAATGTCCTGGCAGGCAAGCTCGCCGAGGAAAGGGCCCAGTAACGGGAACTGTAGGCAAACGGGACCAGCTAGCAGGCAGAAATCTGATCCCAGCCTGAAGTAATGTGCAAACAGTTTGGGGCAGGGCCCCAACGTGGGAAATGAAGGTGATAAGGTTTTAGTGGGTAAAAATCTCCACATGCCTGGATCTTTGGTTGTAGTCCCCCTAATATCTTCATATTTCAATGTTCCAACAAGGAGAGTATTTCGGATTTTTCGTTGGAGAAACAAAGTGACGTTTAAATCAAGCCATCGTAGAATCAAACTATAAACTAATGGTTTACATGGGGGAAAACCATGGTCGGGGAAGCCCGTTTTGACTACCGCGTCGTTTGGACTATCTGGTGTTCGGATTAACACGACTCGAGTGAGGACAGGTTTGGGGTTGTGAGGAGTACAACAACAAAATAGAGATGCTGAAGAAGTTATTTCTTAAAAAAAATTTAGTTCACTGCCCTTGAGACCGGGGTAGAAAAGACGTATGTAATGTAAACACTTCGGTCTCTGTTCAAAGTTTATATTTCAAATGCTGTAAAATTCCAAGCTGGCTCTTGCACATTTCAATGAAGGACGAAATTGAGTTCTGATCAGATCAAAACTGACATTATTATACGCTCTTGATTGGGATTTCAATGATAAACCACCGACTTTTGACTACGCCATTACACCCTATTGAGTACCAGAATACTTCAAAACTTCGATTCCTTCAGACGCAGGATGTTTAGGTTTCACGTACATGATATTGGCATAGCTTCGTATGATGAGAGATGAATCAAAAGTAATGCTGTTATCCATTTAAAAGGAGATTGAAAGGATAGAAAAAGTATGGTTGGTTTTGAAGTGAGTACACACGCTAAAAGGAGCAAATTGCAACTAGGCATTCGTAACGAGTTGCCTTTGAAAATGTTGAAAAAGTGGATCAGCTGTTGGCAATGACGATGTTGTCGGTGTGTATCGAAGGAGGGTTTAAAAGGAGGCAGGAGTCAAGAGGGGGAGGGGCAGCTGCACAAGTAGGTGAAGTGCTGCGGACTGGGAGGGAAGACTGAAAGGACGATTTCTAATTATTAGTCGGAAAGAGCTAAGAGAAGTGGCACTCGATGAACGAGCACGCGATCCCACAACGTCAGCAGAACCTGACGTCAGCCCTTTCTCGACACAAGTGAGCTTTTCATAGCCGAGAGAGGCCGTGTCGTCTGGAGGAGGTTCTTTTTTTGTCGACCAGTACCCGTGAAGCTCGTCACTGAACATGTTCTCCAACTGCGCCACCTGCGTCGCCGTCGTCAGTACGGGCCCTCCACAACAAGGCAACCTTCAAAACCTCATCGTTCAACCGCCTCTGACGCCGACGCCGGCGTCCAACTCTCAACAAGAACTGTCAGCGACGACCACGGAACAACAAACAGAAGATGCTGTCGATGTGACGAAGAATGACAACGACGTTGACGACCAAAAGGAAACTGACGACGCGCAGACGCTCTCCAAACTTCCCGATGGATCTGCTTTGTGGAAACGTGTGATGAAATCCGCTCGCCACTACTATCGACGCATCTCGCGAGTGTCCTTGCCCCGCGTCAACTTTCCTTTGTACCGCCTCAAACGTCGACGTCGAATGGTGGTCGACTATGACAACTACGACGAAGACGACGAGGACGACGACGACTCCGATTCAGACGTGAGTTGAACGAGATAACGAAATAATACGAACAGGAGGTTTCTAATACCCCAAAAAAGACTTTTTGGCAAAAGGAGGTAAAACTTGTGCCATTCTCAGTCAATGAGTGATGATCCAAATCCACAACTAGAAACGAATACATAATCGTAGGAAGGTCTAACCTACCCAAATAACCGACTAGTGTCACCAATTCTATAAAATCGAGCTCCATCCACCTACGTCTGATCAAAATAATTTGAAGAATCATCAAAATTAATTGAAGGACTTGAAAGTGTATAGTGCTTATACCGTGATACACCACTGTATACTGTAGAAAGAGGTTTCTGTCTGTGATTCCTTGCAGACGCATTAATGACTCAATGGATTTGAACAACTGTTTTCCAAAATGCTGGTCGATTTTTCGTTCAATACAAGGCTATTTTGCAATGCTGTTGTCATAGTGCGACAAAAGTTACCCAGCAGCTACGCAGCACAGGGTGAATCAGCAGGAGGGGGCTCAAAGGAGGAGGACCCATTCCCTACCATTGAGACCCCCACTTGCCCCTCACCTTTCAGTCGGTTTCTGCATCCACGACCAATCCAGAAGCCAGAGGAAAGATGTTACTCTCCGCGCAACCCTCACTCCAAAATATAAACAGTGATAATATCCTGCCAACCAGATCCTACGCAGCAAGGAATAAAGAAAGAAAGATGAATGAATAAATGACCCCCATAGGTTTTTCCCAATGACCCCCTCCTCCTGCAAAAAATGAGCGACGGTTAGTCCCGGAGATCTCGAGATACTGCAACACCAGGGTCAGACACAGACCGATAACGATGTTGTTCGCTACCAGGTGCATTAAACAATTGGTCACATTCGGGTGAATCAATTTCGTCCCCTTCAAAATACTCCTCTCACCTGACACAATGCACTTGCACCAACGCCGTTTCAACTGTTTACAGGCTCCTTCAAATTCGTGTGGTTCCAGGTCCTTCAGCTCGTCGTAGCTTGTTTAACCACCTCAGTATCCCCCAAATACCGCCCTCAAAGCACTAATGTGGTTTTGAGAAAAAAAAAAAAAAAACTCGGTGCCAGATCTGGCAATTAGGGGGGGGTGCTCGGTCACAAAAAATCGAGCTCCGAGTCAAAAACTCACGCACAACGAGTGGTGTGAGAGTTGGGGAGCTGTCCTGGTGCAGGATCCGACGCCCTCCTCACACCTTAAATGGGGCCACAAGAGTTTTGATGCGTCTCAGCACTTTGACGTAGAATTTCCTGTTCACATTGTGGCCTGGACAGACGAATTCTCGATAGATAGGGGTTTGAGGGAGCCCCAAGCGCAGAAGCCTAGTGGCTTGTGATTCTCACGAGTGTCCTATTTGTTAGTCCACAAACAGCCCCAATCCCTTGATGAGGGTTGTCTGGTTGTGAACTAACTTCTCGCAGGGAATGGTCCTCATAGTGGTTTGTGCCCGAAGGAGGGTACACCTGCGGGATGTGAGTGCTGGGCACCCGAAAATTATGTCAGTTGTAGTTTCGTCTGCTTCCTCACAAAGTCTGCATAGGGTTGTCGATTGGTTCAGATGAAAACGCAGAGGAGCATAACCGGTTAACAGGCCAACTATCGCTTTTGGATCACTGCGATTAAGCCAGAGTAGGTCCTGGGTGAGTGATGAGTGGAATTTTGCCACTGCTCGCTTACTATGGACGTGTCCTTCAATATTCCGCCATCTGTTGGTGTATATCTTGCAAGTCCACTCCTCGATGGCAGCTCTCAAAAAACTTTTGGGCAAACCTACAGCCGGCTCTGGGCCCATGCAGGATGTTGCGGAGCCTCTCCTGGCATGCTCCGTTGTCCTCAATACCCCAGTTCCCCATCACTCACTCAAGGGACAGACCTGCTGGACAGACGAATTCTTGATGGACAATCCCCCGACTCTTGAAAAAAACAAACAGCATTGTCCTGACATTTTTCGTCCTTGGTTCCCAAATTGTCTTCCGTTCTTGTCCACATACGTACACGAGATGTTGCAGATAACACCGCAGCGATCAGCCTTCCGATGAGACACCGAATTCCTCGATCATAAATAAATGAATCAAAACCAAGTTGCAGTAGCCGACCCTGGGGTTGTCATATTTATTATAAATGAACGAATCAGTGACTTCTATTTTACTAACTCTATAGAACCCAGCAGGTATTTCTAGATTCAACTAACGACTTCTATTTTCACTTAGGGACTTAGTGAAAACTAGAATTGACCAGTTAAAGCTACAATTAAGTGGTTTCGGGTATTACTATAACACCTACAAGGGAAATTACGTTTTTGGACATTTCATTTTAATTGAAAAATGGCATTTTTTACATTTAAATTTGTCATTATTATCCTAACGTTGTCAATTTGAACATTATGTAAAGCAAAATACATGAATTAAAAAATAATAAACATTCGTGGATCAGGTAGAAATGGTGAAAGAGGGAGCGGAATCTCAGAAGTCTTTCGATTCGGGATCAATACGTTTACAGGGAGGGGTTGAAGGAACGGCTTCGGGAGCCAGTGGCTTCCTCCACTCCATTTTGGTTCAGGCAGCAAAAACATTTCTCCCACTTGGAAAAAGCTGCAAATTCTTTCACTGGGGTTGGTTATTCCTCCGACCAGGAGCAGGGTGAATGATTCCAATCGATTCAGCGTCCAAAATTTAGTTGAAAATGATGCCCCACATGTCCAAATCGTCAAAAATATTTCTATCTATTTTTCAAAAAACATCCGTTTCCGGCTTTAATTGGTCCTCGAAACTTTCCAACCCGATCGATTTAAATTTGGTGGAGATAGGGGCCAAAATGTGTATTTCGAAAAATAGATTTTCGACGTTTTTGGTGATTTAGACGTGTGGGGTATCATTTTCAACTAAATTGTGGATGCTAAATCTAAGAAGACTGGTCCCGGAACGATTGGTGCCCACTGGAAGAGGTCATGAGTGAAAATGGGTATCTATCTACCTACTTTTAAAGTGGGTTTTCGAGATTTTTTGGTACCCAAACATTTGTGGTATCATTTTACACTAAATTTCTGGCACACTCCTACTGTCTTCCGGGGTTTGCACTGTGGTGCTCCTTTGTTTTATTCTCACAATTTGCTAGTTACATTATTCAGTGACTTACTTTAATATGTTCAGTACATTAAAAATAATAGTTTATGTGCTTCACTACACCCTATAAATAGCCTATGGATAGAAGACGAAAGATACAGGTTTTCATTTATTATTAAAATTTTGATTCAAAATGTATTTTATTTCAATCAAATACGAACAAACTGAATGAAAACATGAAAATTTGTTTAAAAAACATACCAACAGTGCTGCATTTGTGATGATAAAATTTCCCAACAAGTAAACTGCTTTTTACATGAATAACATAAAATTTGGATTTTTAAACGGAGCGTTGCAGCATCAGTTTCAATACCCACTACTTTCGTGCGAATATCTCATTGTAAGTCTCGATGAGCTAATTTTGGCTCAAAGGTGGCGAGATTAGTCTGGTTATTTGAGGGGATATAATGAAAAGCGATCGTGTTGTAGGATGTGCCGCCTTTGTGTATTGATGGTCCAAGCTGTGAACCTCATGTTCCTGAACGAAGGGTAAATGGCCATGCTTGCAAGATATCTACCTCCAATTGCCTACAAGTGAAAATTTTTAACAAGCGTACACCCCCAAACCAGACTGCTAACCACGTGGTGTTTGGTCAAGGACTTGTAGAGCAGTAGGGCAAGGAAAGATGAAGTGAAAATTGAGAGGTAGGCAACACCCGCATGACTAATAAGTATTGAAGGAGAGGTCGAATTCGACTCCTTGAACTGCCCCATGTCTGGGAAACAGAAACGGCAACATTCTCCTGGAAGTCTGAGTGGTATGATCTGTCTCGTCAAAACTGACAGCGTGAATATTGAACAACTGAACTAATTCGCGGGTTTTTTCTCATTTTCCAGGTTGATGGCGAAGGGTGACACGAGGACCCAGGCTCGGCTCTAGTGATGGGCAATAAGCTGAGCTGTTCCTGTGCACCCCTCATGCGGAAAGCTTACCGCTACGAGGACTCTCCCTGGCAGGCGTCCAGAAGAAGAGACGGCCATCTTCTCAGGTAAATTCAAGACCACATATCGTTTTAATGAGAATGAGATCTGAAGAATGACTCAACTGCCGATAGCCGAGACAAGGATTACCGTCAATTAATCACTTGCAGCACTTATAGACCCGTGAAAACCTTCAAAACAACGGCAAAATGTACAATAGACGAACACTAAGTATCTATAAGCTTTTGTGCAGCACATAATTAGTGAAATTAGTGAATATAGACGTACAGAGATCAAGGGGTGAGTAATGAAGCCGAGGAATCAGTTTTGAATTGGAGGGGACATCGATATCAATCGATACGTAATGATCAACAATACTTACAATACAATAGGATTAGTGGTTTTTCCCGCTCCTTTCTGTCGTGATCATTTCAGGGTCACCAATTGAAAGAGACCAGAAGGGCCTCCTCTACACTCTTTCTGTTCAAATGGAGTGGATACTTTGTGTAGAAAATGTGTTTGTGTTCGGGTGAGACAATTTTAGGTCACAAACTTGAATGCTCAAGAATTTATTAAAGAAGGTTTACGACGTGAAACAGAGGGGCCGAGAATGGGTAAGGCAAAAAAAGCAATTGACAAAATTCTGTACCGACTAGTTGGAAGGTTAATGTAAATTTTTGTGAACGTACGCTCGATGATGGACTCAGTGAAACTCCAACATGCCCTAAATGCCCTGCAAAATTGTTGCCATCTCAATAAATTGTAGCTAAATATCCCGAAGTGTGCTGTCATGTACTTCTCATGATCTACGTCTCCCTTAATTTAATTTAATTATATGTAGGATGGGCAATCTATCAATTGAGTCTCATCGTTTAAGGACCCTTGCCCATCTAGACGTCATAGTTGCCAAAGCGATGCGTTCTTTAGGGTTTTTGAAGCGCTCTACAAGAGATTTCATTGATGTCGGTGCCTTGGTGACTCTGCTCAACGCATTCGTTCGTTCCACTCTTGATGGCTCTTTGGTGTGGTATCCCATCTATGCGAACGCTTCTGATAGATTGGAGCAGATCCAGCGGAGGTTTGCGAGGTATATAGCCTACAAGCGTGGTGATGACTGCTCTGATTTCAATTATGAAGAGACTCTTGATTTGTGTTATTAGAAGACTCCGACAGGAAGCCGATTGTGTTTTCATGGTTTTGTCAACTTCTTCATCTTCTTGGTTCTTCCTCCTGATGAACTTGATGTCACTGGGGAGGTAGTTGTTGGTGGTCGCCACATCACTCACCTCTCAGGAAATGACGAAGTCTCTTAAGTGCCTTGGAAAGTGACATGACGACCTTTGGCTGTAGTGACCGGAGGTATAGCTGTGGTGAGAGGTGGCGTTGTAACCTTTGGTGGATGAGGCTGTGACACTGGTGGTGATGTTTCATCTGCTAGTACAAAAGCTGGTTTAAGCCTGTCGCGGGAAACTGTAATTTTGTTGTTTCTAATCTGGATGTCAACGGTTTTGGCATTCCGTTGGACGACTTGATAGGTGTACATGGGAGCAGAAGTCCATTTTGGGGTTGGTCAAAGGTTAGTCAACAGCGTGCCAAGAAGGAGCACTGGCGAATGTTCTCAAATATGGTATGATGAGGTTGGAGATAATCTGTTGGCGAGTTGGTGGAGGGGGTTCGGTAAAAAAATTCATCTTCTTGGTTCTTCGTCCTGATGGACTTGATATCGGTGTGGTGGTAGTTGTTGGTGGTTGCCCCAAATATTTACTCACCCTGTGTCTAACAGATGCACTCTTAGGTTTTGTTAATATTCTAGGTTACCCGAATTTGAATTGGACGCCTGCTTTGGTTCCTCCTTAAACAGTGTCAAGAATAGGAGGGCAATTGAAGTTTAAAGCATACATATTTTAATGTTAAATATTTCTTCACTTTAGAGTCTGCTAAAGCAGTAGAGTATTCTGTTAATATTTGAATATTTTAATGCTTACGTTTGGCTTAATTCTTGCAAGCAGTGTTGAGAACAAGTATAAAAATTAAACACAAATTTACTAAAACTGACTTCTCGCCACAGAAAAAGGGGTTCTAATTAAAAAAAAAAAAAAAAAAAAAAAAAGCATGTAAGTGTGAGAGTAATAGCCTTGAAAGCTAACACCAGACCACAGAATACACTCAAACAGAATGCTTACTCATTGTTAAAACCTCCCCTATGGTTTGCAGCGATCCTGGTGGTTGTTCACCAAATTTCTATAATATTTAGGTAGTTAAAAACTTTCTTTTGCATAAAAAAAAAAATGTTTAGCTATGTCTCCTCTTGGTAATCGAAAAAACCCACGTTGTCTGCGGTTGTCTATGCGCTAACCAGATCGACCCTATTAGTTAATAACGAGTCCATAAAGCATAAACCAGGCGCATAGAGACTAATTTGAACCGATTCAGCGTCCATAACCTCTTCCGGTGGGCGCCAATCGTTCCGGGACATTTTATTGGATTCAGCGTCCAAATTTTAGTAGAAAATGATACCCCACACGCCTTGGTACCGGAAATCTCGAAAACCCACTTTTGATGGGTACATAGATACTCATTTTGACCCATGACCTCTTAGGATGGGTGCAAATCATCCCGGGACCCATCTCATTGGATTCAGCGTCCAAATTTTAGTGGAAAATGATACCCCACACGCCTAGATCGCCGAAATTTTTGTCAATTTGTCAAAAAACACATTTTCGTGTTTACTGGGCCACAACAAGGATGGACACATTGCTATGTAGCAAGTGCGGCCAACTACGTCACCTTCTTCTTCTTCTGTGGGTGCCGTAGACGTTTGAACCATCCGTTGGCGACCAATCCTTCTTCTTCTCCTACGTCACCTAAGCATAGTAAAAAAAAAAAAAAAAAAAAAAAAAAAAAAAAAAAAAAAAAAAAAAAAAGGTTTTTTTTCTGAATGAAAGGCTTTCATTTTGAGCGAAATCAGAATAGGTATAGTCATCTCCAAATGTAACCGTCCACGAAAAAATGTACCTTAGCTTCCGGATTTCGAAATCGGGGTTTTCTCTCATACCGATAGACGAGATGCAAAAGAATGTTTTCAAGTACCTAAATGTTATGGATATATGAATCAGTTTCAACAAAAATATTGGCGTGGACAACGTATCTCTTTCAATCGGCCTAAACGCTCGGAAATTTATCAATAACGTATCATTGTTTTAACGATTTCTCCCCTACCTCGCGCATAACTCTGAATCGAATTTCCACAGGTTATGGGCCGAAGTGTTCCACGTGAGTTCCAGCGGAGCCGGAACGGTAAAATGGCAGCAAGTGTCCGAAGACCTCGTTCCGGTGAATATCACGTGCATTCAAGATTCACCGGAATGCGTCTTCCACATAACCGCCTACAATAGTCAAGTGGACAAAGTTTTGGACGTTCGCCTAGTTCAACCTGGTAAGGAATGAATAGGGAATATTGGGAATGGGGTGGTTTTACGTTCTTTGGCTGGTGCCTGATACTTGGAGATTGCACCTAGTTGGTGGAATAAGCCTTGGAAAAGGACCTTAAACCCCAAATTTCTGCCCAAAAGGGAAACTTTTTGGCTCAAAGGCCACAAACAGAGTATTTGTGAGTCTTTAGAAACGCAGTAGAATAATTAAAATGAATTCATTCACGCTCTATCACTAATTTCAGCAATATCTACGAAAACTCTACCTTCTTTTTCTAATATTATTTTGAATCAATTCCAGGCACAAGAATAGGGCAGGCGTCTGAATGTTTCGTCTACTGGAAAGACCCAATGACCAACGACACGTGGGGCCTCAACTTCACGTCCCCTATCGACGCAAAGCAGTTCAGAGAATGTTGTGTGAGTCAAATTGTGGTTATACTTTGGTATAAGTAAGCTAAGCCAAACTTTACAGTAGGGAAACAGTAGCGATTTCATTTTATCGGCGCTGATTTCAATATCATTAACCAATTCAATTCATATTGTAACGATTTATATTCTTCGTAAATAATTTATTAACAATCGTTCACTTAAATACACTGTTCACATTCGCGCACTTACACAATGACAGAATCACAATTTTCGGTTGTACCGCAGTTGTCGCACTATTTATCACACGGCACGATTTATAACCCGAAGCTATATTCAGACTCTGAACTGAACTGAATTGCGCGGCGTTCCTGGGTCCGTTTTATACCTGCTGCCTGGCCAAGAACATTCTCGAACCTTCCCTGGTTCTGGGAACTCGACTGTTGTCTCGAGTGAACGGGAAGGTTCCAGCCAATTCGATATGATGCACAATTTCTCGAAATGACTCCCTAAGCCCATTTGACGGGCGCAGGTGCCAGCTAGCAACAATATTTTATATGATTACACAACCCTGCATGGTTTTGATGTTCAAATAAAATCAAATTTTTGGAAGCTGAATTCAGATTTGTTTGAATTTTTGTTCAATCATGTCTACATTTTTCACAATTCCTAGTTAATGGGAATAAACGTCTGGCAGCTCTGGTCCACACAACCCCATCTTCTAGTAACCAGGTTTCGTTTTGCTGTTGGTAACACTGTGTGAGACTGTATAATGTGGACCTCACCCCGCGTGAAAACAATCTTCTAGTCAAAAAACCACTTTTCATTTGTTCATTTGTTATTTCCATTGCCCGAAAACCACGGAAAAACAAAAGCAGATTGCTGGGTTTGTAATGAAAGTTTATATGGCTTATTTCGGTATAAAGTTGGGGTATCAGGACAAACCGTGGGCCCCCCAGTGCGTGTTGAACAACTGATATCTAAGAGCAAAGGTAAGCGTCTTTCAATGCCTTTTGACATCCCTATGGTGAGGAGGGAACCCCAAAACCACGTCAGCGACTGTTATTTTCGTATGACTAACATGGCTGGGATGTCATCCAAGAACAAAAAATTACTGGTTTATCCAAATTTGTCCTCTGCAACCTCACAACCAAACTTAACCAATCCTTGATCCTGCCATAAATTTCGAAGACTTTCCAATAGATGACGATGATCCTGACGAAGACCATGATGTGCTCACCCCCAAGAACGATTCCATGTTTATAGGGTGCGTGTCCACTTTGGAAAAAGCTGCATGGACCTTCTTCAAAGATGTTACCAAAGGCTTTTGGGAAATAAAACGCTGCAAATGCATTCACAGGGGTTGGTTGTTCCTCGGACCAGGCGCATAGAGACTCATTTCTTCAACATGGACCCCCATTCTAATCAGTGTCATCTAAAGCGTGTCAATGATGGACCTAAGCCGCAACACCAGGGCGTCACCCGATGTTCCGGAAATATCCACCCCCATCCTTGAAAGAAGGGCGTAGAGTTGCTTGACCCAGTTGAACCTCACGTCGCAGGGAGGCTCCTGGGCGAGCAACACCAGACCATCCTGGCAGACTCTGGGGTACCGATCTACAGACATATACAAGACCATCCGCTTCAGAGCATCAACAAGGACGTAATACGCCAAAGGAAGTCTGCCAGTTTCAATGCGAACCACGGCATTGGGTGTAGAGCGAGGGAGCAAGAGCACTCGCTTGAAAAAACCCACCTGAACCCTCTCCAAGGTCTCGGAGTAAAGAAGACCCCAAACACACGCACAGCAAAGACTGGTTGCTCGGACTGAAGCATCAAAAAGATAATGTCTTGATTGCCAGGACCTGCTCAGCAACAGTAGCACCGGTTGCTGTGCTGCCCCGTGCAACGAAGTGATCAGCCGTTCTTGAAAAAATGACAGAGCTTGGGAAGGGGACTCCGAGGTAGGTATAACTAGAGGCCTGCTCAAAATCCTGGACCACATAGAGGACTCGGGATGCCAGATGCTTTATGCCTCCACCTCGTGGGAAACATACCGCTATGAGAAATGTATCAGCCTTGAAGGAGATTAAAGTTGAGAAATAAAACAAAAATTCTTTAAAACGTTGTTTTTCCTGGTCAGGCCGAAAACTTATCGATCCACCTTGTATTCCAATAATTTAAATTTTATTTTAAACTTTTAGTTTGTTTCATAATCAATTCAGCTGAAAGTCTCAAAATGGCAGCAATGGAGTAGGTTATTTCAATTGTTATTTGCTAATTGTTATTTCTACCGTTTCCAGTCACCTTCGTTCAAGTTCAGTCGAAAAGCTTCGTCGTCGTACTCGCTCAAATTGGAACCGCCGAATAAACAGAACAAAGTCAAAACGAAAAGGAAACCGCTGTCGACGCCGGCGAGCCCGAGCCGATCAAGGGAGCCTCAATGCACTTGCATGACGGCCGACCAATACGCCCGACTTCGGGCTCAGGACCCCCGCTACCGAGGAGGTATTCCGAACATTAACATTATTTTTAAAAAAATTGTTTTAAAATTAAAGATCTTTCAGTTTTTATTAACAGGGACGGTACCTAATTTGGTCAAATGCCAAACTATCACGGCAAACCTCTACGAGGAGACAACTTGCCTCAGTCAGACAAAAATTTAATCTTTTTTTTATTATTTTATTATTATTTTTTTTTATGTGAAAAAAGATGGAAAACATTGAGTGTGGGGTGCCCCGGACTTGTTCCAATCTTCCCCCACAATTGCAGCTTTTTGTGTCACGGTTTTACGCATTTTTGGGTAATTGAAGGACAAGGTAGTTTGTACTACGATTCAAGGTAATAACGAAGGAAGATAACGTACAACTCAACGCAAAACCGACTTTTAAAACATAATTTAAGGTTTAATTTAAGTCAAAATGTTGACGGTTTTGTTCAATCTTCATCGAACTATAACACATTGTCATAAAAAATAACTCCCCTAACTGTCAGAAGGCTATGGAACCCTCCAATTCTGCGTAAGAAGTGGGCAAATTACCATTCTATCCTTCTCTGAGTCATAAATGCACAAAGTTATGTGGTAAATAGGATCCCAAAGCTTTTCAGAAGATTACCAAAAAATCGTAAGACGCTGCATATTCATTCACAGGGGTTGGTTATTTTTCGGACCAAGAGCATGGAGACTCATTTCAATCGATTCATCGTCCAAAATTTAGAGGAAAACGATACCCCTCACGCCAAGTCATCGAAAATGTTGAACATGGGGAAAATGGGGGGGAAAGTTGGTGTGGCGGGTACCGGACCCATTCCAGTCGATTTAGGGTCCAGAATTTAGTAGAAAATGATACCCCACATACCTAAGTCGCGAAAAATCTCGAGAATCCATTTTTCAAAAAACACATTTTGACCCCTGTCCTTCCAAATTTGATGCGATCAGGCTGAAATGTTTCAAGAGCCAACTAGAACCAAAAATAAGTCCCCACAAAATTCGGTCCCTGCCCAAAATTTCAGATTTTAGAAAATGTCCACTACCAAAAACGGAAAAAATCGGAGAGATTGACATTCTGCATCATATGTACATAAGTTAATTATTCAAAAAATAACCTATCAAAAAAAAAAAAAAAAAAAAAAAAAAAAAAAAAAAAAAAAAAAACAGGAAAAATAATGTAACGATTTATGTTCTTAGTAAATAATTTATTAACAATTGTTCACGTGAGTACATACACTGTTCACATTCGCGCACTTACACAATGACAGAATCACAATACACGATTGTAAGCGGTAGTCGCACTATTTATAATGCGGCACGGCACGATTTATAACTTGAAGCGTCTATATCCGGACTCCGAATCGAACTGAACTGCGCGGCGTTCCTGGGTCTCTTTATATTCGCTGCCTCTCGGTCGAGTACCTTCCAGAATGTTCCCCGGTTCCGGGAACTCGACGTGCCGCCTGGGGCCAACGGGGAGGTTCCCGAATGTCCGAGACCCCTAATCCTCCACAGGTCGCCGACCCTGCGACGCCAGCAGCCCATTTGGCCGGCGCCAATGCGAGCTCGCAACACTGCCCCCTCCTTAGAATTGTTCTGTCCCAGAACAATCTTGGGCATCTGTTCATCACTGGGCCCATGTCGATAGCGGCATTTATCACCATTCTTGCAGCTGCCTTGGCGGTAGAAATAGCAGTCCACAGTCTTCACATCAGTTCTTCCATGAGGATTCCAGGTACACACCCGCACTTCAACCTGGGTCCCTTGAAAAATGAACTCCAACATGTTACGGACTATCCTCCAATCCAATTGGTCCAAGCCACAACCAATCTTGGGTATTGCCAACTTCTTCATTCCCTGCTTAATGAGCAGCTTCTTCAGGGCAAGTAGCGCATCCCAAAGAGTCCTGTAGGTTGGCTTCTGGTGGGAAGACTGTTTTGTCACTAGATAGACTATTAGCTGGTTGGCTATCCTCAGCGACAACGTTTTTCCAATGCGTGGACTTTGCCGTTGCAACTGGTCGACATTACCATATTTCTTCTTGAATATTTCGGCAATTCCTCTCGACATTTTGAGGTCGGCAGCTACACAGTGTGCTAGCGCATAATCTTTTCCAACGTCAAAAAGGTTCTCGCGCACTTCGTTGGTGACTCCAAATCTCGCTTTGCTAGTCCCTCCATAGTTCTTCATGAACATGTTGAACTCCAGGGTTGCCGGGTCTTCTATACTTGATGGTGTAGTCACTGTCCTCGATAGGTCTTCCTGCGTCGAACTGCCCACGAATGCTGCCAGCCGATTATGATGTACCACTCGCGGTTTCCCTCTTGGAGTTCTTCGAATCCTGTAGATGACATCGTTGATTCTTTTCATGATTTCGTAGGGTCCTTCCCAATCCTTCTGGAGTTTCGGTGATAGTCCTCGCTTCCGACGCGGATTGTAGAACCAGACAAGATCGCCTGCTTGGAAACCCACCTCAGTTGCCTTTATGTCGTATCGAGTCTTCATCCGGTCACTGGCTATTTGCAAATGGCCCCGGACTTTCTCATGTATATACTGGAGCTTGGATTTTAGAACGCTGACATAGTCCTCCCCAGCTACATCATCTCCAGGTTTGCTCCCAAACTCCAAGTCACACGGTAGTCTTATCTCCCTTCCAAACATTACCGATGCAGGAGTCTCTCCAGTTGTTTCTTGTACCGCTGATCTGTAGGCCAAGGCAAACAGATGCAGGTATTGGTCCCAGTCTTTCTGGTGGTCAGAGACCACTTTTGCCAAGTATTTCCCAGTTGTCCGATTCATTCTCTCAACCAGGCCATCCGACTGTGGGTGTAATGCTGTAGTCCTGGTTTTACGAATGCCCAACAACCTGCAAACTTCCTGGAATACGGAAGATTCAGAGTTTCTCCCCTGGTCAGAATGCAACTCCAAAGGCATCCCAAATCGACAGAAGAACTCTTTAACCAAGACTACCGGGGATGCCCAGGGACTACTAGATGGTTCAATGACCCCTTCCCTCTCCATATCGAGTATAATCTTCTCTGCTTCCTCACGTTTCGCCAATGGAAGCCGCCTTGGTGGTTGTCTGATTGGCTGTGCGTCGCGGGTATTTATTTTGTGCTTGACGATGTTGGTCCGTCCCTTATTGCCATCGACATTATCGAAAATGTCAGAATAATCCTCAATGAGCTTGCCCACAATCTTCTTTTGGTGTTTATCGAGCCCTTCACACGAGGATGTCAGAATATCTATGATAGGCCTTGAGTTTACAGTCTTCATTGATGGTCCATTGGGTGTCACTGCAGTACCAGAGCCTTGCCGGTCAGCAATCCTTTCTTCAAGCCGCCTTCTCTGGGAGGTTCCACAACACCTATCTGTCCTTCTCTAACAGTTGGTCCTGATGGTCGACCATAGACTATCTTTTCAGTCAGTCCGGGTAGCGTCACATCCTTGGTCAACAAAACTTGCACATCCGAGTCTTCCACACCACTGAAGGGCACCTCTTTGTCACCAATCTTCAGGACATCGTTCTTCATATCCAACTGGAAGCCATACTTCTTGATCACATCCATTCCTAAGATGACTTCTTCAGTGATGTCAGCAACTAGGACTTCGTGCTGTAGCTGCTTAGGTCCGATCCTGATGTTGAGTTTGGTAACTCCATGCGTTGGGATTTCCTGGTCCCCTGCTGTTTTGAGGCGAATCAGTGCTGGTTTGAGCGCTCCTTTATTCTTGACAAGGGTCTTGTTAACTATAGTCCTAGTTGCTCCAGTGTCAATCAAAAACTTCACAGGACGTTCCTCTACTGCGTCGTCAAACTGCGTTCAAATGGGTCGTCAACAAAGATGCTGTCATTGCTTAATGTCCCAGTAGTCCGGAGAACCAATTCTGGGGTATTGTTGATATGGGCCGACATATACCCCTCTTTGACGACCCATTTCAGTTTTCCTTCTTATCTTCAGTTTCTGCAGGTTTGGGGCATCTACGGCGAATGTGGCCTACTTCCCCACAATTCCAGCATCTGATTTGTCTTTTGCTGTCCTTCCGATTGGGTTCTTGCTTCAAAAGCCTTCGTAACCTTTCAACAAAATCTTCTTCTTCTTCAATTACCTGTCTCAAACGTGCTCCGCTCCGGTGAGAGGCTTGCTTTGCGGCCTCAAATTCCAAAGCATGCCCCAGGGCATCGCACAAAGTCTTTGGGCGTGCGAGTCTCAATGCTTGCTGAGTTTCACTGTCCCTGATTCCATCTACGAAAGTCTGGACAGCCAGCTGCTCCAAAAAGTCATCAGGCGCTGTAGGGTAAGCCAGTCTCACCAGTCTTGCAATGTCTGCTTCAAATTCCTGTAGAGTCTCAGTGGTCTTCTGTTTCCTGTTCTTTATCTGTGCATGGTAGACTTGTTGAAGATGAGCATCTCCGTATCTCATATCCAGCCTGGCAGTCAACAATTCGTAATTGTTCTGATGGCCAGCCGGTATTGTCTGGAGAATGTTCAAGGCTTCTCCACGCAATGCAACTATTAGAGCTGTTGCTTTGTCATGTGCGAGCCATCCATTTGCGACAGCTGCAGCTTCAAATTGTCTCTTGTATGTTGACCACGGCACCTTCCCATCAAATGTAGGTGGCTTAATTTTATTTACTCTGGTTCCAGTAAACTTCTCTTCATTGCCACTGTTGAAGCTGGCTTCTGCTGGTATATCCATGTGCCTCAACTTTCCTTGATTGCTTCTCTCTAGTGCTCGAATTTTGTTTTCAATTTCGTCTCTAACCTGAGAGATCTTATCATCAACTGTAGAGATCTTATCATCAACTGCAGAGATCTTATCATCAACTGTGTTGGACAATGATTTCAGATTGTCCTCCAGTCTGTCTACATCTGTTTTTATGTTGGCAACATCACTCACTATTTTATCCATATGACTCACCAAATTCTCTTCCAGTTTTCTGGTGTTCTCTTCAATCAGTTGTCTAGAATTCTCTTCCATTTTTCGTGAGTTTTCTTCAAACAGTTGTCTAGAATTCTCTTCGATTCTTTTAGAATTCTCTTCCATTTTTCTTGAGTTTTCTTCGAACAGTTGTCTAGAATTCTCTTCGATTCGTTTAGAATTCTCTTCAATTTTTCTGGTGAGATCATCCACAAAGTCAAAGTTGTCTGGGTCATTACCTTCTTCAACCAAGTTCTCCTTAAGTCGTAGGCGTAGATCTGCTTTTGTTCCACTGGTAGGTAAGCCGCGCTCTTCCAGCTCTTCCTTCAGCTGTTTAACTTTCAAATCGGTCAACTTCATTTTGTTCGTTTTTAAGAGTTCAAACGCGCAGTAACACACTAAAGTCACTATAACACTTTATAACTACTGTAAAACACTGTAACACTTTAACACTAACTATTGTCCAACACTATAACACTAATTATTGTAACCCCACACCTGACACCAATTGTAACGATTTATGTTCTTAGTAAATAATTTATTAACAATTGTTCACGTGAGTACATACACTGTTCACATTCGCGCACTTACACAATGACAGAATCACAATACACGATTGTAAGCGGTAGTCGCACTATTTATAACGCGGCACGGCACGATTTATAACTTGAAGCGTCTATATCCGGACTCCGAATCGAACTGAACTGCGCGGCGTTCCTGGGTCTCTTTATATTCGCTGCCTCTCGGTCGAGTACCTTCCAGAATGTTCCCCGGTTCCGGGAACTCGACGTGCCGCCTGGGGCCAACGGGGAGGTTCCCGAATGTCCGAGACCCCTAATCCTCCACAGGTCGCCGACCCTGCGACGCCAGCAGCCCATTTGGCCGGCGCCAATGCGAGCTCGCAACAATAAGTTATTTACAATTGACAATAAAACGTCAACATTTTAGACATTCTAATACGTTTTGGAATCAAATCTCTTCCTCATGTCAATATTTACTTATTTTTAGTAATCTCAGATCCTCTAAATGATAACATTATATAATGAGAGGCACAGTTAGGCCGCTTGGTGCCTATCATTTGCAAATTATCTTGGGGTTCTGGGGTGTACACCCCCTTTGGGCTTAAAGGGAGTCCTCCCTAGAGAGTTTTCGACATTTTATCTCTAAAATTAGTAATTTTTGAAGCCTTTTTAAGCTATTTTGATAATTCAGCTTCAAAATGAATGGGTTTCAGATCTTTTTGATCTTGATTCAATGTTAACAAGAATTAAGCAGGAGCTAAGAGGTTTGGGGACTGTTGAGGGAGGGGGGTGTCCTAGTGAACGAAAACCTAATGAAAAACGAAGCTAATTAATGCCTACCTAGTACCAGTCTGTGATATTAAAATTCATATTTGTCCACTTAAAAGCCCTTACAAACATGTATAAAAGCCAGTGTTAATACTTTTGAATAAGTTTTAGACTGAGAAATACTTATTTTTATTAAGTTTGTACAAATAAGAATTTAAGATTGTGATCAACGACTGGTATTAGGTAGGTGATTTTTATGAGATACAATGAAACTACTGATAATTTATCATCATGGTTCGTAAAATCATTTAATTTTTTATTTAAAACGTTGAAATTGGAGCATTACTTACTATTTTCGGAAACCAACAGGACGGAAAAGAACTGGTCCAGAACTGTCCCAGCCAAAACGGGACGTTCATCAATCAATAGCATGATGTTAATAATGATGACTGATTGTATGTGTGACAGGCTCGTCCACTCTGCCGAGGGCGAGCGGGAGGACGGCCAGCGAAAGCGGCGCCGACGGACGAGCGTCGGCCCTCGGTGACAAAGTGGCGGCGGCTACGTCGTCAACCTCTTTGTACGACAACGTGACAACGGCTCAACAACAAATGACGTCACAACAAGGGGGAGGAACAACAGCGGCGACGACCCCCGCTTCGTCGGCGGCGGCGGCTGCAGCGAGGCAACGTCAAACGAGGGATCAAGTGACGTCGACTGCCGGCGTCAAGGTGAACGGCGCCCACTCCAACACAGCAGGATCTCAGACCGAAGAGGTCCTCCATCCAATTCCTCATACCTACCACGATCATCGTTTACTTGCACACTCTTCTCTCAACTGTCACTTCTCCAACTCACCTTTCCCACCACAAAGCCGGTTCTTTCCCTTTCTAGTTTTCTTTTTCTCATTCCAACAAAACCTAAAGGGGGGGGGGGGGGTCTACTGCTAAAGAAAATCGGTAGTCAAGAAGACACCTGACGTTGTCCAGCGTTTTGTCAACAAAATAGGTTATTATATACGAATCTAAACTCAATTTGGTGATTTCTGATACTGAATAAAATCTTGTGAATATATTACAGAAGAACTACCCCTCTTAACTTTCCTAAATCGCTGCAAATGCATCCACAAGGTTTATTATTCCTCAGAGCAAAACTATTTTAGGAAATCCTCAGACCAGGAGTATGAAGGCTCATTCCAATCGATTTAGGGTCCAATTTAGTGGAAAATGATACCACACACGCCTAGATACCAGAAATCTCTAAAACCCACTTTCGAAATGGGTCGAGAGATATCCGTTTTGATTCATAACCTCTTCCGGTGGGTGCCAATCGTTCCAAGACCTGCCTCATTGGATTCAACGTCGACAATTAAGTGGAAAATTATATCCTATGTTCACAAAAACCCTGAAAATCGTATTTAAAATCATATTTTTACCCATACTCTCCTCAAATTGGGGCCGATTGGACTGAAAAGTCTCGAGGACCAGCTAGAGCCGAAAAATAGACTCTAAAAAAAAATGTTTTTGTTTTATAATTTCTACTGTCGAAAACGGTGTGACGGCTTACGGCGGACGGAAAATGTCAAATTTAGGTTATGAAAATATAGGTAGATTGTACCAAGGAATAATAAACCAAAATCCAATCTAAAAACCAATCTTTTGAAGTTAAGCGTTTTGAATTTTTACAGTAAGGGTTTAGAGAGTCATGCTGTACAACACATCCACGGACAGAAACAATGAACTATATTTTTGAGCCTCAGAACATTTTTATTGTTATTTTTGTCATAAAGCTGTTCATTTGTAGTTCATAGTGACACTATCATCCTCCCTTTTAATGACTGATTTTACCATCATGTCGCAGGGATGAACTGTTTTCTTACTTTTCCAATGGTGCTCCTGACTGTCCAAAGAATTTATTACTAAATTTTGGGGGAAAAAACCATAACAGTTTTCACAAATCTGAAATATTTGTGGCTCAACGTGGCTTAGAAACTGCAGATCAAACAATCATTTTCTGGCCTACTGGAACTGCATAATATCCAATAATATCTGACAAAGTTCATACGAGTATAAACAAATTTTGTTAAACAAATCCTGCCGGAAACATCAAGATTTTAAATTAGCTAGCTCTTTCGTTGTTATTTTGATATTAAGGTTTCAATTGCAAGCTTATCAAGGCTGTTAGATTGAAGTAGAATCACTTCAATCATATAACGGGAGCCTTACCTCATCAAAGGAATCAAGTTCAATACAATAAAACTTCAACTACAATAAAATGAGGTTAAATTATGAAACGGATGATATTGGTAATGGAGTCACAAAAAGGTAATTTCTTACTATTGAACGCCCACAAATAATTTGCATGTGGAAGGATTTTGGTAAAATATTGGAGGGGGGGGGGGGGGGGTAAAATGTAATGTAATGATTATTACTAATTCAGCAAATTCGGCCTCACTGCACTTCGTTGTTACCCGTTCCTTTATTCCTCTATTCTTCTACTCCAACCCAAATCCAGAAACAATCTGACTACTCTTACTAAATTTATAAATTAATCATTTATTATTCCTGATTGTTTTGCCTTGCCTCTTCACCTTTAATGGTGCATCTCTCTCTAACTGTCCTTTTTCAACTTTCTCTTACGATTTTCGCCAAATTATCAACCAAATTTGCATCAATTTATGTGTCTCAGTGAAATTTAATTATAGGGGAAGGAGGTGAAGTTTGTGTTTGACCTTGAAGTCCAGGTTTTTATGATTAATTTCAGTGTGAAGATTGTCCTCTAATTTGTGTTACGGATGAAAAATGGTTGACTTGGACATTTAAAACTGTTTCGGGTTCTGTGCTGCAATTATGTACGTTGTTCTGAAAATGAATTGCCATTAATTCTTGATTCCCACAAGCCCCCTCCTCCGCCACATTGCCCAGTGTTATCACTACGATCATGGTGGCGCGCTCTGCCGGCAGCCGTTTGAACTCTGTTTGTTTGCTATTGGACGCACTGAGCCATTCTTACTCCTCTTGAGTCAAGTTATTCTTACATTTTTGAGATACCTAGTCATTTAAATTGATCCGAAAAACACTTCCTCCTGTGCTATGTAAACAGAAGTAATAAGAAATTTTTAAAAACTTGAAATAAAGAAGAATGCGATCTCAAAGTACCTAATATGTAAAATTTAGGTGAATAGCAAGGAAAAATAGTTTTTGTAACCATTCTAATTTGGTTTATTAGATCACAGTGCTTATTCCAATTGTCTTAAGCCTAGTTTTAGTTGGTTCAGCATCACAAAAACGCAGTTACTGGCTAGGTTAACTTGCCGTTGAAATGATAATTCGATAGTATTCCTCTTTAATATTTTTGTTGTGGGGTCCCTCAGAAAGAAATCAAAGTGTTTGTTGCACGTCAGAAATTTGAAAAGAGAGACTAGTGAGGAGGGATTCTCTACAAGGATCGGTGTGTCCAATAGCAAACATAAACAGAATGTGAACGGAAGCGAGTGCCGGCAGAGTTCACCATGGTACAGCGATCATAATGACTACAGTGGGCAATGTGGTGGTGCAGGGGGGGGGGGGGTCTGTGGAAATATAATGTATAACTCTGGTTGCTCATGGCTTTACAGCTTTACTGTTGAATTGAACATGAAGGGTGCGAGAGCGAATCGGGCGATTTTGAAATAAGTGTCAAAAATTGATGAAGTTGTTGAGAAACAATTTATTAATACCATAATAACCTACGTAGAAAAGCATTTATATTTTACTGAAGTAATTAAATTTTTGAAAATTACGTCTGAAAGGTGATGTCATTCTTTCATCAGGCATTTGTCAAGCCGCCAATGAAAATTGTTCATAACATCCCTTAACATTTTTTGTGGTATTCTTGCAACTTCTCAACAAATGTTTTGAGAGCAACCTTCTTGGAAATCATCAAAATTTGAAACCCACAGCTTTATTGCATGTGGTGTAGGCACTGGCCAACTTGATGTATTGCAAATTGTGTTTGAAAACTTCACTGGGCAGCTGCATAACTAACTACAGATTTTGTAATAAGCCTTTATGGTAGTTGGTCCAACTGTCCATTGCTACTGAAATGCTTTGAACCGAGGAACGTGTCCGTGAGCTCGATTACCCCCACCTTTACATTACCAGCCCATGCTACCCCCTCCATAATTGTCTGATTCGCTGCCACACCCTGTTTGAAATGCAAGGGGAGTACCTTGCACCTTATTCATACAGCACTCAGAACGTTCCCTTTCTTCCATGGCACTAACATGGGTCAGTATGTGGTTGATTGACATATAGAAAGCTGCTGGAAGAATGAGAAGTGACAGACTGGACTATAATAGATTCTATCATCCTCATGTCATTTGGTTTTCAGTCAAACATTGCTGCAAATGTTGTTAAAAAATAAAAAGGAAATTGATTCGTGAAAGGTTCTCCTTCAACGGTACCTATTGTATCACTTCGCTGTCACACTAACTTATTATCACTAAAAGAAATTATTTCTTTCGTCAGGGCGAGGAGAGAACCGACCGGGGTGACAGGGAAACGCAAAAATCCGAAGGGACTCAAGCTGGTGTAAGTGCAGGAAAGACGAGTACCGGCACTTGCACACCAAGGCTCATCAAGGACAGCACGACGCAGAGCGGGACCACCGAAATGCAGCCAAACAACAATAACATCAACAATATCAACAACAACATTAACAACAATCAGAGGAACAACAATAGAAAAGACCTGGGTTAGTTGGATAAGTGAAAATAATAATTGGAAAGGCCTCTCTAAAAACGTTTCAACCAAAATTTTTTATTAGAAACGTTCCTTAGATGCTATTTTATCAGAAGGCCAGGTGAGTAGGCGCCTTTCATCCACAGATTCTATTGGGTGGATATAACCCACCTCATCCTGTTAGGGAAGCATCTGACCATAAAAAATGGTCATAGGAGTCAGAGCTGATAAGAGCCATACCACACTGCAGCACAGCCAACCATCAATGGAGCTCAGACAGGACCTCATCAGAGAGGATGCAGGGTAATGAGTAGGAGTCATCATGAAGTAGGAGTCCCTACAATTTGTCCCGTTTCAAAGAACAAAGGTGAATCTGGCCATAGCAAATGGCTGGAGGGAGAGCACCAATTAGTAGGGTAAAGGCACGGACAGAAACAATGTGTTTCCAACTAACGGGGCCAACATGATCTACTGATCACAACTATCTAGTTAATCCCTTGGAACAGCAATTGACATTAAGACTTGACTCAGTATTGATGTCAATCATTCAGCAATTTTGGCAGGTGGCCAAAAAAACTGATTTAGATGGCTCAAAGATGCTTTACTTGTAACATTCTAAGAAGCCCAGCGAGTTAGCCCCTTGCACCATATTAGAAGCGCTCTTGCACACATTCACGGGAGGGGGGGGGGGGGGATTGCCCAAAACGATGGTGTCGTCCAAATAATTTGTAAGGGCAACCCCTACAGCGCGCAAAATTCGTATATAGGAGGCATGAGCTTATGGAAGACATAAGGAACACTAGCAGAGGTCACGGCTAAGACTGTCATGACGACAAAACACCCTACAAACCCTAAATGCCAGAAAAGGGCAATCCATCTGGTCCATGGGGACCGCAAAGTATTGAAAAACTTCATTCCTACATTCGTTATGCCAGTTTCTAACGTTTCAAGTTCGCGGTGCGCAAAAAAATGTTCCCTATGTTGTGATCGCGCTCTTAAACTTGCCGACTCCGGGAGCATCCTCTCGCGCCAAAAAGACGAATTTGAAGGGAGAAATGTCAAGTTATTTATGATGAGTGATTCCAAGTGACAAATACGATGCAGGGAACGAGAATAAACGAGAAATGCAACGTGTGAATGAGCTCCCAAGACCAATAAGTCTGAAAACGTTACTTCTTCAAAGTTATCTTGCGGTCTCTCAAGATGTTTTCCTTACATTATCATCATTATCGGATGATTATTTGTTAAAGGAAGTGATATTCTATCCACTAAAAAGTGTATCTGATCATTCTATTCTTGTATTCTACACGGTAGGAAAGTTTTAGTTACAACACAGGTAGCTTGATGGGTTCTTGTTGGTGTTGGTGTTGTGCGTATTTCTTGATGATTGCTTCTACAGTCTCCACTTTGAGATTATGGTGAAGCCTGTCATTGCTCAAGTACCAGGATGTATTAACTTAGCACCTCAGCACGGTATTTTGAAAGCGTTGCAGGATCTCTTAATTAGTGTGAGCAGTACAGCCCCACAGCTGTGCTTCGTAAGTCCATACTGGTTTAAGGACTTGGCTGTACAGAGTCAGATTACTTTGGATGGACAGTTCTGACCGTTAATCCAGCAACCAAATCATTTTCCTGAGTTTGAGAGTGAGCTTTGTTTTTTTCTTGTCATGAGTTTTCCAGCACAGTTTTGATCTAACGTCAATTCTCAAGTACTCAGCCTCGTTCACCTTGCCATTAAGGCAGTCAGGTTCATACTTGACTAATATGTTCGCAAAATCCACGTGAACTGACTTGGTCTCATTCCTTTTCATCCTCCATTTGGCTGTCCATTGTTCATTTTTTGCTGACAGACCTGTTCAGTTTAAGTATGGCAACGTTGCTGGCAGTCTTAAGTGCTAACACAGCAGGGTCATCAGCAAAGCCCACAGTTTCTGAAGAATCACTGGTGGAAAGCAGGTACAGGAGTGGGCCGAGTACACTACCTTGTGGCACACCAGCCGTAATTAATTTCAGTTCAGAGTAGGCATCGTTCTGCTTGACTCTGAAGTACGTTTCCATAAGGTATGAGTCCAACAGTTCGAAGATTGTTGGCCGAGTTTTTGTTTGAGGTCTTGGTGCCAAACATTATCAAACGCTTGAGTTACGTCTAGAAATAAAGCCGTGCAGACTTTCTTTTTTCAAGCGCTTGCTCTATTATGTGAACAAATCTACGCACATGATCAATAGTAGAATGCTTTTGCCTGAATCCAAATTTTTGGGGAGTCGATATTAGCTTACGTTCCTCGACCACCATGATGAGACACTTGTTGAGGAGCTAACAACATATCTATTCCCGAAGGAAGCATTGATGATCTGGGTGATTTTGACGATAGCTTTTCTAGGCCAATCCTTCCTTCCCTAGCTGTATAAGAACGTTATTCTGGTAATGAATTCGACACTCGGCGTTTCAGTGTAAAAACGTTGCATATACTCAGAAGAAACGTTTTTACGCTAAAACTCAGTCAGTTTTCCCTGGAAAAAGTTAGTTGGAACGTTTTTAGAAGAAACCCCTTCAATTATTGCCTTACCGTAAGGAATTTACAATGTTTGACACATTGCAGTAAGGTATTTTGATTCGATTTTTTCTAATTTGTGTTTTTATTGACGGCGCAGGAAGAGAAATGTCACTCGATTCGAACACGTTGAAACGAATGTTGAAACCAATGCCGTCACTTGAGAGTCCTGTGACAAGCCCAGAAATGACGAGAAGGCGCTACAATTACTACAATCAGTATTTACAGCAAAATAACAACATGCGAGGCGCTTCAAGTCAACCAAGGGACGCTCCAAGACGATCAGGTAAGAAGAAAGAGTTTTATATAGAATTTACCAGCGTGGCTTGCTCATTTGGTGTGATGTTTCAATTGATTTTTCAACCAGTTTGGAAAAATTGTGGATCCCTTCAGTTCAAACATCGACTGATATCCTCTCAGCCCTTGGATTTCTCCATAATTTGGATGCAGGATTATTATTACAACACAAACTTTCTAAAAAGAGGCAATCTATTGAAATGTGTTCAGTGATTTGGCAATAATGGCCATACTCAATGAATATGCATTGTTTGGACAACTATCCAGACATGCATTAGAAACTAGATGAGATTGATAACTTCAAAGAAAAACTGAAATAACTGTTAAAAGCCAGTGTTTGTTAAGACCTTCTCACAATGTTTTGTTGCTTCAACCGAAACATATTTGTCCAAAGTTGTATTTGGGACTGATAAGGAAATGGTTTCAGCATGTGAGAGTTGAATGTCTTTCTGCTGATTGCACTTTTGTTAAGGAACCACTCAAGTTACGTTAAATAATTGAATTTATTGACAAAATTCAAGTATCATCAGCTTCAAAAAAACTATACAATTCAACATTTACCAACAGAAGTGGGTGATGGAGAATTCCAAAGAATGGAGAGAGAATATCTGTTGAAATTGGCAATGAACACAACCTACATTTTTCCTATTTTGGTCCATTAATTCCATTAAGTACTTTGGAGTTAGTCGGGTCAATATCACTCTGAATCACAATTGCTTTTAATCCAGCCTCAAATCTTTCTTGCAGAACAAGTGATTTCATATTATATCAAATAGCAAAATGAATAATTGAAGCCAGAATGAGTTTAAATATCTTATATTGGCACTAAAGCATAATTTTATCATAGGATAAACGAATAAAATGATCAAAATTGAAATAAATGAACACGTACGAGCATCATTTGCAGTAGATTCACTCATTATCCTCTCAAGGCATGGCCAAGCTTTTGTAAAGTAATAGGCAAAATAAATAACGTAGGAGAGCTTTGCTTGCTTCATTAAGTTGATGTTTTGGTTTAGTAGTAGGCTTGTTTGTTTTGAAGTGCATTTAAGGTTTGGGTGATTAGTACGAGCATGCGTACAAGGCGCAATATTGAGTTACTTTAGCAAACTTGGTTAAAAATTATCATGATATTATGTCTTATCGTCCAACCATAGATGTGAGAACTGCTTTAGAAATTGTTGAAATTGGTCGATGCTTCTTATAAAATTGACTGGTAGGATCTAAAGTTGTAGGAGCGGAAGAACCCTCTTGATGAATAAATGTGTACTTATAGTCATTATTAGATCGGTAACGGTGCATGGCTTCAAGTAGACGGTGTTTTAAGGTCCCGTTTGGTTATTACCGATCCACGAGAAACAAAATGCATCTGAGAAATACGTAAATTTCACGAAGACACGAGAAGAAGGGGTTTGGGCTAGATAGCTACTCCACATCTACGTCCCGAATCTAATATTATGTAGATAACTCACGAAAATCTATCATATTCAATCAACAAAGGGTGAGGCTGCATCAACAAACGGTTGAGGAATGCAGTTTGAACAATTTTTGCACTCAGATGGGAAATACATATTTTAGGTCAACTTTTGACCAGAAAACTTGAGACACTTCGCTAACCAACGACTGACATCAGCCCCACCTGCATCAAATCAGCTCGAACCGCCTCCATCAAAAGATAGGAAAATGCAGACACCACGCTAGCTGCCTTTTGTTCAATCGTCCTGTGCAAAATTGCATCAATTTGCTAAAGTGCCTGATACTTATTTTGCATTTGATCAAAATTTGACTTTGTCGACAGAACTTGACAAAATGTGCAATATTTAGGAATAAAATCAAATTTGATGAGAATTGTTCTGAAGGTCTCCCAACACTAACTTCAATGATGATGGTGAAGATTGATTTGAAAGGTGCTATCTCAACATATAGTTACAGCCAATGGGGAACGTAAATTAGAGTCATTTTGCATTTTAATTTCTATAGAAGTCTTCATGGTTGTGTTTGACTATGTTATCTGCATTGAATTGCGGCTCACGTTCAGCCACATCGACTCGTAGCTGGGCCTATTCCTAGGCGCGGCTGCTGCTGATCAATAATCAGTGCCTAGCTACAGCTGGGATATGCAAGCCCGCAACAAATCCACTCTAAAATTGGGAATCGCGGACGATAAAATATAGTGAACTTGGAAATTTTACTTATTTTCCACTCTCCAGCTGAGGTTCCTTGTGTTTTAGCAGTTATACAAAGTCCTTGAATCGTAGTCCTTTTGTTTACCTACCCCATGGCAGGACAAGACTTTGGTGGGGCTAGTTGAAAAACACGAGTTTGTGTATGATAACAAGGGGAAAGAGTAAAGAAGTTCTCTGTTGTTCGCAATCCAAATAAACCATGTGGTTCCCTCCATCATTCCTGGTAAAATCCCCTGTGACGCGCCAGCCACATGATGTTTCCACATAAAATACTTGGCAAAAATACACTAAAGAGGAAGGTGAGTGAAAATTAGTAAAGTAAGGGCCTCTAACCCAAGCACAGGCCCTTGTCGCATATAAGAGAAATGAAGGGAGAAGACAGAGGGAACTCTCCACCAAAGACTACGAAAACAATTGTGGAAACCTATTGCAAACCCAACGCATCTAGCTTCAACAATAGAGCCAGTTGGGCTCTAGATCCTAACATGCTTGGAACATACTTGTTCGCCCTCAACTTTGTCTGATCCTTCTTACATGGTTTCACTTCAACCCTCATGCTTCATCATTAACTTGACTGAAACATTCACATAGTCACATTCAAATGGTGTTTATGGCATGTAACTTGTACATGAGAAAAGCAAACAAGAGGAATAAAAATGAGACGAGAGAGACGAGACAGGAAGGACACGCTGGGGAGACATGCCCTGGCAAGACCTCCACCAAGAGTACCAAGTGGCAGGGCAGAGGAAAACATCCCCACTCTAGCTATAAAAAGGCCTCCCCAGGCAAGGATGGTGCATTTCAAAAGTCAGCTCTTGAAGTTTGTCAAAATTATCCCAAAACTCTGACTGTTTATTATCTTCCATTCACGTTCATCAGTCACAAGTAAAATCAACTTCAACATCCAAGTGTTTACCTACTGAGTGGTGGCATTCAAACTAGTTGCATTCCACAAAGCTGACACAATTCCCCAACATTATGTTGCAAACAAACTCTACTGGGCTTTGTGGTGGCATCTGAGTTGTTGCATCCCATGGACCAGTAGTTACAACATTTCCCAAACATAGCCAGTCTGAACAGTCGGCCTCAATCGAAACCTTTCCTCACGTGTGGATGGCCTCAAAGCCGCAGTTCTTGCAATGCCATTTGGATATTTTCATTATTGGCTGTTTTCATTGTGGTCCATTTCGGGCAGCCAGAGCGCGTGCCGGCTCCTTCTAGCTCTGGGAAGTCTGTGAGGAAGGGGGGGGGGGGGTCTGTGTGTCCAGAAATCCTCAACGTGTGTACCCAGCTTAACACAGTTACATCCCAGGGACTTGGCAAACGAAATCTCCATTAGTCCCTCACAAAAACAACCTTGCACTGGTGGCATCAGGTTCTGTTACATCCCAGGAAGGCTGGTTCAATACTGTGCGCACCATTTGTGGTGCTCCTAGCTTTTCAGAGATCTCCCTAATAACATTGTCCCAATCAATTAGAGAGAAACAATCTGCAGGACTGGTGCTTAGAATGAATGGACTAGCTGTTTACTCCTGATCTCAACAAGGACTGTTTCTCTTAAGAATCACACTGGGGCGCTCCTGGTTTGAATGGAATCACACTAATCTCCACCAATCATAACGTGCAGGATTAATCTGTCTGGCTTTGCTAAAGACGGTGGCTGCTCTCCTGTGTGTACCTCTAAGCAATCGGTTCTTGGGTAACAAAACAACAGGACCCTGTAAGTCATGACAATTTTAGGCTCTACATCAACCTGTTCTCCTGCTTCTCTTCCATGGTCCCTCTAAGCTAAGAGAGCCCTCTTTCTTGGCTGAGTGCTTACTGAGTGCTAGAGCCTCAGTGGCCAGACGGACATAGGAAACCCATCCAAAAAGGAACCTTCTGTTGGACATTAGTAATTGTAGGATCGCCCCTGAAGTATGGTGGACATCCTGTCTATGAAGAGATGGGATGAGCAAGTTTGTCTGGAGTTGGAAAGCACACCTGTTCATGAGCGGACACTTGGCCATATCTTCTGCGGACGCTCTCCTGGAAAATAGCACTCGCCCCGTGTCTTTTAGCCACCCTCTTGCTGAGCTGGAAGAGTTCTCGAAATTCCTGATCAGAGAAGAGGGTGACCATATCATCGATATAATTTTCATTCATCGATCTTGGCCTCACAGCTTGTTCTTCTTCCATCAATTAACGTTTTGATGTCGTCGTCTTCAATAATTGGAACAAATCTCGTCTGCATTTTGTCTTCCGATTCGTCCATTGAAGATAACTCCCCCACAATTGAACTTTCTAGTTTACTCATTTTTCCAAAAACATCCCAACAAACAATACTCACCACTTGAACAAGATTTCCACATGATACAGACACCCAATGGAGAAGGTTTCTCCATGACCACACTTACCCTGAGGTCGAAATGAGGAGGGTTATGAGTGATTTTCAATTAGTGAAGGTTTCCTATTACGACCGGAATGAACTGCACTTCTTCGAGCGGTCGGTTTTGGTTCCAACGACCCACGGTTGAACCAATTTTACGGATGAAACAACAGGTAACGTTAAGGGCCCCATACACTAGGGAACTTGGTTCCTTGAACCAAGTTCATGCAGGGTTTGTCCCACGCACTGTAGTGGGGAGAGCGAACAACCGTTCGTTACTTCAGTTTATTTCGGGGTCTAGAGATGAGTGTTTCAAAGCTTGCAGCTGCTGTGTTAGTTTTGGATGAGTGTGGAGTGTTCAAGAAGAAGCGAAAGAGAAGAAGTGAGTGGTCGAAAGGGTGGTTGTCCCTATACTCATCACATTTTATCTTCCACAAACAAGGATACTGTCTAAATGCTTCAATAAACTCACTCAAAAAGCTAGGGTTCATAAACTTAGCACTATTCACATCGGACATCTCTCAAGAACAAATATTTAACCAACACAAACACTACCACGCTCCAAAACAACTCGCGCTGAACTGACAAAATGGCGAACAAGGATCGCCTATGCCCACACACAGGCGAATTTGGTGCGCCCTGGCGGACAAACCGAACAAAGTTTTTAACCCAGATTGAAGACCAAAATTTGGTCGTACGTCACGAATTTGGTTTGCGGTTTGCCAATTTTCCACATACACTGGGGAACTTGGTTCGCAAGAACGAAGTTCGCCGATCCAAGTTCCCTAGTGTATGGGGCCCTTTACTGCGCATGCGTCAGTCGACCGCGTCGACTGTGGTTGAGTGGATGGACTAATGTACACTCAAGTGTCGACAAAACGCAAATTTCAATGATTTTACGAGGTGGCTGATATAGGTAGGGCTATATAAGTAGAAATATACATTTAGGTAGAAAATACCGCAGGATGTAGGTGATATAGGTAGAAATACGACAACGTGGCAATTTAGGGGCCAACTGAGCCTTCAGAACGACTCTCATCATATTGGAAAATAATATAATAAATTCGGACTAGTTGATTTTTGGAGATGCTTGGTGATCTATAAAACATAATATATATGATGCAGGTACGAGGTCGATGTCGGAGATGGGCCGGGCGAGCCGGGGTAGCAGTGTGGGGGACTACGGCGGGTCACTATACCTAGAGCTCGACGGCGGCGGGGGCGTGGGCCCCGTCGAGGGGTCGCCACCCTCGGACAACGTTCTCTTCGACAATCAATGCTACGCCACCACGCCGAGCTCGTCTAACGGCAATTCTGACTTGGATCAACCGATTCACGTCAGAGGTGAACAATTAACCAAATTATCATTTTTTATCTTCAAATTATCCACAATAATAATAATTAAAAAAAAAAATCCGAACAAATAATTGCCCTTATTTGTTATTTTCTATCTACCGCTGTTTCTTCGAATGTTTTCTTTCCTTTCGAAAACTCCCTTAAGACTGAATTACACTATTCTCGTTACCAGAATTGTCTTTCGTTCACGGAAATTGCTCACCATTTTCCTCGTAGCACACATTTCTCTGACTAGACGCCTTATCCGTAGAACTTTTCTTACTTGAAGGGCATGATAGTTCTTAGCAAAAGAATCATAAATATCTAATCATGCGGGTCAAGTTATTATTTTGGGGGGGGGGGGGGGGGGGTATTGGAAATTTTTTCTTAGGTTATATGGCTTAAATATAAAATTAAAAAAAAAAAAAAATAGGGGAAAATGGCACACGTCTAGATTGCCGAAAATCCATTTTTCAAAAAACACATTTTGACCCCTACGCTTCTCAAATCTAGTCCGATCGGGCTGAAAAGTGTCGAGGACCATTCAAAGCCTGAAATGGGTCTCTAACCAAAATATCACATTTTTAGAAAATGTTCTACTAACAAAATTGGCCTGAACGGCGGACGTAGTTCCAACAATAATTATAAGCTCTGCACTGCATTTTCCATTTGAGATCAGTTTTGCTGTTTGAACGCACTGTACTCACGTTCATCGCCATTTTGCCTTCTTGTCCTTTGCATTCAAACTGTGGATATATACGATGAAGAAGAAGAAGAAGAGATTTGTGATAGTGACAGGAGTTTGTTAGTGATAGTGATAAGTATTATTTCCTTTGTGATCTCTTCACCAATCAAACAGTGCGGTTTCCAACTGATGAACAGTGAACAATACACGTATGTGGCTGACGAAAGGTCCTCACCTGAAGTTGAAGAAGCTGTACAGACGGCATCACTATCGCGCGGCATTTTACTTGTAAACAGAGAGAACGTGTTTTTCTTTTTCACATGCTTGTAGAGTTGAGTGGGGAAAAGGCTTTTGGACAACAGAGTGGTGGATATGGGTGGAAAGAGTAACTAAAAGCAGCCACCACTTCAGGTTAAGGTTATCTTAACCTCCCACCCTACACCCAACCACAGCTGAATCCATTCTAAGAACACTATGCTGATCTCCTTGGCATTTGTTTGACGTACTTACCTAACAAAACATGATTCAGTGTTCTAATCCCAATTTTGGGAAACAAAATTCAGGACGTCCGTCATTCCTTCATAAGTAGTAAATATAGTAAGCTCTGGATAGTTGAATGAAGTCACAAATAGTCTGCAATAATATTCACTTCCATACTTCTGGGTGGAACTAACAAGGCCAAAGACAAAAAGCCCTAAACACTTCATTGAATTTAGATATTATCACATTGGTAGCTTCAAGTAGTCTGAAGCAACTCAGAATTGTAAACAATAAAAATCAATAGAAGTAGCCATTTTGGGGATATGCTCCGCTATTTTGAGACTTGATGACCATTTTCCCCCTTAAATTGGATTTGGGTGAATCGACGATCTAGTGGTCACAAAATTTGAGGCACATATGCAGACATCCACCAAACACAACACCAACTTCCTCTCAATCAACAAAATCAAAGTTCAAGTTGACTAAAAACCAAAATGCAGGGCTTTTAGGTTACCTTATCATCAATAAAATTTGATGTCAACCCTCTCATCAGAAAGCTTATTTAGATCAACACTCTTCTTATTCAACGGAATCAGTATGATGCCTTTCCTTTTTTTCTCAGAATGGAATAACCTATAAGAATGAAATTCAAACGACTTGATTACGGCAAAGGACAGTTCAAAACAGAGTCAAAATTCAGTTGAATTTAATTTAAATTGCCTGAACCCGCATGAGTGTACCCTTCAGCACAATATGAATCAGAAGTCAATCAATTGACGTACTTGAAAGGAAAATAAATTCATCCATGTTCTATGTACGATTATTACGATGTAGTTGCATGAATGTTGCAATGTGTCAGGTTGATTATTAGAATAAGGTAGGCTTTGAGCACCTTATACAGCACATAAGTCGTATGAAAAACAAGTAGATCATTCCATAATGTTATTCAAGTTGTTGGATTTACAACACACATAAAATATCCTCCTCCTCCATTTAGTGGTGAGATCAAGGATGTAATCTCAACTAAAATGATGACTCGCGCTTACAGGATACTCCCAATATAACATTTAAGGCAACTCTATCATTTCTCAGAGTCAAATTCTAAACGGCGAATGTTGCATGCAGCAAGTTCGTTGTGTCTTTGCAATAGAACGATGCATTCACATTCGAACAACCAACCGATCACATCTTTTCCGGTCACATGAAATGTCTCGAAGGGACATGAATATCTCATTCCAATGGGCTGCGCAACGCTCACTATGCATTCATATTTCTATTTTCCAGAGGAGCGTCCACAACCGAAGTGCCCGTATCAAAGACGTAAGAGTTTCAACCACATACAATCTACAGTATCTTGATACTGTGTAGACATTCGATTTTGCTTTTTTCGTCATTTTAGAACTTATGTAAATTCGTAGAAAAGTGGACCTTCAGGTTGGATCAGAGGAGCCCTGAAAGGCAAAATAAATTCATAGGGAGGAAGTAGTGCTGCAAATAGTAGTAGGTAGTAGATTAGGTAGCTCGTTGATTCATACTTGTAAAATTTGCAAACTGTCTGTACAAACTTGTCACATTTCATCAAAACGTTTACATTTCAAATCAAAGCTCATCATACCCCATACATCCTCCTTTCTGTGGATCTGGGGCCAATTCCTAGAAACTCTTCACTTCACGCTTTGCGACTCTTCATCTCCTACTTTTCACGTTGATAATTATGAAGAGTAGGAGAGCTTCCTGTTCCTAGAAACCTTTCACTACTTATTTTCATGTTCTACTCGAAATGTAGAGTGAGTTGCTGTTGTGTGTCTATTTTGTTGTAACCTTCCTCGCGCTTAGGACACCTAAACAAGCAAAACTCGAAGACTTCTACCGCCACACTGCAATAGCGCTTCATGTTTTGCTGACGAACGAAATTCATTTTTTGAAATACACATGGAGGACCAAGGTCCCTGACGAAATTTTTTTGTAAAATATATTGTTACCTAGCAACAAGAAAAGTCCTTATTACCAATCAAAAGATTTAGGATTATTCTCCTCTTCCAATAAAATCCATCCAAAATAATGTTTTAACTATAAACTATCTCCTACTTGGAGAGTACTCAACTATTTGGCAAAGTCATTGGATGCTCTACAAAAAAATTGACAAATCTTCATTTGAAACCCAGTTTTGACTCTTCATATGAATGTGAAGAGTTTCTAGGAACAGAACCCGAGTAGAACACCAAAAACTCTGCAAACCTTGACTCTTCATTCCACTCTACATCTTCATAACGCTCTGCACTTTCTAGGAACAAAAAGTTTTCGTAGAGTGGGGAGTTTGCACTTTCAGAGTGGAGAGTGAGGAGTGAAGAGTTTCTAGGAATAGGCCCCTGGTCTTAAATAATTCCCCGTTCATGTTATGTCTACTGTGTGCCCACCTGTGACAAATAATAAAATCAGTAGTAGGAGGCTGCAGGGTTTAACAAATTGGAGTAAGCATTTCGTGAACCTCTATATAATACTTATATTTGGTAGTCAACCAGCTATGATAGATGAGGCTAAAACAAGAATTATTCTTTTGCCAATACTGCGTATGCGTCAAAATCTTGCAAGTCACTCCAAAATGGTCAAATGAACCAAAGTAGAGTTACGCTTTTCGCAATACTGAGCAGGTGTTGAAATCTTGCAAGTCACACTGAAAATTGTCATTTGGAACGAAAGAGAGTTACGCCTAGGACAATACTGCATATGAGTCAAAATCATGCAAGTCACTTTAAAAATCTTTGGATGGAATGAAATAGAGTTTATGCTTTGGACAATACTGCGTATACGTTAGAATAATGCAAGTTATACTGAAAATTGTCAAATGAACCAGAGGAGAGTTAATCTTTTGGCAATACTGCATGGGCATTAAGATTTTGCATGTTACTCAAAGAACCGTCAAATGAAGGGAGTTAAGTTTTGGTCAACACTGGCAAGCAGCACAATCAAAATATTGCAAGTCACACTAAAAACCTTTGAATGCAACAAAAGAGAGTCTTGCTTTGGGCAATCTGCTTATTATGTTAAAATAATGCAAGTTATCATGAAAATTGCTGAATGAACCAAAGAAGAGTTAAGCTTTTGGCAATACTGCGCCGGCATTGAAATCAAGTCTTAAAAAACCGTCAATCAAATGGTATTTACATCTTGGTCAAGCATCACTGGCCATGCGTCAAAGTCATACTAAGAATTGTCAAAAAACCAAAGACAGTAACGCTTTAGTCAATACTGCACAAGCATTAAACTCTTGCAAGTCCCTCCACAAATCTTTGAATGAAACAAAAGCTTTTAATTATTTTTGTTTGCTGTTTGTTGTGTTGTGCCGGTTGGCTACTCTACAGACTCATTGAACAGACTGGAGGTCATTGAATTTTCTCGGAAGTATTGTCAATAACATGATGTGTAACATCCAAATAAACATAGTACCTAATAGAGGAACAAGTTGGACTGTTTCGTCAATTTACTTGTTTCCTTTAAGAAGTTGCCTTCAAAAATGCTGCCTGAAATTTTTGCTCGAAATCAGAGTCAGAATCCTCAACATCGTGTTCCTAGAACAAAGATAACCTCATTCCTAGAAATATCTAGGTTTTAGCCAGCATCAAATCTTGTTTTGATTTTGACCGAGCGAAAAGTAGAGATCTAAATGGTTGGACCCCAACCTACCAAGATCCAATCTTGCTCTCATATATTTCTTCATCACAACAAAACAGGCAGATCCAAAATATCAAAATGTATCAATACTTTGACGACGATTTCTTCTGATCTTTGCGGTTGAAATGGGATTTGGAACAGATCAGAACCGATTCCACAGCGTTCCGTTATTTGCAATGTTACAACAGGAACAATCCAGCCCTACGTGAATTTGGTGTTCTGAGCATGGAAAACGACTGAAGGTGTTTGGTGTGAGCTTGTGAACGTCTCTAGGGACAATTGTTGCCATAACCGGACATGTTTGAACCATTCACTTGACCACCAAATGACCTCTGACCGAGCATGAGCATTTTCACGAGTAGATTTAATGCTTCCACACCACTGCTGTCTTGCTGCCTATCTAAGAATAATTCAAAGACAACCCTTAAGTAAGAGTGCCTCATGTGTTTTAAGAGTCAGTTAGCGCGCGTGGCGGTCGATTGGTACATCAAGAAACATTGATAGGAACTAGTGCACCAATCAACCGCGCTAGGCGCTAGCTGTCTCTTAGAACGCACAGGGGCAAGGCAATCCTAATTTAAGCTATAATGCAGATCATCACCGTTTTGCCATGGTAACGGTCAAACCTAAGGGAGGCATTGAAATTATCATCGAAATCTTGATTTTGAGCACCAAGTGCTGTCTTTTATGCGAAAAAAACCCACTGATTTGCTGCAATTAGTTCACCTAACCTTCTCCCAGCTCCAACTCTTCATCGTAGGCTGATTGAGTTGTAATTTATTAGAAACAGATCAGCAAAGTTAATGCTTCCCTTGCTGTTTTCAGGTTATGGAGGGCGCGAGGGTATCCACACAACGGTTTCAACCCCCAGTTCACCAACGTCTAGGCTACTCTTGGAATACGAAATGCATCTGAGAAACACCCTTGCCAAAGGGATGGACGCTGAGAGTTACTCGCTTCATACTTTCGAAGCTTTGCTCACACAGAGTATGGAAAATCTTGGTGAGAAAAAGAAAATGTTAAACTATCATTTTATGCAGTAATGTAAACTGTAATTGGGGTGTTCATTCTGGTCAAATGAATACCAGTCTTCAGATGTTCAGATTTAACTGCAAAAGTCATATCAGTAATCCCCCATCAAAGCCAAATCTAGTGTTGCTGCTATCAATTCGACCAGAGTCATCATCGTACAATATAGTTGAAGTCATACCATGCTTTAGAAAAATGGATTATGATATAAAAGGCAACAAGACAGTTTTTCTTCTTTAACTATACCCTTAATTTAAATATAAACCAGCGAAATAAATCGTAAAATCGCCATAAACGGTCGTTGAGTAGAAATTGAATGAATTCACACGTGTCCTCAGAATTTGCCGAGCAGCTGCCGACCGCCAACAGCCGCTCTCCATACCCAAACCGAAGGAGTAAGTGGTGGTTTTTATTCAATATTTGCAATTGCTGAGGCAGCATCACAATAGATATCCACTCCTCGCTAGATAAACCGTTGAAAATACGATGTAAATTTCATGCTTCATCAATGAGCTAATTGCTTAAGACGCAGTACCATCTTTCATTATTGTAACGATTGCTTGCAAAACGACGAAGCAGTATTTCTGCTGCACATAATGTTCGATTCAAACATGACATTGCTCATTTAAATGTGCACTAAATAGATTTTGATGAATTGGTCGCTCTTCATGCCTAGCGCAGTCAAACATCAAAACGCTGCTGAGACTTTAGCTTAACCTACATCCTGCTTGCTTCTCATTCATTTGATTCTAGCTACATCGCCGCACTCGCTCGCTATTTTGCACGTATGTCCCGCTTATTTTTTTTACAGACCCGACTGATTTCTTCTCAGGAGGCGAAGGGCGGTCAGGGATGAACAAGAGCAGCACGCTACCTCTCCCGCATCGCCTGAGCCTCGAACGACCAGCGTCTTCTGCCGCCATAACTCGGGATGGATACTACTCGGACAGAGCGGATTTAGCTCGAGAAAGGGGATATCTTTCTGATCATAATTCGTCGAGGTAAATAAGGTGTAGACAGCGAAGTTCCCATCTACATGGTGTTTCGCCCTTGGCTGAAATCCAAGGCCGGGTACACACGTTGAGGATTCCGGAGAGAATTCCCCGTTGAGGCCAACCTCTCCGGCCGACGGACCGTGTGGACGGGTCGAGGCCTTCAGTTGAGGCGGACTGCACAGGCCGCCAGGCCTTTCCAATTTTTGGAAAGGCCGCCTGAGGCCGGGGTTCCGGCCACTACAACTACACAGTTTTCCTCGAAGGCCTCGCGCGTCGTGTGGATGCTCCGTCCGGCTCCGGCCGCCTCTGAGGTTTCCCTCAGAGGAATTCCTCTCCGGAAATCCTCAACGTGTGTACCCGGCCCAATGCTGCCAACGCAAGCCTCTCTCTTCCCATTACAAATTCCCTATAAAACACGCTGTTGTTTTCTGACTGCTGACCACGTACTTACTCTGTCTACAACAAATCTGATCCATTTTTTGTCGTCAAAATGGGAGAAAACCCCAAATACATCATTTTGTCTTCAACATTTCCATCCTCGCAGCGCCTTGAAAGCACCATTAGTGCCAAAGGGTTGCAAGAAACTGTTTTTTTTTTTTTTTTTTTTTTTGGTTTAAGCCCATTACAATAGTAATATACCTTAATGTTAAGTGTCTGCACTGGGTGGATACAGTACTGGTATTATTAACTTGGCATGGTTACAGGTCTTTGTTTAAATGCATTAAGTCGGAGTTCAGTCTGGAATGGTGGGGATGAATTGCAGGATGTGTCTTGGGCGTCGGAGTCGCTGGGATGAGAGCGGGGCAAAACCTCCAGCCGCGAGTTGGTTGAAGTGGTCGGAGTATGCAGCTACAAATTTTTTCATGAAAGCCTGGCGGGTCAAAGTTGGAGAATCCAATGAGAAGTCGTTATACAGGGTTTCATTTCTGACGAATGGGGGGGGGGGGGGGGACTATGGAGTGTTGTAGGATTGCATTTTGGCTGCTCTCAAGTCGTTTGAACTGTGAGTCTGAGCAGGTTCCCCATATAGGAAGAGCGTAAGTCCATAAGGGACGAATAAGGGTTTTGTAAAGGAGAACCTTGTTGGCAAGTGACACATGTGGGTTGGAGAGAAGAGGCTTAAGTTGGCATGTCCGGATTCTGGTTCTTTTGATGAGGTCAGAGATGTGTTCGTGGTAAGTGAGGCGACGGTCGAGAATAACACCGAGGTATTTGCAGTGAGAGGCAGTGGGGAGGATGGTACCGCAATAATGCACGGAGGGATCGGGGAAGTTCCTCCGATAGGAGAATGTGACGGAGATTGATTTACCCGGGTTGATTTTCAGGCGCCATTTGGTACACCACTGGCCAAGCTGCTCAATATGGTTTTGCAGGACCTGCGCTGCTTCTAGGGGATCTGGTCGGCTGACAGCGTACACCAAGTCATCCGCGTAGTGACCGGAAAAGTCCGGATTTGTTGGTAGAGGAATGTCGTGGCAGAAGATGGTAAAAAGATACGGCCCTAGAATGCTTCCCTGAGGGACTGAAGCTTCTATCGAGCGGGTGGAGGAGAGCTCATTCTGTATGTCAACAGTGAAGGTCCTATTGGCAAGATAGCTGGCGAGCATGTGGTATAGGTTCGATGGGAGGTGAGGTTTGATCTTCCGGAGAAGGCCAACATGCCAAACACGGTCAAAAGCCTGTTGAGCATCGAAGAAAGTGGCCTTGCAAACTTCCTTTTTTTGAAATGTACTGAATTTTCGTAAAGTTCTTTGAATTCAATTCATCTTTGAACAAAAAATGCGGTCCCTATAAGCTTGTTTTTGGTTATGTAGACGAAATTCAAGCAGAACCTGAGATGACTATTGTCTAAAGGTGAGAAACAATCGTTTTGAAGCGGTAAATTGAGAATTTTTATGGCAAAAAAGTGCTGTCATAATAAAAATTAAAATTTTGAATTAAAATTGAGAAAAAACTATGTAAGGAGATTTCAATCAGTGATCGAGAAAAGCGTGAGTCATTTCGACTATCAGTAATCAGACGTGCAATATAATGTGAAAAGGGCATTTCATCGATTGAATCGAACAGAGAATTAAAGTGCTCAGCTCACTGTTAGCCAGTGATGTGTTAAACACATTCTATATTTAGATTATATATTATTATTTAATATTTAAATTTATTCGCAATTGTACAACGCTTTTCCTCGGTCAAATCTATTTTTACCGAGACCAAAAAATAAAACTTCTTTTTCTGCGCTCTCAGATAATTAAAATAGGTGCAAATTTACAATAAATTCGTCCTTTTTTCAGTCGCAACGACCTGGCGAGGGATCGAGGATACCTTTCAGACCATAATTCGTCAAGGTAAGGCGTTCAAATGTTTCGAATGTTATCACTCACCTTCACTTTTTACCAAAATCCTAGCGGGATCTGGTGCACCGTTTGGTTTGTTCGAAGAAGCAACTCTGTTTAGCGTTTCACTGATTTATATCACAAATCGAATACCAGTTTTAAGATAGTGCCAACTATAAATCCCCTGTTCAGTTAAACTCGTTCCAACCATCATACGTGTGACCCGGCTGACCTAAGCTCCGATAGGTTGGCATAATCATCAACCTTCTGCATTGAAAACAAAAATAATTAATACTTTAGGAAGATATGAGGATAGTTTTTGATGAAGAAAAAAAAGATACACTAAACGTCTGACGTAAAAAAAAAAAAGAAAAAAGGAACATACGCCCAAATTTAACAAAATTTGGCTTCTCTAGGTTCGAATTTTAGTAGATATTCTATTGGAAATGTACGAGAGCTATCCAAGAAGACAAAAAGAAGGTTATAGAGAGTAAATATCACGGAGTAGTTGTTATATCGACTAAGAAAAAAGGGAATTTCCCAGGGAAAATCCAGCCATCTGAGAATTAAAACTTTCCTGTAAATTGATTATTTCAAAATTATATTTTTATTCATTCATTTACGCTGTTTTACTCATTTTGGGCAGAATTTGTTTTTACCGAGACCAAAAAGATTTTTTTTTGTTTTAGTTGGTTATTTTTTGAATAATCAATTTATGTTATCCATCCCGATTGGACCGAATTTGGGTGGGGTAGGGGCGTGTGGGGTATCATTTACCACAAAATTTTGGACCCTGAATCGATTGGAATGGGTCCGGGACCCGCCACACCCACTGTTTTCCCCATTTTCCCCATGTTGAAGAAATGAGTCTCCATGCTCCTGGTCCGAGGAATAACCAACCCCCGCAAAAGAATTTGCAGCTTTTTTTTTTTATTTAGTGTATGCCAAACATTTTTTTTCAGTCAAAGCTGTTTTTACCGAAACTAAACATTATTTTTTCTGTCAATTATGTTTTTACACCATTACGTAAATTACTTGTCTTCACCCCAGCTTATAAGTCAAAATTTTCGAGTTATTTTTCGCCGATATTGATCTAGGTGATGATTACACTACTTATTCGTTTAAATATTATTCCCAGTAAGTATGATTAATTATGATTGCAATATGATGAACATTTGGAGTTATATGCGTTGTATATCCTGCGATTGTAGACACGTATAATAGCGTTGGATAATCAAAATGAAGCTTTAGTTTAGTTCAAAATCCTTCATTAGTTCGTGTGAGCGCAAGTTGTGCTACAGAAATAGTCGCACCCCGACTCACGAGCTAATAGAGTTGCGGAACAGGTCGTTCTATTGATGCTTTATCGGGAAAACTGCCTTTGATGCTCGTGGTTGTGACAGACCCGTGCAACCCCTCTCACGTTTTAAGCACGTATGAGAAATTCATTTCCACAGGCAGTAGTTTCCACTGCATAGGTTCTCTATTATAACCAAAGCCAAAGGATACAAACGCCTTTTGACTCCTACGAGCGCTTTATTTGAGCTCATTCGATGCGGGTTAATACTATTGAGGTTTAAACGGAAGAAAATTCTGACAGAAAGTTCGATTTAGAACTTTATACCCCTTAAATAGGTTATTTGAAAGGAATCTCCCATAAAAGTCACCTTTATCTATGAGAATGTGGCCTCTTCGTCTTTCCTACAAGAACAATAATTCATTAATAAATTTACTAGAAAATTTAAATTGCATTGGTTCCTATGATTTTCATAGATGACGCTAATGTCCAATTGACCAAAAGATGGAAAGAAGAATCCAGTGTTGAGCGTATCCACTTTTTTTAACGTCTCCTAGAAGAAAAATACTCCTGAATTTTAAATCCCTTTTCATTTTAAGGTTTTTAGGGACTCTATTTTCAAGTCAAATGAACCTATTTTCCAGACCAAATGAATGAACTTCCCTAACAGATGAAAGTTGCTTCAAACCAATTGAAACCTGTAGAGAAAATGAATGAAATAAGGCTAATGGCCGGTAGATGTGATTGCACCTATTGTAGAAAGAAATTGGCAAAATTCTCTTAAGTTCAAATTTGAATAGAATACAAGATTTTCTTGACACATTCAGTGCAGAAGGCGTCCAGGAACGCTCTTCATGTCATTTTGTATCTGAAAATAGGGATGTAGTGCCCCTACCACTTCTCATACTAGGTTGTTTGACAAGGCATCGGCTTCAGATGAGCTCTCAAACAATCCATAAAGGATGTCGCTCCGCCTTTAATTCTGTCTGAAAATATGTGATGTTATTCAGAATGCCTGATTCAACATGCAAACCTCTCAGGGTGGTAGGATGGCACATTTTGCAGATCCCACACTGAGCGTGTTAAGTTTGAATTTGAAAACCAACTAAAAACATGCTTACATCGCAGAAATACACTATGCTTGGAACAGCTTCCATTTGTTATGGTTTGGAGAGAGAGTCATTTATGTACTGTGGAAGTGGTTTCATTTGGACCAGAAAAAATGCTATGTGAGAGATTACTCATAAATATTCAGATTTTTCTAAAAATCTGCCTTCGTTTTAACTATTATCTTCTTAGTTGAAATTATTTCATTATGAACAAATATTATATTGAAAAACTTAGTAGGACTGCAGTTGCGTAGACACCTACCCACAAGTTCCACGCATTACACTACCTGCAATGCAGTGTAATGCAGTTGCATCTCGATCAAAACTAGAGTGTATATTTAAATAAATACAATAAAGTTGACTTGTTAAAAAAAAAAAAAATGAAAAACATCAAATTTGTGGCGTTTTTGCTACAATGGTTCTTTACGCTTTCCTTTAACTTTCCCAACTTTGGGCAACATCCATGAAAAGAGTAATCCGCTGCGCCTGGGTGACTGAAACTAGACTAAACTCAAGACTGTGTTATCAGTGAAGTTATCAGTTAACTGATAACACTCTTGACTGAAGGCCCGCTCATCATCATTCACGGTTCATTCTTAACATTCTGTCACGTATTTGGCTAGGTGGGTACTCTTAAAAGCACAATAACAAAGTTCTGTTATCCCTTAATAAACACAGATAAAAATACAAATATAGGCCAAAATTTATATGTTTTTGACCTAGAGTTACAACCTTTAGCAGATTGGTCATGAAGAATCATTCTCTTATTGGTATTTATTATGATTGTTTTCCACTCTCGTAATTGATCAAGGAGTTCTGATATATATGGATCTTCTTGCTGGTAACTATGGAGTCTTATCTCAGAAAAACAAAACGCATACACTTGATTTAATCCTAGAATGGCCTCTTGAAGCCACTTTTGATTTGAGAGCATATTCAATACTGGGAATCCCCCCACCCATACATATTGGTGAAAGGGTCTTGTCTGTAATTGTGTGATGTTTCTGGAGCCAGCTGCACGTCTGTGACCGGCTCCAAAGTGTTTCTGGGGTCGAATTCACCCCACAGACTTGATGAGGAGAGTTTCTGCTGTGGTACGAATTTTTCATGGTCCATTTACGCCCTTCCCAGGTTTTGGTTGGTTATTCCTTGAATAATCAACCTATGTTTTCATGATAATGGTCAACCTCTCCGATTCGGCTCAAATTTTTTTTCTGGACGTTTCATGATGTCCTGATCGAAGAAGGTCAATGTCCGTCCGCCGTACGCCGTCATTGTCCACGCCGTTTTTGGTAGTTGGGCCAGGGGTCTGTTCCCAGCCGAGATGGGTCCTCGAAACTTTTCAGCCCGATCGGACCAAATTTGGAGGGGGTAGGGGTTTTTTGAAAAATGGATTTTCGAGATTTTGGGTGATTTAGGCGAGTGGGGTGTCATTTTCCACTAAATTTTGGACGCTGAATCCAATAAAATGGGTCCCAGAACAATTGGCACCCACCGGAAGAAGTTATGGGTCAAATTGAGTATTTATTACCCAATTTGATTATATGTTTTCGGGATTTCTGCTACCTAGGCGTGTGGGGTATCATTTTCCACTAAATTTTGGACGCTGAATTCAATGATGTGTGTCCCAGAAACGATTGGCACCCACCGGAAGAAGTCATGGGTCAAAATGGGTATGTATCCACCCATTTTGTATGTGTCAGGATTTCTGGTGCCTAGGCGTGTGGGGTATCATATTCCACTAAATTTTGGATCCCTGAATCGATTGGAATGGGTCTGGGACCCGCCACACCCACTGTTTCCCCCATTCGATGAATAACCAACCCGTGTGTAAGAATTTGCAGATTTTATAGATTGGTGTAATGCCTGGTTGAAAGCAGGCGCGGATCTAGAAATTTTTTTCTGGGAGGGGGGGGGGGGGGGAAGTCACAGGGTAAAATTAAAAGCTAAAAAAAAAAAATAATAACCAAACAAACTAAATTTTCTCAATCCAATATTTATTCATAATTTGATTGTTTATACCAAAACTCTACTCTAAATTTCAAAAATTTTCAAAATTCTACCTGGTTGGGGGGGGGGGTGGTCGTGACCCCCCCTTGAATCCGCGCCTGGTTGAAAGAAGTATTTAAACCTGGTTGATTTACGGAATATCTTGGAACAGTTGGAGGAAGAAGAAGTGATTGGGGATCTGGCGCTTGAGATCATGGAGTTGCAAGACAATGAGATCAAAGTTCAAGGTCTCGTGGACGCGAAAGATATTGCATAAAGATGGTACTGACGCAGTATTTTCCTTCTGAATTTATCAAACTCTTTGCACAAAGTTGGACCTAATAACAAGAGCATCTCCAAGCAACTTCAAAGGACAATAATCTCAGTTTTGGGCGAAAATCCTGCTTAGAGACAACTTTCTGCTGAAGAAAACCTGGAAAACTCAAGTCAGGCGTGCCTTCTGTGACAGAGGAGAAGACAGGAAAACCAAATCCCTGTACATCCAGTGTGAAGAAGCTTTTGGCACCCACAGCCCACAAAAATGTTGTAAATGCTCATAGTGCTGTAGACAAGCCCCACAATTAATATTTTGTTTGAATTATTATTGTTCCTTTTTCTTTAAACTGTCTGGTTTGAAGAATGATAGCCTCTTTATGACTAGTACATAATCCATTTGAGTAATGTTTTTAAGAAAAAATGTCTGTTTTACATTTTTTGGAGTTAATAATAATAAATATATTTGATGTTATTGTTTCTTAATCATTTTTCGGTTATGGAGTATTATATAAAAATTCGAACCACACGAAGTAGGGGAAATTCCCTTTAGCTTGAAATTTTGGCCATCACGGAAAATCAGAACTCTTTGCGCTGTGGGCTTTATCATAACACAACATAGCCTCTTAACCATACACCTTCCTCTTCTACCTGATCATTCTGTGTCATTCACTTTACCTTCTGCCATAAAAATTGACCATCACTGTGTAGAAATGACCTCATGGATGTAGTTGTAGGTCACTGGGTCTAGGTAATTGATTTTGGGTGCTGCAGATAGCGTAACAAACATCCAAAGTGGCGATAAACCGCCATCTTGGTATCGTCGACGTATGCGACACTAAATCGCAGTCCCGTTGCTATTTGTCCTTTGCAGTCGTTGCGCTTCTTGCCTTGGGGAATCCGCCCGTGCCCAATGGTTCCGCCATTCGGACGGATGGCGTTCCGGTAGCTCAACTTTGGGCAGCTGTGGGTCCTACGTGCCGCCTGGGAGCGCCACTAGCACAATGAGCGGAAGCGGCACCAGGCGGTCGCCCTGGGAGTCACTCCCGTCTCTCCGTCACGAGGGCTCCCTCAATGATTCAGGATATAAGAGCAACAGGGCCGACTCCTTCGAGCAGAGGTTAGTAAGTTACCAGTGCCCGAACAACCTTTGCCAGGATCGCCAAAGCCTGCCCCTAACCCTATGTGTCGTGTACCCCAAACCAGTACCTGTCTTAGACTTTAGCTGAATTCTCTGCTGTTTTCCCATTCTCTTTATCGCCAGACTGGACTGGTTTGAACAAGTTCACGTGAAATGGCATTTTGCATACTTGAATGTAGGTATACCTTCCCTCAATACCCAAAAACTGTCGTCTTTTGTCACTACCAGTAGTTGTGATATTTGCGAACATTCGCCTGGATCCACATTTGTAAAGCTCGTGGCACACGTTGAATGCTTTTCTTTTATGAGCGAATAGAGATGTTTTTCAAAAAATAAATAAAGACTACAAAAGATATCACATTGTTTTCATAGCTCATGAACTGCCTTGCATTTCGGATCTCTTTTCATTCTCCAAGCGCGAATGAATGAGCATGGAATGTTATCCGTTGTCTGAAATCATTATGATCAAGACGGATTCTACAGGTCGTAATTCTGCATGACTTTCAAGTCTGTAGATGTCAAAACTCAAAACTGGAATAATGATGGACACCCGTGATATCGTCAGCGTACGTTTCATTCATGTATCGCGTTTTGGAAAGTCGACTCTCAAACGTAAAGCCACTTTTCTCAAACAAGTGGAGCTACATGGCTATGTAGTATCTAACCGTACATATTGAGTATGGCGTAGGTACTGAGGCATCTACTGCGTCTGAGATCACTTATACCAACTTCAATCACTCATTTTCTTCTCTTCACCAAAATTTTATTCTGAGTTAGCCTCACAATACCATGCATGGAATAGCCTCACCTTTTCGCCTGTCTCATTTTCTCCTCGTCACTTTTATCATTGCATGTTTGCATTCGATCTTTAAATTTTCAATGTCATTCTATTTTTTAGCATACACGTTTTCTGTATTAGTTCATCTTGAATCATGATAAACACATAAATTGAACTTTACGTGGGTTTTGAGTTTAACATGATAGGCACGTTAGAATTTAAGCATTTAACTACCTAAAGTTGTTGAAATATGTTTCTACTCCCCATTTTAACCTAACCTGTCACCATTCACCTGTTCACCAGGCATGTGTAGGAAAAACGTGGAAAATCTTTGATAGCGAGTAAAAGTAAAGTAAAGTAAAAAGTAAACAAGGACTTTCACCTTGGATTTTCGTCCGACTACCTTGGTCAGGTGTCGCGACATCGTCAGCCGTCCTCCAAAGAGGATCGTAAATTGATATGACGATTTCGCTCGTGGCTACTTATTGGCTCACCCCCTTAAGTGAAGAGGACGAATATGAGGGTCTGGTACCTAGGCGTGAGGGGTATCATTTTCCACTGAATTTTGGACCCTGAATCGATAGGAATTTGTCCGGTACCCGCCAAACCCACTTTTTCCCCCATGTTCGACGACTTAGGCGTGTGGGGTATGATTTTCCACTAAATTTTGGGCGCTGAATCACAAACAATTAAGTTGCTATAGCCAGGATTCGAACCCTGGCCACTCGGAGTACCACACCAATCCTTCGTCTATTCCACTAGACTACCGAGCTCCCCTGATAGCGAGTGGGTAGGGGAAGTGGTAGATTGGTCTCTTTAATGCCCATGCAGAAACCGATATATGTATATTCTTTCTTCTTAAAGATGAGAAATATCCAGGTAATTATAATTTGGGGGAATCAGTAATTGTTAATCAATTACTAAGCGTCTCGGAGCAAGAAGATGCTGTCACCTCAGCAGATTGTAAGAGAATTTTTGCAGCCAATTTGCCTGGCAAGGGCTTCACTATACTCATCAAATGGTGGAAAACGTGTGGTGTACTTCTGTGCTTTGAAAATGGTTTTATGAGCAATTGAGCGATGAGGTCGGTAGGATGGCATTATCAGCCTATACCTGAAGGTGGTGTTACACAGTCAATAGGTTATGGATGTAATGGGTGACATTGGTCCCTTCAATGGGAGGGGCTGCCAGAGTAAAAGGCACCTTCAACATCCCTTGTCAAGGTCGCAGGCTTTGTGGTAAGTTTCCACAGAACCAAAACCTTGAGGGATGTCACCTTGGCAAGGGATGTTGAAGGTGCTCATTACTTCAGCAGGCTGTGTTGAAGGGACCTGACGTCACCTCTTACATCCATAACCTTTTGACTGTGTAACACCACCTTCAGGTATAGGCATGAAACCAAATAAAACCACCAAACCTACCCCCGATATGCTGCTCATGCTGTTGTTGTTATTCCCAAGGTCACGAGGGAGGGAGAGGGGTCAACTATCTTTGATCGATTTTCAACATTTTATTTTCTGGATGTTTCATAATGTCTAGAATAAAATATAAAATACCCAAAAATCTCAAAAACCCACTTTCACAATAGGTGGGTAGGTACCCATTTTGACCCAAACTCCCGCCAGCGAGTGCAATTTGGTCTGGGACCCATCTTAGTGGATTCAGCTTCCGAAATTTACTAAAAAATGATGATAAGGTTTAGTGGAAAATCGTACCCACATGCCCCAAAAATCATGAAAATCCATTTTTCAAAAAATAAATTTTGATCCCCCTTCCTTCCCTGAATTTGGTCCGATCGGGCTGAAAATTTTCGAGGACCAACTAAAGTCGGGAACGGGTCCCTGACCAAAATTCCAGATGAGTTTTTCAAAATTTGTTTCTCAAAAAATGGATTTTTAAGATTTCTGGTACCTAGGCGTGTGGGGTATCATTTTCCACTAAATTTTTGACGATGAATCGATTGGAATGAGTCTGAGACACTCCACACCCACCGTTTTCTCCATGCTCCTGGTCTGAGGAATAACCAAGCCCTGCTTTAAACAAGGCTCGCTGCAGTTGATATTCACAGGTCTTGTAAAGCGGGGCTTGTTGGCTGCCAAAACTATTCTATAAAATATATAGTTGCAAGGACTATTATGACATACTTAGAAGAAATCAGGTTGAGCTACAGGCCAGACTGAACATGGTTATGAGAAGGGTGACAGAGTGGATGAGCTCACACGGCCTATCCCTTGCCACCAGTAAGACAGAGCTAGTCTTGGCTACAAGCAGAAGAGTCCCTACAGTCATACCAATGAGGGTGGCAGGGGAGGAGATTATGACGCGGCCCTCGGTTAGATATCTCGGAGTCTATGTTGACTCCAAGCTTAAATACGGAGACCATATCAAGCGTACAGCTCAAAAGGCATCACAGGCAGTGGCCAATCTCAGCAGGATAATGCCAAACACCGGTGGTCCCAGGCAGCCTACAAGGCGCTTGTTCATGGCAGTGATCCACTCCATACTTCTCTATGGAGCAGAGGTATGGGGTAAGGCAATACGTCGAGAATGCTACAGAAAACCACTTGCAGCAGTGCAGCGTAGAGGGGCCTTACGGGTTGCCTGTTCCTATCGCACAGTATCAGAAGAAGCAATCTTAGTGGTAGCAGGCGTTATGCCAATCCACCTACTGATTGCAGAACGGATAGCCCTTTACGAAAGGCGAGATAACATCCCAAAGGAAGCAGCCAAGGAGAAGGAACGGGAAAAGGCGCTGAATGAGTGGCAAGACCAGTGGACAGCTGGACACAAGGGAAGATGGACAAGGAGCCTTATCCCTGATCTAAGAATCTGGGCGGCCAGGGGACATGGAGAGGTGGATTACTACCTGACTCAATTCCTAACAGGTCACGGCCTCTTTATGGCATATCTGTTTAGGATGAACAAGGTACAGGACACCGCCTGCCCGTACGGTGACTCCGATTGGGATGACGCGGAACACACTTTCTTCTCATGCGATGGACACTTGACTCATCGAGCTAAGCTATCCCGAGAGGTGGGTGTTTTCACGCCTTTAACAGCAGTGGGTATTATGCTGGAGAGCAGTGCGAAGTGGAAAACGGTCGCTCAATATGTGCAGGACGTACTGCGGAGTAAGAAAGCGCTTGTTGATTCAAGACCAAGTCAAGAGGACAGAGATGACCATGACAGGGAAATCAGGACAGGGCAACTCGGCACAAGAAATCCAGATAGAAACTGGATGTCGACGGACGAGGAGGAAGAAGAAGAGACCTCCGAATCTTAGGAAGAAATGAATACTTACACATAATTTTAGTATAATTATAGGAGTACTGTAATTCGAGGTTGTTATTATTATAACCATATAGCTGTATATATATATGTACCTATAGGATGTCGATTGGCATAGGCTTATAAATTACTTGTCAATGAGTATAAATAAAGAACGAGACTTGAGGATGAAAAGTCAAGAGAGAAGAGGCAAATAGCCGAAGAGGGAGAATGGCCCACCCGAAGTAATGTGTTAAACAGTCCCGGGTGGGCCATTGCCCTAGAAGTATCACAGGGACCACTTGGAGTCGTCCTCCTCCTACGCCCTGGTAAAAAAAAAAAAAAAAAAAAAAAAAAAGGACTATTATGACGTCACTAACGGCTTGTGACTGAGATGATTTCTGATTGAAATGAAAGTATTTACGACGACAAAATAATATATTGAATTCACCCCCTTTTAACTCACCACCTTCCATAACAAAAATTTCCAAATGGGTATAAAATGTAAATTAGCAAAATGAGAAAATTTTGTTTTACTTAAAATTTCCAATATAAACTGCATGAGAAGCTGGATTCACGTAGATCCAGTTAAATGGCGAAAAGAAGTCTGAAGTTGAGTTGTTTTGGATGTGGAACATCGCGTGCATACATCAATTTGGAGCCCCTTGGATACACTAGAGGGGAAAATCCAAAACGCGTTGCCTACTTCTGATTTCGTGAATTACTGCAATAATACAGTCCGAGGTAAAAGTGGTCATCTTGCTGAAATCAGCTCCTCCTCAGACCGTTGGGTGACGTGGGAGACCATACTGTATTTGCAACTGTGCCCGCGAGAACTCAGGTTTAACATGTAGTTTGTTACGAAAGGATCATTCCATTAGTACACAGTACTTACATTTGAAAGTTACAGCGTTGCGTTTGGATACTTTCAAAGAAAAAAATACGTGCTTAGAAATTGTAAGCATCGTGAGCTCGAATTATTCTCCCCTTCGCGAATATCATCCTTCTACCATGATTTCTCCCAAGTTATAACATATTTCTTCCTCTTCGTTATTTCCAAGGGAAAACCTCGAGAATACCAAAGTGTATTTTCTCTTAAGAAGAGATCTCCACCCAAAACACCAAATGAACAAAGTTTGTTCGTAACTGTTGTTCTGGGGGGTTCTCCGTTTAGGGCGTAGTGGTGGTTATGAGAATGTAGATTTAGGAAAGAGCACTTTAAAATCTTGTAGTCCTCTTTATCAATGAACATTTTGAGCAAGTGGTATGTCGTTTGACGCCGATGTGATTTCGCTCTGATGTACAACTTCTTGGACAGCTCTCGTTATGATGGCAAGCCAAAATCACACCAACATTGGATAGACAAGTGGTTCTTATTTAACTGCTAACTACTCACATGTCTGAATCTTTATTACACTGCCAACGTCGTGGCACATGAACTTCCTCAAATCTCGAAACAAAATTTCCTTTGCTACGCAGTTTTTGAAGCAATAACAAGAGACACACAAAGATTCCCTACTTCACTCTCAATATGCCGAAATATAACCTGTACTCGTGTCATTTATGCGGTATAAATTCCCTCTGTGGTCTGCATTGCCTTCTCGAGCATGTATTTGCCGCCTATCCAATTCTGAGTTTCTTGCGGTCTACGTGCCTCTCGCGTTCAACATAAAATGAAAACAGGGCATTGCTAATGAAGACACGTTTGCTTACAACAAGCGTTCTCGCAAGAGGTAGTTTCACCTTCGAAGATTTAACATGATTTGACCCTGTCAGGATAATACTGCTGTTTGTGAGAAACAGCTTCGTCTGAATTTCATTTGTTGTCCATGATGATGATATTACTCCTCATATCGTGCAATATCATCTTCCTCAATTGTCAATCAAACATCACGCCAAATGAGGTTTCATACAGGGGTACATAACTGTTCCCAAAAGCTGCCAGTCTAATTTGTTAACATGAATTGTCAAAACGGGAAAAAAGTCCCTGTGAGAGTGGGTTCGAACTGAAGAACTTTTAATGACTGATGATTTTATGAACATGTTGAAGAACAGAAGCACAGTAACAGAAAATGCTAGGTTTCCTTGACGGCGGGTTACCCCCTTAGTTCACAGAACGAGCAAGCGCTGATGTCAGGTCATCTAGAGCGAGCAAAATGGTCCTACTCCGGCCGACCCAAACGGCGGGTAATTTGAACTCGCTGTTCCTTGGCATATTTCGATCTTATAGGGAGGCTTGGGGCCGAACAGTCCCATATTTTATACTGGAGGTCAAACTAAGTCAATTTTGGACAGATAGCTATGTAATTGGCTGATGTGGACACTGGCTACAGACATAATATTCCATAGGAGCTAGCATGAATAGCGGCGGGTTATCTGGGGACTCTGCACCCTCTGACAAATGGGGGCTGGCCAATTTCTGCATGCCAAAAACCTGAATAGACCCCAAAATAACAGAAAATGAAGGTCTGCTGAGTGTTCAAAGGCCGATTTTTGCCAAACACACGTCCTCATTTCTAGGTATAGTAGATAAATGATGAATTCTGATCAGTTCAAAATGCTTTGGCACTCCGTCATGAGCCTTCTGCTTGCCACATTTTCTCTCACTATTTCTAAAAAATGGTTCAAATTTGGCCATTTGATTTATTATCTTGTGTACAGTTTTATGCCTGAGGTCAACCTTTCCAATTTGCTCTAAAATTTGACATTTTGTCTTCACGTATCCTTGCATATGTACCAAAATGACAGCTGTCTGCACTGTTTTAGGTAGTAAAATCTACTTATTTTAACAAATAAACTGATATTTCGGTCAAAGACTTCTTTCTGGCTGTTGACGGTCCATGAAACGCTTGCCCAAATGCCCAAAATTGAAGCTGGGTACGAGGAAAGATGAGTATTTTGAAAATCGTTTGTCGAGATTTTTGAGAAACTAGGCATGTGGGGTATCGTTTTCTTCTAAATTTGTGACTACAAATCGAATGGGATGTGTTCCGGGACGATTACTGTCAGCTTTCGTTGGGTATTGGTGAAAATTAAACTATTTTGAAGAAGTACTTTAGGCGTTTTGCGAGGGCCTAGACGTGTGTGGTGTCATTTTCCACTGAATTAGAGACGCTGATTTGACTAAGATGTGTCTCGAACCTATTGCTGCTTAAGAAAAGGTGGTATTATTTTATGAGTGAAGAGGGATATTTTCCAAATGGGTGATTACTTATGGGGGGAAAACAGTATTTTGTATACCTAGATAAGTGCTTATTCTGGAGTCACCAAGTATACTCTTTCCCTTAAAAACAAGATCTGCCTAATGAAATAAACCATTGTGGAGTAATGCTGGGATTTTGAATGCTCGACTTGAAACTTTCAATCTTGTCGTTGTGCAATGTGCATGTGAACAATTGCAACGTGGCCGGTTTGTCCTATAGAACGACTGAATGTTATTATCCTCAGGAAGAAGTGAATGGCGGAAAATTATTCAATTTTCTACTTGTTTCAGAGGTGCGTTCGACCGTCAAGATTCTCTTCGATCGGATTACATGAGCGATCGAGAAGGATCGCGATACGGCATCGTTCAACAGGCTTCGATAGAAAGCACAGACTCCCGACTGTGTTATCTCACGTCATCTGAGGTAAGTGTAGTTCGTAGGCAATAGAATAGTATTCCACTTGACATGTCGACAGTGAGCGTCTCCCCGGTACTTCAACCACAATATTATGTAGACCATTGAAGATAGTTGAGCGTATATTGAGTTTATTCGTGTTTACGAACGAAAATGGGTTTTCCAGTGAGCAGTTTGTTTAATCATTCTGAAATCTACTACAACTTATGAGTTTGTCAACAGTACAAAATCCTTTCTCGACGAAATTTCGACCCCTTTGCGCGCGTTTTCCTCCACTTTCGGCGATGCTTCACACTTTTCTGCTGTCACTAGCTAAATAAAATTTGGTTGGCAGCAGCAAAAGTCCACAGAAAATTCCCAGTGACGACTCTGTACCACAGTTTTCCAAAAAAAAAAAAAAAAAACGCAGAAAATTCTTTCACAATATATGATAATTTGAGGTAATTCTTGCTCTTGTAGGAAAGAGTAACGTTGAGGTCACTCAAGTCAATACATGACGTCACAAAATAATATATTATGTTCATTTTTCGGAAAAGTTTTTTTGGAAAACCGTAAAATTACCTCCTAAACCATTTTAATTTCCATCTACTTCACATATCAGGCAGCCTATCCAGCTCCAATCACCAATCCATACAAATCTGATACGTGTACAATCTGGTATCCTAATTATCGAAAAAGTCGTATTTTTCCTTTTGAGATCTTTAGGCCAACATCGATAGGAAAAGTTTGGCTGTCGACAACTTCTTCCATGCAGCCATTCAAGCTGTCTACAGTTGGAAAACTCGTGTAGCGTACGGCGTATTCTTCGATCGGAGATTGCGTTGCCTATTGATACTCAATGACCTTGACACCCCCCACTCCCTCCCACAGCCATTTTTCCACTGAATGGCACTTGAATGAATTGTATACACGTTCACCCTCTTCTTCCATTATGATCTGATGATTCTTCAATTCGACGAGCGAATTCCTATATTCGCTGTGTTCATAAAAAAAAAATGTATTTTTATCGTGGACGTTTCAAATTGCGTAAATTGCGAATCCAAAATAAAATGTCCGCACTTGTCCGGGGCTTTTGAAAATCAGAAAGTTCAACAAAGACTCCGATAGAGTTCTAAAAGTGCCAAAAGGACCTGACTTGATTTCAGCTCGATAGCTGGGACGGATTTTTTTTAGCTTTTTGGGGTGATGGGCTCGTGGGATATCAATTTCTGCTAAATTTTGGACGCTGAATCGATCGAAATGGGTTTCCGTTCACTGAAAGTAGTAAGGATATTTCAAAAATGAGCAAGTAATTTTTTTTAGAAAAAAACAGATTTTTTGTAGATGCAATTTTTTCTGTAAAAACGTATTTACTTCGAAGACGAAGAAGGGTATTCTCGTTCATACAAGCAAAAACTACCTGGAATAGTATGCAGCGTTTACGCATTGTGAACTTGGACTTTCTTGTTTTGCTAATGCCAGGCTTCAAGGTTAATATTGCGTTGTATTATTGGGGGTACCAATGGGCACAATATCACGTTAAAGCATGTCATGTAGGATTTAGAGGGTTAAAAGGGGGAAAATAGTAGGTCATTCGATCCAGTTTGAAGAATATTGGGGGTTTTGAGGGAGGAAATGACCTCGACCAAACAAGAACGGAGGGCGGCGAAGCCCCTGGACCTGGAGAAAGGATGACGAGGATAGCGGCCTACGGAGCTGAGGGGGGCGGAGGCGAGGAAAAGTAGCGGGCGACGAGCGGGGGGCGGTGGTGGGTAGCGGGCGACGAGAGGGGGGCGGTGGAGAGTAGCGGGCGACGCGAGGGGGCGTAGTGTGGGCGATGGGCGAAGGGGAGTTGAGGGTGAATCGATGCGAGGACACATTGCGCAGGGCCGCGACCTGTTCCCCTCGCCACCCTTCCGACTCGCCAATTTTCTTCCACAGGCCTCACGCGCTCTTGACTCACCCCCTCACTTCACTCAAACTCCCCGAATGTCGCGGTCGCTTCGACGCCCGGTGTTAAAACGTATCAGAAATTTCCGAAATATCGACTTAAAAGTACAATAAAAAACCCGAATAGCCGAAAAAAACGCGAAGGTTTTCCGCCAATTCGGACTCGACAGCTCCAACCTGAGCTCAACCTCCTCCAACACACTTTCTTCTCGCAGCCCTTCCCTACCTTCCTGACCGTAACCCGCGTCTGTTTGCCAAACCGTTCATTGCCAGCGATGAGGTACCTGTCCGTTCCTGCAGGTCATCCGAGGCGCCCAAGCCATCAGGCCAGGCACCACTCTCCAAGGCCCCACGTCCGCCCACCACACGAATTCAGGGGGGCTAGACACTGTAATTACGTACGTGAGCTCCCATAATTACGTACAGTACGTCCCATTGCACGCACTTTCAATTCTTATAGTGTAACGTTCTCATCGCATTTTATATAGTTCTTCATTCATGGCATTTAACCAAAATAATAACGGGAACAACAACACTCAAAACAACCTTATTTTTCCCATTACCAAACATGATTCATCATTTTAATTAATACCATCATGCTGACCATTAAAGTTACTAATTACTCGCCATTTTCTTCGCTATCTCCATCCTGTAATATGCCTGCTTCATGGCCTTAAAGTAGTTCATAGTGCGCTGCTCAACGTTGCTATTGTTATTTCTCTCTCTTCCTGTCTAGATCTCTAACAATTTCATTCATTAGAACCATTTAATTCCTCGATCAATTCGTCTCAAAATCATGTGTCGGATTTTTATTTCGTCGTGTTTACTAATAAACCTCTTTGTAGACGTTCTTCATCCACTCAAAGTTTTACTGTTTTGATTAGAATAAATGTCGTCTACTAGGCGTAATTCAATATTGTACCTATTACTACATTGATGTAATAATAATAATAAATGACCCGGGTATAGAATATTTTAATATTTAATAGGGCATTCCAAAGGCCATTTAGCCAAGCCTTTTATCTTCATGTAAATTTTACGGGAATTTTCGGAACCAAACCACGTATTAGAATTAATGAATGAACAGGTGGTTCATTCCGAAAAAAATACGACGCATAAATCACACTCCTAGCTGCAGCTGAGAAGTAGCCCTGTGGAGTTTTGGGGAAACTGCTTCGCCAAAAAAATAAAAAAATAAAAAAAATAAAAATCAGTACTTACTAGTACATAAGAGAGAATGGCAACAGGTTCACGTATGCAAGAGGGAAGATCATGACGCAGCCAGGACTTGTACGTGAATTTAGAAAAATTGAAAGGTGATTTTGTCTCAGTAATCTTAGGAGTGATGCAGTAATTCGGATGTTGGCGAATAAACAAAAATGCTGCAAATTCTTTCACAGGGGTTGGTTATTCCTCGGATCAGCAGCATTGAGACTGATTTCAATCGATTTAGCGGCCCAAATTTAGTGGAAAATGACTACCCCACACGCCTAGATGGCAGAAATTTCGAAAACCATCATTTGAAATGGGTAGATGAACACCCATTTTGACCCATAACCTCTTCGGTAATCTAGTGGCGCATCATCACATTTGGCGCTATTGGAAATTCGCGTTCCAATAATCAAATGACGCAACCTCATTGAATTCATGAACGCAATTATATTTCATCCACTTCGATCATTTTAATGAAAACAGAGTTGGGGGTAGGAAAAGTTGAAAGACAGGTCGTGGAGAAAGGATAGTCATGTCACGTAGTCAACTTGAGAGGACGCCCAACCAAACTGAGCCGACAAAAGGGATTCTCCATTTGATTGGACGAACGAAGCATTTCATCCAATTCGTGACGTCATTAACTGCGACCTCGCACACAGGTTAGAGGTAGCGCCACTCTCTTGTTGATGTTTCTGTTATTGAGCGTTGTGGCATAAAGGCTTGGAATTATTATTGTGATTGTATTAGAGGCCTAACAAATCACTGCAGCAGACAGTAACACTATCAATGCCAATTCTCTAGAGTAAACATGAAATGTAAACCGTTCAAAAGGTTCAATGAATTTCATCTAGGTCGTCTATTTCATCATATTACTTTGATTTGTCGACGTTTCATGATTCAAAAATACCTCACTATCGGGAAATTTAAAACATTATCCGTCCACAAAAAGGAATATGTATACTAACTAACATATAATTATGGTTTTTCGTTCTCAGACTATAATAGAGTCTTGTGTACGAATAAACCATTAAAAACAAGAACAGAATTTGGGAAAATATTGATAATAATAATGATTCACCCCATGTTTAACTTTATAGCCCTTTCGTTGCTAGAACCCAGCAATTTTTTGCGGGTTGGTCCACTCTATTTGTGTTATGTAATCGACGGAGCAACATGATCCATTCTGATTCATAAAATTGACTGCTGATAAGCAATGAGAGTCACAAGTATGACGATCGGGTAAGTGGGCCTTGAGATTCTCTATGAAACAGGACATTAGATACTTAGGATGAGCATCAATTCAAAAACATCGATATTTTGTATCAATACTGTATCACAATTGAAATAAGTACCAATGTTGTGAAAATACTGATAAAAAAAACTTTGATTATCATCAATATTTGGAAATATTGATATTTTCCAATGAAAACCCACATTTTTTCAATTTTGTGTTCATCAAGTTTATAAAAAGATGAGTGATGTGGAAGGTGGAAGTAGAAGAGGGGAGAAAAAGAAGCTTATCACCTAATTACCGTTATTGAGTTAGAATTCAATTTTAGAAAAAAAAATAGAAAATACATTTTTATACCTAATAGGTATATTAATTTTATGACACACATTACGAAGCAAACACAAACTAAAAATATTAGAATTTATCATCTGCATCATGCAAAAAATCTAATTTGTTGACCTATGTCCCCTTCATTTCATGACTCAGTTAGGGTGAGTCTAACTTTTAAAAATAGCATTTTATTATTGTCATTTATTTGTCAGGTCATGTGATCAATATGTAAGTACTTCTTTTAGAAAAAAAATTACCTACATAGCGCAGCATATCACACGTGTACATTCCGTTCATCCCGGTGTATCAACATTTATGAGAAAAAATATCAAACAACAAGCAAGCGATGCTTAAATAGTCGATATTCTTGAGGAAGGTATTGATATTATTATAGATGTATTGGGTATTCATGCTCATCCCCCAATTGGTCACATAGAACAGTAATTATCAGGGAAGGACAACTCCCTATCATGTTTTTGGCTTCGCCCTGTCATACTAAACCATGGAGCTCTAAAAAGAACTTCCTTCAGTTCATTTCGAGGTACAGATATGGAAATTATGAGGCGATCACGAAGAAAAGGGGGAACACGGCTATCATTATCATGGGGTAGATGGATCTGATTTTTTTAAATGCTTTTAAAACATCAAGTTTGAAGAGATGTGGTATTCAGGTGGACAATAATCGTAAAATGCTTTGGCGACCACTTATAGAAAGTACAGTAATCTTCTATCAACGAGGAATGATAACACACGGGAAGGTTTCCTGGGGCCAGGTTAGACAAAAAAGAGGCAGAAAACAACACTCACATTCACATTGGGCTAAGTACTTGTTTTTGTGTTTGAATAGTTAATGAAAGACCGCCTACTCTTGCAGATAAGGGAGAAAAACTGGATTCTGGAGGAGTGTACACAAAGAACTACCCTTCTAAAGCTCAGAAGTTGGGCTTGCTTTTTGCTTCTTATCAGTGTTATCACCAGACGGTGATAGTTGTTAGTTCCTTTTTTTCGTCCTCATGCACGACCCTCATTGAACCAAGTTGCCGCGGATTCTTGAAAGCTTTCAAAAACGAGTTTTGATTCCAATAGAATTTGATGTTTGAGAGAGACCATCGTCCTTTTGTGCAAAGAAAATTCCTTTTTCTAAAAGTTTGTGGAATGGCCCGCTCTGATTATCAGCACTTCCTTTGTTATACCAAGAATAATGGACCATTGTGGAGGATTTACTACGTTTCTCAGATTTCCTGATAATGAGGTCCTGAAACGTTGACAAATTAAAAGGATTTCATAATGACGAGATCATGTGACTCGAATGAGATTCCAGCCCCTCACTGGATGATGTGACATGATGTTATGAACGGTCATCCATCATCAATTTGAATAAAATATAATCATAATCAGCCTTAAGATACATTCATTATAAATTGATGTTCCGTATTGACCGGAAGTAGTCTTGTTTGAGGTTTTGGTGAATTTCTGTTGAATCAGTTGCATTCAAGAATGGAGATTATGGAAGAATAGGGAGTTGTCTGAGCTATAATGGATCCTGCGAAATTCTCTGCTTTATAAAAGAATTGAATGGTTGGGACACGTAGCCCGAATGAGCGAGCTACTGATGCCAAAAAGGACTCTGCTTGGAACTATGTATGGCACCAGGAGTAGAGGATCCAGAATGTTGAGAAGGACCTGGCAGCTCTTGGTAGAGGGGACTGGAAAAATGTTGTCAAGAATGCCAAGGCCAACCTCGGGCTGTACAGCTACGTAGGTTAGTAATTTTCATGTGGTTATAATGGTTACACCATTCTTCTTCTTTTTTTTTTAATTTAGTAATTATTTGCGAGAGCATGAAGATCTTCTTCATTTTGAATTCACTGTAGTCTGTCTCTTTTACCGTCCTGGACGGCGTTCCAGCGGAATAAAAGAATTTCCAACTGAGCTTACACTATATTACACTGGCTAGATGAAAAATGGCAGATTTCATTTCACCATAGAAATTAATTCCAACTGGTTTAATTAAATTTCCTCTCCTTCACCACCACCACCACCACCCTCTCCCTGGATATGACCCGACCTCACGCTCTCTCGATGATTTCGGTCAGCCAACATTTTGCGCTATTGGAAATTCGCGCTTCGATAATCAAATACGCGACCTCATTGAATTCATGAACGCAATCATAATTCATTCGCTTCGATCATTTTAATGAAAACATTGGTTGTTGTGTTCAGTAGTGCGCTGGAGTTCCATAGTAGTTTATTCACGAGGGAATGAACTTGCGCATATTTATGTTGCAGCTGTAGATGAAGATTCCACACCACTGAACTTTACATTGTTCTGTGAATAATTATTCATACTGGAGGTCAATCATTCCGATTTGCTCCAAAAACAAATTGACCAAATTTTCGACCAAAAAATGTCCACTGTCCGTGCTGATCATCTGAAATGTATGTCATTGACTTCCTTTTGGCTTTACTTCGCCCCTGAGAGTGCTCCGAATCGCCAAAACATGGGAAATTTATGAGTGAAAATGTACATTTTCAAAAACCATTGATAGATTTTTGAGGACACAAGCGTGTTGAGTATCACTCTTCTCTAAATGTTGGACACAGTCTATTCAGATGTGTCACAAACCGATTGCAGCATTTTGCAAGTGGACACATATTGGTTATAAAAGATCATTATCGGCATTTTTTCATCGATCTTTTATTTTTCATTTTCTCAAGTTCTTTACCAAAATTTGCATCTGTTGGCAACAAGAAATCAAAACAAACCCGGCCAAATGCGAGTGTTTTAGGACAAAAAATACCTTCAGTATGATGCTAAGACAGTCAAATCCACCAAGACTTCAAAGCCGTCAGGTAGCGCTAGTGTAGCTCATGATTCCATTGTCAGTGTTGCCAATAGTACCCCTAAAGAGGGGATACCACCAGTCTTCCCCCTCCACTGTGCATTTGCATGTCTTGCAAGCCCAGACTTTGGACAATAGACGGCTAGAAGACATTTTGAATTTTAAATCTACCCTAAATACTCTAAAACGCTGAAGGTGGCAGTTTGGAGGAAAAAACTATCTTATTTTGAGATAGCTGGTTTTTCAATGCAATATGTACTCATTAATGACGATTCAGGTCGTTCAATTGTTATAAATGGCGTTACTGACCAATAAGGAACACGTAAATATGTGTCTGATGCCGTCCACGCTGTCTAGTAGTCAAAAATTTGCTAAAAATCCCACATTTTGGTCAAAATTCGTTTCCGACTCTAATTGGTCCTCAAAACTTTTCAGCCAGATCGCCAAAATGTGGGAGGAGGAGAGTAGGGGCCAAAATGTGTATTTCGAAAAACGGATTTTCTAGATTTTTGGCAATTTAGGCATGTGGGGTAGCATTTTCCACTAAATTTTGGACGCTGAATCGATTGAAATGAGTCTTCATGTTCTTGGTCCAAGGAATAACCAACTCCTGTGTAAAAATCTGCAGCGTTTTTTCTTGCTGTTCAGATGATAAGATCCCACTACCATGCACAATCATGTTCATGTGTTGTTCTCCACTGATTTTATCTGTAAAACGTCTTCTCGAACCACCTTCAATAGGGTCGTCCTGGTGATGAGAATAAGTCCAGTATACATCGATGTTTTACGAAGATTAAGCCAAGGCGTCTCTGGGGAAATCGAAGCGATGCTGGGGGTCGACAACAGGTGGCACAACCCAGTGGCGTGTAGAGAAACAAGAGACAATGGGAAATCCGTTGTGAGGTCACGCGAGTCTGGTTGAATTAAATTGGATTGTATACTTTACGGCCGCTCTTCCATCAACTTGTTCTCTCACCTCTTGACTATCATTTGCATCCAGTAAGGAAAGGGTGGATGGGATCGAGGGAGGAGTTTTCTTAAAGCAATCCACCCCCTTTCCACAAGAGTGGAATACTCCATTCTAACACCAATTCTCGCGCTTTAACCCTCTGACTTTGGGTATCAAAGATCTTAGTAATTCGCGAAAAAGGTTTTCTCCATTTTATGGTGTTTTGGTACCAATTCGTAGTTTTGAGATGATTTTGAAACATCGAAGGATACTTTGGTAAAACCTCTTAATTGATTGACTTTTCTTGCTTTTGGTCTTATGCCTATATATGGCTGTTTGCTGTGCAGGTAGTAGGCCTGAGTATAAGTGTCCTATTGATGCTATTGTAACAATTTATATTCTTCGTAAATAATTTATGAACAATTGTTCACTTGAATACACTGTTCTCATTCACACACTTACACAATGACACAATCACAAAGCACAATTTGCAGTTATTGCACTACTTATAACATGGCACAATTTATGACCCAAAGCGTCTATATTTGGACTCCAAACTGAACTGAATTGTGCGGCATTCCTGGGTCTCTTTTATACTGGCTGCCTTGGCCGAGAACCTACTCGAACCTTCCCTGGTTCTGGGAACTCGACGTGTTGTCTCGAGCAAACGGGAAGGTTCCAGCCAATTCAATAGCCCTCCACAGGTCGTTGACCCTGGACGCCGGCAGCCCATTTGACGGGCGCAGGTGCCAGCTTGCAACACTATCAACGCAAAGTTTAGACTGGAACTAAAGCTGGATTCATACTCACGCAACTTCTGCAACATCTTGGTACACTCAACACACCTTTTGGCGTTTTGGTTACTTTTTTCAGTCCATAACGATTACAAAATAACAGCTACAAAATAACGCTTAAGGAAAAGTGGCAATGAATAAAATAGGAGAGCATTAAGTAGCAAAATGTTTAATATTGAGCCTCTAATCAACGTTTTCCGTAATGTTCGACGTTTTTAAGACCTAAAAATGCTAAAAATGGGGTGGCTTTAGGATTTTGGTGGCCGTGGCCCCAGCCGTCGAGGTCCTTTGACATCTGCAAATCGCAAGGCAATGCGTGGAGCGAAAGCGCAACGGATTTTCCGAGTGATTCGCCATTTGTCATATAATTATAATGGAATGAATGTTGCTGCTTTAGCCAGTGTCGCTGTTTCCACCGGGAGGAGGTAGCAGCATTACCCAGCAAATGGCAGGGTGCGCTTGGGTTGGGGAAACGATGCGTGAATGTCGAGCCTCAATGATGACTCATCCTAAATATTTTCTTATCTCCAAAGACCTCAAAAGCCGAGCGAACTATTTCACACCCAAGGGAATTTTTGGGAACACATTAACTTGTAAGCCTCTCTCGAATTAAAATCTGTTATGAATTTACTATAATTTAATTCGGGTTTCTTCGGAGAATTTGGAAAGGACCTAGTGAGAGGATACGGGATGTAAGTCCAAGACTTACGACTGAGCAACTAGGGATACCAAGGATGAGCATAAAATACATTGATACAAACTGAATCATAATTGAAAACAAGGACACGTTGCAAAGGAGAATATGCCTCAACCTGGGCTAGAATTGATACAAGACAAAGTAATTTGACAAAGTAAATTAGACAACATGTGGAGCATAAAATACAATAATTACATGATACATGAAATTATGATATACATGAAATACAATTTAATGAGCAAGCGCAACGATACCAGATGACGAAAATGGCGAAGGGAAAACTGGAGGGGGCACACTGTCCCGAAGGTACACAGCGAGGCTTAATTAGCTTGAGTCCTTTATCTCATGGGGAACACAATATTACAGCTTCGGTCGACTTCAGTAGCAGATTTCACTTCAGAGCAAGCACAGGACAAAGCCAGGATGGACTGAGTGAGTTGCACTTGCACGACAGGTTACAAAATATAAATGACTCTGACATGTTGGGCGCCTCGGCAACAAGGGCCACCTCAGCAATGACTGCCCAGTTGGGCGCCTTGGCAAAAGTGCGCGCTGGAGCTCTCTCCAAATGCGACGTCCAGGCAGGAGCTGCGCGCGCATCCTGGCGCATGCTCCCTCCCTTCTGGTTTTCTGGAGTCAGTAAGCCTGGGGGCTTACAGACTCATGAACTAATCTTTGCCCTCTTCCTATCCGCTTTCTCGGGACGCGTTTCTTGAGGGCATCTTCACATTAGCATTAGATTTACAGGCTTATTGTAGATGGGACCCCCATCTGTTGAGGGCCCCAGGTTACTCTTTGTGTCGCCTGTGCCTAAAGCCACTCCTGCTTTTGGTCTCTGATGAGCTACACACAATATCAAATACCAAAACGTAACGGACATATTACTCAAGTTGATAACTGTTTCGTTTTCAACTTCACCCTGACCTAACCTAGCTGTTTCTCGTAGGTAATCATAACTGAAGGTTGAAGCTTTGCTATCCACATTTTGAGTTTTGATTTTGGCTTCAGTCATCACTGATGTTTCATCACCTTCTTTGCTCCTGTTATCAACTAACATTTCATTCTAGTTTCTCTCGGGCGTTCAGTAGCTTTATGGTTTGCTATTAGCATTATCATTGGGTGTTTATAGCTATTTTTGATTTTTCTTCCATTTCAGGCAATCAGTTTGAAATTGTAAATTATGACATAACTGTTACATCTCAAATAAAGTAACGGTTATGCTGATTATTTTGAAATAACGTTATTTTGTAATAGTTTCAAGTTATGTAACCCACCTCTAGTGAGAGCTGGCTGAAGCCTGTATTGCACTAACATTCTTGTTATTCACTTGACTCTCTAGAGCTCTAGAGACAATCAATCGCAGCTCCAGTCTAGTGAATGTCAAGAAACATCTGGGTGATTTGAGGTTAGTTGGCTGTTGGCTGCAGGCTGAATGAAGTCCAACCACCCACTCTGAAAAGTAACAGGCAAAGACTTCTTTTCTGCAAAAACTGTACACTGTTGCCATTTTGGTCAAAGAACCATTGCTTCAAGAACTAGCCAGTAGGGAGAAAATGAGTTCACCCCATCATCAGCTGACTGATAAGAGCCCCCTTTTGAGGTCACATCCACAGCCACCATGACAGTGTTGCCAACATAACAAGAAACACCAACAATTAGTGCTATTGGCTTAAGATACATTGGTCTTGTTTAAGCTCCTTGTAGTGGTTCTTATCACCGAAATTTTGATAAACACCCAAAAATGAGAGTTTGGAGCTGGGCAAACAATATGGGCTATTAATGGGGAGGGAAGGTGACTAGCTGATCTTAAAACTATGGTGATATCCCACATTACTTTTGGGGATGGACCGTCTAGGCATCTATATGGGCCTATTTAGGCAATTGGTTTGATGGAAATGGGTCGTGTTTGGGCTCTTTGTAACGGCCCTCATTACCCAATATATTCTGATGATCAAAATGCGAGTTAAGGGGGAAGGGGGGGGGGGCAATTTGGGCTATTGGTTTAACGTAACTGGGTTGTGTTTGTACTTTTTGGAAAGCCTGCAATTAGCTGATCTCAACTATGGTAATGAGACCAAGGTCTCCTCGAGTATCCTTAAGTATCACCATTTCAGTATGATTGCCAAATAGGTTTACCTCTACCTCATACAACCAGCTTCTATAACAGCAGTTCTTGAAGTTTAGCGTGATACTTTATGGAGAAAGTTTTGTCAACCCTGCCCGGTCAAGTTAGTCGCTCTAGTTGATTTCTTTTCTTTTTCTATTGTTTCGCTCCTTTTGCCTCGCAGTTGTTCATCCTCTCGAGAAAATGTCACTTCCCAAAGTGCTCACCCATGTCCTTTCATAAAGTCCAGCCCTACACATAGGAACAGCGAATGTGTGTGGTCTCAAGTAGAATTAAATATTACGCGATTCGTCCTGCCTCGAAATACTCTGCCTGGCCTGTCGTCCTCTCACAGAGAATCAAGGATGTGTTCTTGAATAGGTAACTTGAAGCAATCTTCTACCTAAACTTGCACGCTCAGAATCTGCTCCTACGGCAGATTTGATGAGACTGAGAGCCTGTTATAGAAGCTTGAGCTCGAAAGCCGTCCCCCCTTCTTGAATATTGAAACTATTTTGCCAACGACCGCACTGACGCTCGACAACGGAAAACACGTTTCGCCCATTTGGTACAGACTTAGCGTCGATCGATCGCCTCAAATTCCCTTCATTCATCCCACGTTGAGATTCAGAAAGGAGATTTAAGCGTGGGGAAGAATTGACGGATTTTCGGTATTTTCTACATGAATGGACCGAGGAGAAGATTCATAAAATGGAAAAAACAGGCGACAGTCTTTCTACGCCCGGGGGCGTGTGTTTTCGCCTTATTCAGCTCGTTCCTGAAGCCGTAAACGACTATTTATTTTTAATTTGAATTCTCCGCAGTACGTCACTTTGATACAAGATTGAGTGAAGTATAATGTCCATTTTTTCAAATGCAAAGGTAGAATAGAAAGACTTTTATAGTATAAATCCTGCCAACCGAGATTCAGAATTTTCGTTGACGGTTACACTAATTTTATTTATAGTTGAAATATATGTTCTCCGCTGTTTCAACCAAAAAATCGTTTGAATAATTAAAAATGAAACTTGAATAATCTACCTATGTTCGATGCAAAAGTCAAAGTCAAATGTCGGTCCACCCCGACTTAGGTAGTAGAAAATTTCAAAATCTCTGAAATTTGGGTCAGGGTCATTTCCCAGCTCTAGTTGGTTCACGAAACTTTTCAGACCGATCGAACCAAATTTGGGCGGGGTAGGGGTCAAAATGTGTATTTTGAAAAATTTATTTTTGAGATTTTTGGCGATCATGGCGTGTGGGGGTATTTTTTTCGAGTAAATGTTTGACACTGAATCCAATGAAATGGGTCCCAGAACGATTGGCATCCACCGAAAAAGGTTATGGGTCAAAATGGGTACCTATCTACGAGATTTCTGGTACCCAGGCGTGTGGGGTATCATTTTCCACTAACTTTTGGAGGCTGAATCCAATGAAATGGGGACCCGCCACACTCACTGTTTCTCTAATTTCCCCCATGTTGAAGAAATGAATCTCCATGCTCCTGGTCCAAGGAATAGCCAACCCCTGTGAAGAAATTTGCAGCGTTTTATTCCTCGTGACTAATATATTTACAGTTATTTCACTGTTTTTCTCGGTCAAATCTGTTTGTACGGAGACCCAAAAGGAATAATTTCTCTCAGTGTTACAATTCATTTCCACATGCAATTATAAGTAAGATTTGTGCTTGGAAATGGAATTAGAAAAGTAGAGGAATAATTGGCAATGATAATGACGATAGAAATAATAACCAAGTTCCCGATTGACAGGCAGTTCCGCTGACGGTAAATGGTGTTAGTGAACATGCAAGTTATTGAGAAAACTGCTGACACATGAGCATTCTATATGATGCAAGAATACATTCATTGACGAGATTGGCTGTTTTGAACGTGATGCGCAAGATTCTCTACAATCTGCTGTTGAATTTACGTGGGACGCACTCTCGTACCGATAAGGTCTTTTCAATACATTTGATAATTTGTTCGAGAGAGCTCCTCCAATAAACGATAATAATCCGTGTTCGATAACGGTGAAGTTGAAGTGCTTAACGCTCAGTTTGGATCTTTTCCAACAACACCAAGTAGCCCTCATTATTGTCTATCCAATATGTTTTTACGAGACAGTTTGATGATGTTACGAAACCCAAAAAAACCATGTAAATCGAGAATCAGAGCAAGTTTTATCATAATAAAAAATTAAAGAAAAAAAAAAAAAAAAAAAAGGCTGCTAATTCCTTTACAGGGGTTGGTTTCCCTCGGACCAGGTGCATGGAGACTCATTTCAATCGATTCAGCGTCCATAACCTCTTTCGGTGTGCACCAATCGTTCTGGGACCCATTTCATTGGATTCAGCGTCCAAAATTTAGTGGATAATGATACCCACGCCAAGATCGCCAAAAATCTCGAAAATCCATTTTTCGAAATACACATTTTGACTCCTACCCCTCCCAAATTTGGTCCAATCGGGCTGAAAAGTTTCAAACCGACTAGAGCAAATGTGCGTTTGTCATCCACGCCGATTTCAGTAGTAGACAATTTTCTAATAATCTGAAATTTTGGTCAGAAACCTGTTTCTGGTTCTAATTGGTCCTCGAAACATGGCCCGATCGGACCAAATGTGGGGTGTAGAGGTCAAAATGTGTTTCGAAAAATGGATTTTAGACATTTTCGGCAATTTAGGCGTGTGGGGGTTTCATTTTCGACAAAATTTTGGGCGCTGAATTCAATAAGACGGGTCCCGGAACGATTGGAGCCAACCGGAAGATGTTATGGGTCAAAAAGGGTACCTATCCACCTATTTCCTACCTAAGGGTATCTGTGGGGTATCATTTTCCACTAAATCTTGGCCGTTGAATCGATTGGAATGGGTCCAGGACTCGCCACACCCACAATTTTTCATATTTCCCCAATGTTCGATATTTTGGACGTTTCAGGCGTGTGGGGTATCGTTTTCCACTAATTTTTAGACGCTGAATGAATTTGCTACCAGATCTGCCCTTATTCAACAATCTCTTCATTACTGAGTACACTCGTCGAATATCACTAGTAACGTATCAATAAACCTTTCATGAGCGAGGACGTCATTAATAGAACGACCCACGGTTCTCTACACCTCATCAATGCTCTTTTATAAATCGTCATCACTCTTTCACTGCGGAAGCAATCATTTCCGCCAATTTGCGCCTATTAATTACGTAATACCGCCCTTATTAGGCAAACAAGCCAGTCTTGGGAAGATTAATGATGTGCGCTCATTTCCCTAAATTGACATGTTTTCCGCTCGCATTTCGCTAGGCGAATTTCCTACTTTTTTGAGACAGTGAATTTTGGCGAGTTTTATAATGAATAAAATAATGGTATGGACGTTTTGATAAATGTTCCTTTGCTGTAAATTTAATTAGGCATCTGCTATGCCGCCCTAACACGAAAAACATTATTGAAGATCACAATAAATTATTCGTTTTCAACCGAACCACAATGCAAAACGAGCAGAATTGTTTATAAACTCAATGTTTTATGTGTTTCCAGTCAGGAAAGACTTTTTCGCATTGTACACCTAATATACAGGGGATTAATTTATTGTTGACAGCCCTCAAGGAGTCTATTCTACAACTCATTTGTAATAAGAAGTGTCTCCAGGACTTATTTCCGATTTATTCACGATTTAAACTCTTAATTTTCGTGTTTTTGACCTAACACCCTTAGCTCAAGATAATCCTTACATGTTGGAAAGTGCGTCAAATTTAATTTCTGATGGACCTCCTAACAACCAAATTCGTTATTTTCATGGGAAAACCTCAATATGGATAAACATGTCTAATTTATTCCATTTGCCACTTAATTTTCACCCTGAAATGATTTCACTAATATAAATTTAATATTGGCAGCTATTGAGCTGATGTTCTTGCTGATGAAGTCAACGTGCGCAAATTTTGCATCATTCAGTCTGATTCTTCCATTGGAAAATAACTAGGACACAATGAGGGCTCAAATGACGTTTGAAAATTGCATTTTCGAGATTTCTGGTACTCCGGCGTGTGGGGTATCATTTTCCACTAAATTTTTTGATCCTGAATCGATTGGAATGGGTCCACACCCACTGTTTTCCCCCATTTTCCCAATGTTGAAGAAGTGAGTCTCCATGCACCTGGTCCGAGGAATAACCAACCCCTGTGAAAGAATTTGCAGCGTTTTATTTATTGTGAAGACTTAATTGAATGCTTAATTTGAGTACGTGTCGTAAATTTGGAAAAATATCATGTTATAAAACTTTTTACGGCAAGAAGGTTGTTTTCTCCGTCAAAAAAGGAACATGTAAAATCACATTTTGAGAAAGGCCTGGGATAAAGTGGTTTAGTTGAAGACATTCTTCGGTTTTTCAGTCATATGAAGTTCTAAATTGTTATTCTGAACAATTGAATTAATCGTATACTATTGACTACTCTTGGCAAACTGAAAAAAAAACCACCTCAAGACTACTCAACTACAAGTGGTAGGTACCGATAACTATCATTCTTCGAGGGGAAATTCAATGGGCTGAAGGACGTCGAAACTTCATTCAACAAAACGCATTCATTCGAAGTGGAATAGTAGGTAACTCGTATATTTCGAAGGTCGGCTGACCACTGACTGTATAGGGTCAGGAGGTCGCACCACCCCCTGTTGTCGCTTTTTCCTAAATTTAGTCCCCACTCAACGCGCTCAACCGTTTTTCCGAACCGTTGGACCCGAAAATTTTTTCCCACCCCCTCCGAGGTGGAGAAAATTAAATTGAGACCTCAGAAATGAGGGCAAGTGAATGGATTGTGAAAGGAAGGTAACAGGGGTGGCCTTGGGTGGATTGAATGGAAGAAGACAGGATGGGGGTTGGTGGGTGGTTTCTATGGATTTTATGTGAAACCTCCGCAATGGCAACAGTGGCGCTTCTTGTGGACATTTCCATTGATCAAGTTGCTTTCTCCAACGGCCGCTAGATGGCATGTGAGTGGTCGCTATCTCCCAGAATCGTTAGATCACGGTTACCTGGGAAATGGACGTTCGCTCGTACATACGCTACTTACGTGCATTCCTGTTCACTAAAACTGAATTATATCTTGTTCATAAATGATCGATCTTATCAAAATGATATTCTACTCATTTCCAACAATCATATCTGCACCCCTTGGTGTATTTTTATTCTCCCTTGTCGGATTTTCTCGACCTTTAGAGTCCGAAAAATGCGAAAGATAATTATATTCTTCATGCCTCCCTCAATAAATCACCATCCGTCAATATTTGGACTGATCTGAGAATCCGTTAGGCTCCGATAACTGAACAACTTCGATTTCGAGAATTGTGTTCTACTAAGTAGATGATAATTATTCAATTTTGTATTGACCCACTTGTCCATGTACAGTTTAACGTTGGAATAGGTAATATTTAGGGAACCAGACACGTACTATAACATTTTCAATATATCATTCACGTACAGGTCACTTCTCTCTAAAATATCATTATTATTTTTCCTTATTACAAGAGAAGCAAAAATCGTAGGAAAGTTATCGTTCTGTGCTAAAATGAAAGCAAATCAAATTTACTAATATTTCATTTCCACGAATTTCCTCGTTTAATCCTTATTGACCCTATAATTCACACAAAAAAAACGGTAATTTGTAGGTTTCAGAAAAAAATTTCAAACGTTTTCAGTAAATATTTTCTAAATGTTCTTATTTTCTGAAAAAAAAAAAAAAAAAAACTTTAAAACAACTTTTATGATTGTAAAAAATTATATTTTACAGGTGAGAAGGAATGATAAATAACCACCTCTTCTGAACGAATGAGTGAAAACACTTAATTGAAGTCAAACTACTGTTGAAAAATATCATTATATTTCACATTCTTCTATTTAGATTTCCGACATGAGAAGTTAGTGTGGGCGTTGAATAAACCTCATCTCTGATATTCCATCTTTGGGCTTTTTCACGATGCGACTCAAAAGCACAATCTCGTTAAAAGGTTTTCCAGAACGTGATAATTCATTAGGGGAAGAGACAACTGCCCTCTACCCCCTTCACCCACCACTTCCCCTCAACCCCCACCTATATATATCCCAAAATAGCCGTCCCCAACCTCATTACTTAGCTTGAGAATGAAGTTCGCTCATTGCACGCTGAATTTTCCCTTAATGTGCGTGTTATATAATACACCTGACCCTATACATTCAATATTCCAGAAAAATGAGAAAAAAACACATAAATAAACATAGATTCATATAATTTACCACCAAGAAAAACCATCGGATTGAGACAAAATATTCAGGCAGATGCGTGTAAA
>CM033998.1:27825750-27960946 GCA_019603395.1 Cyrtorhinus lividipennis
AACTCGAGCTCGAAGTGTAAAAACATATGAATGTTTTCGTAAATGGGTATCGCGAGAAGATTGTATGTAGACATTATATACTTATAACATTCCGTTAAAATCAGGAACTTTCCGTTTTTTATTTCTTATTTGGATAATATGCTCTTGCATATTCAGGGAAGAAACAACCATTCCAAAACTCATTCAGGGAGTAATAATTATAGACAACCCAATAAAAGAAGCAATATTTCTGCCAACAGTTTCCACAGGTGCTTGAATCAACATTTTACTCTTATAAAAATAATCAAATACAAAATATTAAGCTTATCAAGCTTATGAGCATTAAATGAGATTTTTCAAATTTCCGCAAAATCTGCGTGTATCGAGTTAAAGTGAGATGAGATGGAGGAATTGGCCTACGGAATGCTCCACAAAGCTGATATTTTGTACACAGGGCCCCGGATTTTGCCTACCCTTTGAAGAGCATTGCACAACCAACACTTTAGATACTGTACATAATTTTATCATGTTACGACCTACTCGCTTTTTACAAATAAAAATCCCGTATTACATTACACCAAATATTACAACAAACGAACCAAGATGGCAATAAAATGAGATATGCCGGCATAAAATCATTTTGATTCTTAAGAAATTTCAGCGGAAGAAGAATTTATCCGCTACAACTGCACACCAAGGATTGCGTTGCATAGAAAAACTCGTTTCATAGGAAAATTTAGTGAAAGAATTCGAATCTGTGACAAAAGAAGGAGCGTCCCTACTTAATAAAACTACGATGGTTAGTTATATTTCACAAAACGTATTCTTGCTTTTAACACAGGCGCAAAGCGAAAATTTTGAATGCCGAGTGAGAGGAGAATTTGTTATGTTCTCAAGAAAGTTTAGGTGGAAATCAATCTTGCGTTGTTGGGCAGATAAGAACTAATAAAAATAAACAAATGCGTAAAAAGGTAGAATCAGCAAACAATTGAAGTAATCCTGTTTCTCACCTGAGATAGCGGAGAAGGAAAGGTACGGAAAAAAGAACGAGAATAAAATGCACTTGGCGAGTAGTCGACGAAAGGCGAGGACGGAAGGAACTGGGAGGCGCGAACAAAGAGAAGTGAAAGACGGAGGTCACAAAACTGCGCTGTGGTTCACTGAACTGTCTGAGAAGGAGTCAGATGGGTGGGTACTCCCCTTCTCCGGGCTCCAGCTCCAGAAGCGGCCAGCAACAGCAACAACAACAACAAGCTCACAACCTTCTACCCCACGCTCGAATAGAATTACAGTAGAACTCCAATTATCCGAATTAATGGGGACCGGGACCCATTCGGATAGTCAAATATTCGGATAATCGGAGTTCTTTTAAAAAAATTGCCATTAGAGAGAAAAAAGCTACGTTTTGATATTGCACTATTTTGGTTGGTTATTCCTTGAATAATCAACCTATGTTTATGATAATGGTTCAACCTCTCCGATTCGGCTCAAAATTTTTTTCTGGACGTTTCATGAGTCCTGATCAAAAAAGGTCAATGTCCGTCCGCCGTCCGCCGTCCGCCGTACGCCGTACGCCGTCCGCCGTCCATTGTCCACGCCGTTTTTGGTAGTAGAAAATTTTCTAAAAATCTGAAATTTGGGTCAGGGGTCTGTTCCCAGCCGAGATGGGTCCTCGAAACTTTTCAGCCCGATCGGACCAAATTTGGAGGGTGGTAGGGGTTTTTGAAAAATGGATTTCGAGATTTTGGGTGATTTAGGCGAGTGGGGTGTCATTTTCCACTAAATTTTGGACGCTGAATCCAATAAAATGGGTCCAAGAACAATTGGCACCCACTGGAAGAAGTTATGGGTCAAATTGGGTATTTATTACCCATGTGGGTGACTTCAGTCGAATAGACAAACAAAACACATCGTCATATTATTCTATATCCTGTTGTTTATAACCAGCTGTTAAACTTAGCAACCAATTTTGAGCAGTTGGCTACAATTCTTTTTACTGTCTGAGCTTTTTATTCATACCTTTCAATTCAATTTAATACAATTATTATAGCCTAAATTACCTACGTTTTCTCAATATTATATTAGTAAATAGTGTCGTAGTGCCCCATAGATACACCCATTTTGAATATGTGTTTTCGGGATTTCTGCTACCTAGGCGTGTGGGGTATCATATTCCACTAAATTGTGGACCCTGAATCGATTGGAATGGGTCTGAGACCCGCCACACCCACTGTTTCCCCCATTCGAGGAATAACCAACCCGTGTGTAAGAATTTGCAGATTTTTTTTTATTGAATTAAATGTAAGAAACAGCTCTTTCACTTCAGGAATAAATACTTCATCATACCATTCGGTAAACAAAGCTGCAGTCATCCAGGCCTTGGGTTGACTTTTGTAGAAGTTTTTTTACGTTTTTAAATGCTCTTGGATTTTTTGATTTTCCTGTCAAAAGAAGAGATAGTTTATGATTTCCAGTGGAGTTGGCACAGTTAAGCACTGTAACATGTTCTTTACTGAACTTATGTCCAGGGGCACTAGATTCCCTTTTAGAAGCCATAGTAGTTTTCGGTAATGCTATAATTCCAAACAAGGCCAGTTTCATCGGCATTATAAACAAACTCCGGATCATAGGATTCTGCTGCAGTTTAAATTTTTCAATAAAATTTTCAGCAGCTGCAGAGTCCTGCTGAAAGCTTCTCACCAGCCAAATCTAACTCGCGTACACCATGCCTGAATTTAAGTTCCTTAGCCAGCCGTTACTAGCCTTAAAAGATGAATAACCAAGCTTTTCTGCTAAGATTTTGGCTTTTTCACAGAGGATTGGACCTGAAATCGGATTTCCCATAGAACGTTGCTGCAAAAACCATTTAAACACGGCATCTTCCAAATTTTTGTTGGTTGCTGTCTTCATTGTTTTCCTGGAGGAACTTCCATCTTCATTTTCAAGCACCGAAACAAAGTTTAAAAGTGTTGACTTACTGTTTTTTAAATGCCACAAAAAAATTGTTTGCTTGTCCAAGAAAACCATAAATCTCAGACAACTTCTTACCCGTTACACCTTTATCGAGATGCTCTATAATTTTCAGTTTGTCCGCTAGCGATAGCTTCGCGGGAGGAAGAATAATAGCGCACTTAGATTTTTTTTGGACACATTTTTTTCTGAAAGTGATTCGGATAATTGGCGATTCGGATAGTCGGAGTTCGGATAATTGGAGTTCTACTGTACCTAGTTATAGCTCAAGTTTAATTATTTCAATGTATGTACCCTTTTGCTGGCGTCCAATTTCAACTTCCTGCAATATTTATCGGATCAAACCGGCAAAGTCAATATTTTGCGGATAAGACACTATATAATTTGTTTAATCGAAATATTTGCTGCTCACGTGAATGCTTTCATGTTACGTAGTTTCCTTTCATCCGGTATTCAACTAATTTTCAAGGATCATCGAACTACGAATAGCCGCTCGTAGCAGGGGAAAAAATTAATTTGAAGGACGCGCTCATGTCCAATTCTAAACGACAGACCCCGCTTTAATATAATGATAATAATAACAAACCTATGTAGCAAATAAAGATAATCCAAGTTTTCGGCCTACTCACTCTATGCGAAATTTCGGGGAACAAAAAAAAAACCACACAATATTGTCACTTTTAACAAGTTTTAGCCCGTAACATGGGAGTGAAACACTAGATTAAAATATCATCCATATCAAAATGAAAGAACATACAATTTTGCGTCTATTTCAATTTTCATGCGGGGGAACGACGGGATTCAGGGTGTGATCAATCCTTCGGGAAACAAAAGGATGGTGGACTACCTACTCGAAAACAGTTCATTCTAAGGTCCTAGTTAGACTTCTGGAGGAGCGGGGCCACGACCAGGGTATAGTTCTTCCAATGTTATTCTTGACTTCTTGTGTTTGAATCACAACGCAGTAACCGGTAGAACTGGCACCCTGCACTTGTTATTAGAATAAGCCTTCCCACAATCGACTGTAATAGCCGCGGCTGCGGATTACCTCTATATTTACACCCAACTATCTCGATTGCTCTCGACTCCAACCCAGGAAGTGACAGGCTCTCGAGGCCAAGTTGGTACTAACACGGAGTTTATTTAAAAACGGCTTCTTCACGGACCGAAATGCGTTCATTCGCCCGATGAAAACCACAGAGCAAGATCAAGGTCCTTACGAGTGACTGGCAGGTGATGATCAACATGAGGAAAGAGGTGGATTGCGACAGAAACCGCAAGCAACTTCTGTTGGTCATCGAACGATCGCTTTTCATTCCTACTACTCGTGAATATCGTATGCCGCTTGCGGATGAGGTTGTACCAGAGGTGACAAATGTTGGAATTGTTCGAGGATCTGGCGCTACTCATCACCGCTTGCTGATGTGAGATAAGCGTCCAAATACCATAACACTGCAATGTAGACTCTGTTTGGCTATCATCAGTGTTGTGTCATTTACAGAACCATCTCTTCAAACAAAGGTAGGGAGTGGGTAGAAATGGGGTCTGGAGATTTTCATGGACCAATGTATGTACAAACATATGAACGCTGAAACAATTGAAATGAGCATTGGGCCAATTACCGCTGTGTGGGGAAAACTGGTACTTTGGTAATTGTTAATTGGGTTCTTTGGGGTTCTGGTAAGTTCAGCAAAGCGCCATCGTCGGGCCGTATTGCAACGGACAAACTATAAAATCGCCGTAACTATCCAGTACGGATGAAGACGTGATTCTCGGTGCGATCCTTACGACCTGCATCTCAAATATAACGACGAGCAAACCCAATCATCATCGCCATCGTCTCGTCTGCCGTCAGATGATGGCGTCACGCTGAAAATGGTACGGGAAGCAATGAGGACAGCTAGATTGCTGGGCGCTGGCCGAGTCCTTCATCTCGAGTAACGGGCAATCCTTCTCGCTGCAGAAGATTGCGGAGGATTGAAGATAAAAAAACGAGTGGAAAGTGAAACTAACCGACGGGATAGCAAAGACCACGGGGAGAAGACATGAAAATAGCAGGAACAAGTCGAGAACGTTGGGCGTGTGTTCGTGACCGGCCGATAACCTGAGGCCCCGAGAGGGGAACTGACCTGCGAAAACTGCTAGCTCGGAGGCTGGATGCATTTTCAATCTCAGAATCGAGGAATCAGCGATAGAAACCACGGGAAATGAACAACCACTCTCCGACCGAGTCAATCCAGAACCGGAAATCAACTTCACGAGGCAAAAAGATGAATAGTCGACAACACGAAGCTAAAAACAATTCCAGAGCATTGAAACGCCGATAAAAACATCCCGCCTAATGAGCTAGGGTTTTGTGAATGTAACTAGTGTTCATAATGAGCTTATTAAGACGCTCCACTTATCGTCTGGAACCTTTAAACGTAGGTTCACAATTAGTGACAATATCATCAAATTGAGCATAGAATCAGACGATTTGTTGACAAATGGTCCTTGCAGGTTTGAACATTTTATTCATCTAGACATCACAATTCGCATTCACCATAACCATGATTGAATGGGCACGACTAGCGAGTGATGGATGAGATCATGAGATGTCACTTCCAAACGCGGTTAGATAATATTTTATCTAAATGAATGAGCTTTTTCTTTCAGCCACCAACGTTGATAATTATCCCTTCGCGTTCCCCCGATGATTCATTCCGTGGGCCACCTAGTATTTCTGTGGGAAATCAGATGATTTTCATCAGAGGAATCTTCCCACGTTAACTTCTACGCTGAACTATAAAACTGTGACATTTTACATTCGTGGAAACTGGGTTATTTGGCTTCTCTCATTAGCTTGGCATTGTTTGATCGTGTTCTTCGCAGCTGAGTTTTCGCTTCGATGGTTTCAAAGGCAAATGTGTTGTCTGTTACGTAGAACCGTGGGTTTGATCTAACACTCCTTTTTGACAGAGGTCAGTCATCCCTTGTATTTTGCGGGAAATGCAACGTTTTAGTATTTTCTGAGTGTTAGCTGTAGCAGCTGGAGCGTTAACTTGAAAGTGTTTGTGCTTTGTTTTTAATCTTGGAAAAGCAGCAAAGCCTGTAATCGTTTCGGTCGATTCAACTGAAGTGCGATAACTATGCGACTTTTTTAACATGTTCCGGCTGAGGACCGAAATGTTTCCAACAGAACTGCAATTAATTAAAGAAGGCTAGCCATGAGTTTATCAAAGTTTCACTATCATCTAACATGTCTCTACATTATGTAATTTGACTCAATGCGCGTTTTTCGCATCGAATAGTTTCATGGCCGTTATGTTTTTACGTTGTGTCTAAATAATCTCTCGCCAGAAAGGATGAGGGACCAAAATGGGTATGATAATTGTAAATTTTAAGAGTGTGAAGAGGGGCTGAAGAGAGAGGGGATTTGTTTTGGTTTATAAATCCTTAAAAAATTCTTTATTTTTCACAGCCTTTTTTGAGTAATTTTGAACGCTCTACCGATATTTCTCATCAACCTACGGCTATTCAAGAAAAATAAGTAGTAACCCATCAGGGATGTTTTTAGTGGCCCCACTTAAAAATTAAAAATTGAAACCCAATGCGAATTCCATGCTCTACTTCTCTCCGAACTGGATGTCCCGTAAAATGAAACTCATGTTAAACCCGCATGTTAAATTGCGACCCGAAGATCATTATTACAACTATGGAATCCCTTCAGGAGGTACAAAGGCAAGATTTCTCAAACATAGTATGAAAATCAACAACAAGACCTTCCCCGAGGTCACCCTAAAAATAACTGACTCGATTAGAAAACCGTCATCAGCTCTCACGGACGGATTAAGCCTTTTTGTTCACCCGGCGATGACAGAATCCATCGGACTGTAATCACCGAAGCATCAATATGGATGTTGGGGTTGTTAGATTCTCTCCAGAAAAAGGCAACTATTCACAAAACATTGATGGTTTTCCACCTCATCAAAACTCGTCTAGTGATTACGGGTATACATTTAACCAGATCGGAGATATTCGCATCATTCCTGTTATCGCACGTTCGATTGAAAATACATAATCCTATAAATCAAAATTGACTTTTATATCCGGATATATAAAGGAAATTTTCAGCCTAACTGAATTTTGAGGTTTTAGAATTTTTAGAAATGGGACTTGAAAACTCAACTGATGTTATTATCATCAGTGATATATTCGTAGTGATGTAGAAGTGTGATAAGTACATAACATCTCCTTGTACCGCCAGCCAGCTGAACTCTGAGACCTTAACTCGCTCGCCAGGAAGAACGCAGGGTCGAGATAGTTAGGCTTTGTTCCTCCTACTCCACAATAGGACGCAGATTGTTTGCCCGAGGCAGATGCGTCTAAAAAAGTTGATAAGAACAACAACGAGGGAATTTTTTATTTCACCCGAATGATTTACTCCGTCCGCGGGCCTACGTTTATATTGCTTCAACCCACCAAATATCTGCATTTAGTGATAGAAGGTAGGTAATACACTGAAAGTGGCGTTGCCCTTTCATTATAAACAGATACGTCGAGTTTAATGTAGCATTCTGTGGGTTCGTCGTTTTATCAACCTTCCCGCCTACAGATAACCGCTGAGCCCTCTTGACCCATAAAACTGCGTCGTCCTCCGAACGAGAGCTAAAGTTGCTCACAACTTTTCCGATCCACCAACCAGGAGCAGAATTGATGATTTTCACTGCGGGAAAATATGGACTCCCCTTTAGCAACGATGAGTTTTCTCAACGTTTATCCTGGCCCCGAGCTCTTGGAGTCGCTCATACTCCGAGTGCATCGGCTTGAATGACGTCAACTGAACCGGAGATGCTTAAGCGCTCATTTTCTTCAAGACTATTTTCCGCTCGGGTGGCCAATCTTCCAGAGCTCAGTCCTTGCCTCTTGTTCACAGTCAATTCTTAACATGAATCTAGGGAATGAGTGTGCAAGCTATGTCACGGTGGTGCGCTTTTCAGGATCACCGTTCTGTGGAATCGACAGCAAGTAACAAAACGCACGTACTGTAATCAGCTTTTTTGTTTCGTCGCTATCGCACATCAGTAGCATAACTAAGCAATAAGTTGAACTGAAAGCGGACGTTATGTAATCACGCCAGAAGATGAGGGACATTTTAGGTTTTCAGAAATGAGAAAAGTTTCTTGCAAAACCGATTTAAGACACAAGAAATCATACAAATCTGTATGCGAATTTCCAAACACAGACCAATGTCGCCAAAAATCCTCATTGAGCGCAAATTCGCTCATGGCGCCATGGGAGAGGCGCCTGATCATCAAGTGGGGCGTAATTTTTGTCACATAAATTGACGAGGTCCTAATTTGCAGTAAAAAAATTAGATAAGATATAAATTATTTAAATCAAAATAATAAAAAATCAAGTATGAGCGTTTTACGTATCTTCACGTTTTACGCATGTATTTCGCATGAATGCGTAACGAGCAAAAATTCATATTTCTAGATTTATTGCAATAAATGACTGGGGATGTAATCCCTTTTTCTAAAAAGCCCAGTCTGAATGTCCATTACAAGCTTTGACCGCAATAACTGGGGCATCCTATATATCACGTAAGAGAACCTCTAAACTGATTCAGAACTGGAGCGACGGACAACAGCGGTTAATTAAACTATACAGATCGGCTTCATGAAATGAAAACAATTCAAGAACTTGTTTACCTCTCGGCTGTCGTTTTGCCGAATAAATTTATGGCAGTGAGAGTAAAAAGAACTTATAATCCCGCCCGCTCGAGAGAATATTGCGCAGTAAAGCCCCACGACAAGGCGCGCCAAAAGGCAAGTTTTAGTTGATTTGTACGCCGAGCAGGTAGTCGGGGCCTTGAAAGGAGCCACGCATTAACGCGAAATCTCTTTGTCCTTCTTTTCCATAGCAGAGGACGCACCTAGCACCAACGAGTACAACGACCCACTGAAATGTGAATCCTGAAAACGTGAGTTGAGCCCGCTCGAGTGTCAGTTTTAATGAAGGATTCAGGATAGTGTTGTAATTGAGGACCTTTCCCTCTGTTTCAAGCCAACAAACTTCCAGAGTCCCTTGCATTGAAAATATGAGCTGGAGGCTCCTTGTTAAGGAGTTGACAAATTACAAAATATATGTACAGCTTTGAGCGACAAGAAGCACGACTTTTCTCCAACATAATGATTTGTTGCAATCAAAAAGGTTTAGTCGAGTTAGAAATGGCGACAGCCATTCGACTAAAACATTTCCAAGTGTCCCTTCACCAGCCAAGTCGCCAAGAAAACGCAGCAAACTATCCCACAAATTTTTGGTCAAATCAGAGGTATTATTGACCTCTGGCATCAAACAGAGGGTTATTAATAAGAGAATAATCAACCAAAACCACTCAGGAGATCTGCCGTATGGTGGGTTTCTAAAGCTTGTTGCTACAGGATCTTGCAGACAATCCATGTCCAAAGCTATCCACGCACCTACTCTTCAACAAGTTGCTGCCACGACTGTGTTTACAGACTCCTTTTATCTCCGTAGAACGTTGTATCAGTCCTTCAGACATATCAGTGCAGGGATCCCCGCGTTGTTTTATCTTACCGGAAAATACTGGGTCGGGTTATTGACGCACACCATGTTAGCGGTTTCAATACAAGCGATAATATCTACGAAGACACAAATATTCATTACGTAACGTCAAACAATAAAAGTAAAAATTCGAACGCGCGGAAGGTATTGTATCAGTAACATTTCTCGATAGAAATTATTTATAATTGTTGCGAACAAACGAAAAGGAAAACCGAAGAAACACGTGTGTAGGTATAATGTGTACAGATTTCCAAAAATCAAGAGCGGATTCAAACCCGGCATTTGTAAAAAAAAAAAAAAAAAAAAAAAAAAAAAAAAGCTCATCTTTCCGCCCGAACTTATTCTATACCTAGAATCCTTTCAAACGAATTTCAGAAAAATATACCTGCTACCATAAACTGTCAACGACGGCGGTGACATTCTTCGACTATCAAAGACATATCAAACGCGCAATTTCAGATTTTTTGGTAAAATAAGAGTGATTGACCTCAAACGTAAATACACGGGGTCATCATTGACATAATTATCAACAACAAGGTTCATTATTACAGATAATTTTTTTAACCAATTAGGGTATTCAAGCTGTGAAATTCACCTTAAAATGTGCATATATGCAGCGCATATGAATCCGACAACTCGATAATGCTTTTACAAGAACGGCCCTCGGGTCAGCGGGACAACCGGGACTGTCCCTGCCAACAGCGTTAACGCAATAAAGTTAGCGTTGAATACGAAATTAGACTATTGGCAAAAAATATGCGCCTTCGCGCGGTTTTTAGTTCAATGTTATTCGATTTATTCAATTTTCATATTCAGTATTCATTGCATTAATTACCTTCTCTCAAATTTCCGCCAGGTGGTTGGAATATACATGCGGGATAATTACTATTCCCAGAGGTCTTTCAAGGACTCTTCTCTCATACGCAGTACGCCGAACAAAAACCTCCGATGAACCCGTTGAAAAAAGCCGGTCTCTTCCTCCTATCCTCCACGTATCCACTCTAATTAAGCTCGCCACTCGGCGCACTTCACCGTCAGGTTTCCCACGCTTTTAACTGTATCCAGAAAACAACATCCAGTGTTTCTGAGACGACCCACTTGTCCGATCCTTCCCGCTATGTTCTCGAGGAAATTAGGGCTTCTGCATTGTCTTGACTTGCGAGTTCGACTGAGAACTTTTGCCAGCTGATCTGTTTTTTCGCTGCATCGCGAGAGTGGCTTCACACATTAACAATCTTTCTGAATTATTCGCACAACTCAACATTAATTTAGCAGATAACTTAAGTGCATTCAACATTATACCGGATAGCTCTCTTATCCTGGGATGCTACAACGGGTGTAACTGATAATAATGGGGCAAACTATACTGAAAATGGAGTGGAACGCCACCAACCGTACTTTCTACCTCAATCTGTTCCCGATTTTTCAGGGTTTTTCCTCTTCAGTACCTCACATAAAACCCAACTTTCTCAACGCTCGAAAACGCAATAGTACTTAAAACATATACAATTGATATTATGATTGAAGAAATCTTCCTATAAGGCTGCTGGAAGGTAATCAATTTCAGGGAATTGCAATCATCCATCCCCTACCCTAGTCGCGCGTGACATGATGGCACTATTTTCAAGCTGTAAAACTGTTGAGTATAAACCTTTTCTTTTCTATTAAGGAAATATTAAATTGTGTAACGGATTGAGTTGTTTCAGAAAATATTTAAATGCGCCTGGAAATTTTGACATGGTGACCAGAAAGTTTTTCAATATTTGCTTGACAAACATGTTAAACCCCGATAAGTGTTTAGAGGGAGCGAACAAAAAAGCTTAAACAACCCTTACCATTAATCTTTTCTCGAGTAAAAATAAATTTCGTTCCGTCGTGATACAGAAGCAAGTCAGTGGAGCCTACTGCCAGCATTGGGTTTTCTCTATGAAGGTGCACTTGGGCTCCTACTAAGGAGGATAAGTCCTCTCCTGATAGAAAAGACGTATTCATGATGAGTTTTTTCGTCGAGGAAGAGGTTATGTTTTTTTAAATAGTTTGATTAAAACGTTATTTTCTCTCATTGTCAGCTATAATTCAAGGCCTGGAGCCATGTTATTTTCAGTAGCAGTGGAGGAACGACGATGTCGCCGAAGCCTTACGACTCGGTTTCCGAGTCAATACGCATAATCCCTTCGATCAGCGGAAATGAAATGGGAGATCTCGAGAAACCGCAGCAATGTACGTTGAGACCGAATGAGGCAGCACACACGTTCGCCTGACCGACATCGCTAATGGCATTATCGATTGTAAGGTCGCAACAGCCATAATCTCGCGAAAGGCTGTGAAGTTGCAACAAAAATACAATGCAACGAGCCGGTAAAAGGCGACGCAGTCGAAGGACGCAGATGGCGAGTCGTTCTACGTTGTAAGTGTGTGTAAGAGGGGATGGACAGTTGGAGAGCCGACGATTAGAGAGAGGGATAATAGTGGGAGGAAGATTGTGAAAGCTGCCAGCTGATCCGGAGTGACGACAGCGCCCGGCGTTCGGGCTTCCGAATTTCCGATCCAAGTCCTTGGCCTCGCGCTCGCACGGGAGATCGCATATCGTTATCATTATCAGAACGTGAAGAGTTGATTCACTTTGCCCTCGTTTCGCCAACAAAGTAAGAGAGTAGGAGGAGCTGTCGAAAATCAAACGCCACCTGCGTCTCGTTCATCGTAAATAACAGGAACTTCCGTTGAAACAGAAAGCAATCTCTCTTTTGAGCACAATGGACTCTACGAGCTATACCATAAAGTATCTATACTTCTATCTATACTTACCTATGAATACATTTGGATGGATACCCTAATATTTGAGCCTTTTCATGCCACACCACATCTTATCAGGATGTGGTAGTGATTTTTTTAGGGGACATTTTACGAGAACGTCAAAACATGTTTTTCGCTCAGCGAATTGAATCCCCTCCGTTACCTTATCTGATCATGGTTCCAAATGTCAGACCAACATCAAGGCGGCCTCGTATGACTTTGATATGAGATTTGCGAAAATGCGATTCTACTACCCCTTTACAGCGAAGCAACAGCGTTGAGCCGAGGTTTTTCCATGCGAATAATGCCGTCGCAGACGAAGCCATTCCAGAAGATTGAAAATTCAATAATCTTTCAGCGTAGGCTTTCTGCCTGGTTTCTTATTGCCGTTTCATCTAGGTAGCATCTCTATAGCTTCATTTCATCTCTGGGAGAGGATTTCCTTCGGATCAGTGGACCGTTTCATTGTCTGCCTATTTTTCAATTTATTATTACTTACCATTCATTCTCACAGCCACCTGAACCCTCGGGAAATCTAACGAGAATCACTTCAACGCTGTTTTCTCTGAACGGGGAAACACTGCGCACATCGTGATGACAACCACTGCAAAACTCGCGTCACTGTGTCACCTTCAAGGTGGTTACGTGAACCCAAAAATTGTAAACACACTCGAAGCAGAGAGACGGAGTGACGCTAATTCCGCAACAAGTGGTTTTTTCACCTCCGTCGGGGGTCCGGAAAAAACAATATTAACTCGCGCGCAATCATTACTCATTAGCGAGACCAATTCAGCTTCAGGCTTGATGCCAGGCAACTGGGAGATTTTTTTTTTCTTCAAGAGGACGCTATGCAGGCCGCGTGCTTTAAATTTGTAAACCACTGAAGGATCTTGTCGAGTTGGCTGCTTTCGATGATTGACCAATCCTGCATGATGTACGTAATCGCTAGGCTGGCACATGGTATTGGTTTTGCAGGTTCATATCATTTTAGAGACGTACTTAGGAAGTATTTCCGCCTTCATAATTTTTAATTTCTCACTAATAAAATACACTGGAGTAGGGTAGGTAAGCAGACAATGATAGTATCTGACCACATACTAAGTTAAATAAGCCTAAGGTCGTGATACGAACTTGCACTAGATAACTGGAGGGTATCATTCTTCCTTGCCTTTTCCTGTAATGAAGGAGGCCGGATCTGGAGGTATCCGGTTTGGTGCCCGCATCTGAGTATTTTCCAGATTTTAGTGCTAGGAATGAACTGAAAACGTGGTCGAATTTGAAAACGCCACGCGGCTAAGTTTTGTAACACTATCAGCGGATTGATGAATCTACCTCTAAACCCAGCACATCATCGAAATGGAAAAAGTACTTGTATCAACACTTGTAATGCAATTTGATTGCATAGTGAGAAGGGTTAGTTATGACAGCCTTATTTTTTAACCCCACAGTCCTTACTTTTTAATTTAGAAACAAATTTAATAACATTTTTCGCCGTTCAGGATGGCTATAAACGCAAATTTTGTGTAATTTCCCGAGGGAGGGGACGACCACGGACCCCCCAAAAGTTCATGACCTGATTTGACCTCAATTAAATGTAATAACTCAACATTACCTGAGGAGGAAACGGCGTCATTGGATGCGTTTTTGTTACTCATTTGGAAAGCAACCCAAATTTCGTTTCAATATTGGAAAAGCAATCTCGAAGCGAATAGTTTCATATCCATCGAAGTTCAAATTCAGGATTACGAAAAACAACGTTGGTTGGGCTACGATGCACGGCAATTTTCCGCAACATTTGTGTTGCGAAATGTATAAATATCAGCATACAACAAAAATTAACAAAACGGAAGCTTTTCCACCTCAATCTTCTTGTTGTTGTTCTCAAGTGTTATTAGGAGACGAAAATAGCCTGGTAATCTCGGACGATATCCTCCGACGTTTAAGATTGAGAACCTACAGTTCTGTTGTCGTAAAAATGACGATTCTCTAGCCTTGCAACAGTTGCTTCTGGAATGTTTACAAGATGGATACGGTAAAGTGTTCATCTTCATCGCATTATAAGGATCTATTCCTCACAATTCTCCACATTCCACCTCACCCAAAAGTTAGAATAACAATCTGAGCAAGTTGTCGTTATGTAACAAAATATTCTCAAACTGCTTTTATTTTGCTCGGCTTAAGCAAAAATAAAGAAAAAAGCGGGGAGGGGAGGGGGGGGGGGTTCTATGAGATCAAGTGCTGCCCACAACAATCTCTTCAAGGTCGGTGACTCCGGGTGAGTCCCACTGAGTTCTCAACTCGCCTGCGAACTAAATTCTTCCTGACTTGATAGAATGGGAGACTTATCGAGGGATTTAAATGTGGCCGGAGTTTGGTCACGAGATTAAGTCAACAACCAAGTCCACTCCATCGGCTGACAAACAGGCCGGGACGGTCAGTAGCCTGTCTACGTTCGGAACGTCACGAACCAGGAAGTTCTCGGCTGCATGACGATAAATCCCAACGGTCATTCAGGATGATCTCATGAATTTTCTTTTCAATCTGCCCAACTGGATAAAATAACTTGATTATTATTATTATTATCACTACGAATTCTCGTGGACCCACAACTGAGCGTTATGAGAACACAGTAAAACATCAAATCGTGCAAAGATGTAAATTGAAAAATCTTAAGATAAGTACCTTAGTTCTAGAAACCTCGAAGATGACGATCGGCAAACATTGCTCCACCTTCACCGTAATTCAAGGTAGAACTAACGACGTTTCCTCTTTGTATCAAATGAGTTCGTTTGGAAATGCAACTTCATAAGGGAGACGATTGAGCACAAGAGCAACAAGCCGAATTCCGATGGCAGTAGCAAGAACACACAAATCGAGTCAACTAGCATTGACAGAGGACAGAAAAACGCTCGTCACTGTTCCTACTCCTAAAAATTACACATTTATCCAGATTTCCACAAATCTTGCAGTACCAGCTTTGCTCCTGCAAGCACTCTCCTGCCACTACACTACCAACACTACAGGATCAAGATTGGGATTACCATCAACAAGAACAATAATGGTAATAACTGTCGAAAACAGGTAAAAGGAGCGGGTAGGATAAGGAGAGAGGCTCTAGAAGGGGAAGAACCCTTCCCCAACTAACCTAAGAGTAGGAAGAAGACACATAGGGAAGGAAAGTCAGGTCAACAGACCCTGATTCAGCCCCACTCACTTTCTTGGATGGATCCTTCCATGAATAATAGGAGCCAATGGAAAGGAGGCAAAGAGGGATGAGAGAGTGAAGCCAGTGGTCATGCTATCCCTGCGGCTTTCCCATTCAATGCGACACTTGAGCTGCGAGGGGTTTATTAGTTGTTTTTGTTCTTGGTAAATTTTGAAAATACAATGACATACAAGGTTTGTTTCACCGCTAATGAGGTGTCCAACCAATTGTACCGGTCGTACCCATGGCGCGTTCCCGTACAGCGCTGGAACAAACCTACAGAATTTACTAGATTCAGTGCTGGTGGCAGGTGAAGAGCAAATCTCAAGAACTGCCGCATCCTCATGACTCGATATGAGTTTGAGAGACATCAAACACTTAAGATATATTTCCGTACGAACTACCAGCAAGATCAGTAAGAGCTGAATAGAACTCGTAGTTATCGTTTGGATTGTATTGTGGGTGTCGCTAGGTCGAACCGTCGTCATCCCATATCGACCCGCTGCTCTCGGTCGGGGTTCTGCTGCAGTAGTCGATTTTCCGATTAATAAAACATTAAAAACATTATCTACTCGTCCACGATTCTTCGTATGTTATCAGATTGCAAAAATAGTAATTAAAGAGAACAATAATTTAAGAGATGAAACATATGGCCTTCATATATTTTTAACCACCTTGTTCTCAAAATAATGATTACCTAGTTTTTGTTTGCTTTTAATGTACCTTCAAGTTGTGTTATTTTGACTGAAATGTAACCGCAGATGGTGGCTATGATAATGCCGAATGACTAGGGGAGTTTGATAAAATATGATGTTAGGTAAGAATCTCTCAATGAAACATTTTTTGAATTTCTCAGTTCATTTTTCACAATTATTGTACTGGTATCACCGTACTGGGTTCCTTAAATGTTAGGATGTGTGCCTTGGTGAACATCCCTATTTGGAGAAGTTCGTAGATGTTATATTGAATCATGATTATGATTTTCTAATGTACCTACCAAAGATGGGATATGTTACTTATTTTGAACCCCTACACTACTTCCTTATTGTCTTGGCGAGCGTTGTCACTCAACAGGCGAAGGAGACAAGACTTGTATGATAGAATGAATAAATCAAAACCGCTCAAACTGCATGAAAATCATCCTCAGCACCGGACTAAGTAAATTAAATGAAATGATATTCGTCATGGAAATGAACGAGGAGGATCGAATCTCCCAAACTTGTTAACCTAAGAGAGAAAAAAAAGTAGTAGATTTATCCAACAAATTTTCAGCATCGATTTGGGAACAGCCATTCTGAGGCCACAATTTGCTGGTTCGACGAGTAAATCGCCTTCTGATTGGCAAAAAGTCCTTGAAATGAATTGGCAACGGGACGGTTTTTCACTCAAGATCATTTCTTTTGATTAGATCTCGCGGAGGAATGTACTTGAATGTGGACACTTAAGAAACTGTTTTGGCGTGAAGTTCGTCCGCTTTCTTTTTTTATTGGTTGGTAAATGAAATTCACCAGTTTGATCACCGAATTTAAAGAAAATGAATTGCCACGCTGAATCGCAAATGGGGCTCGTCTACGTCATTCAGGTGCGTCCACCTCTTCGAAAATCCGAAAGGCAAACCGAGCTAAAACAGAACAGGACTCGCTGAGTTGCTTCGATGCACACGGGACTCATCGGCTGATCCACGAGGGTCTCAATTGGACGTAAATGCCGATACGCCCTCATCTCCCGCAGGGGGAAATGCAATGAGGCAACTCACTTCAGTATTTTGATGGCCTCAGACGACGAGACAACGTTTGACAACAGGCTAGGGTTGCCGGATTGCTTCCGAGCCAGCGTAACCACATTCTCAACGAAAATAATCGTTTTGCTGCAAAATCGAAATGTTTTACTCGAGTTTCGCGTCACAGGGCCTCCAGAATAAATTTGCTTTTGCTTCCGTTTATCTGCCTGCGTACATTCCCTGGCCTAGTATTCAGGGATTGTTCGGGTTCAAATCATCTTTATCGCAATAACACGCATTATCATAACGCGATTTTCTTCTTACGGTCACCGTACCTTTAAAATCGTCTAAAAATGGTTTGGGGAAAAAAATTAATGTAGGTTTAATTGCATAAATGATTACCTATCCATAATTCCCCTGTTTTGGAGCCAATATCTCTACGATAAATATTCAGGGACAGTCTTAAATAAAACAAAACTTAAGACCGTACGTCCCTACTTTTTCTAGATACTTGGAAGAAGCCAATTTACTTTTATCGAATCCATTCAGGAGCGTCATACAATTTTTATACGAGGACGAAACAGAATGGCAGAGTGCGGAAAGTCAGAACACGCGTTAGGTCTTCAGCCCTGCGTACTACGCGGCCCACGTGGGAGACTGGTTGCCCTGTATTGTGCACAAACGATGTCAACGGCCTTTTATTTCGCCTGTGAACCGCCACGAATCGATTCGCCTTTTCTCGTTCGTCGGCCGAAAAACCTGAAACGAATCGCGGAGGCCTTTCCCTTCGATTTCCCTTGTAGGCGAAAACACCTGGTACGAAACAAGAGGCAACAAAGCCCGACAGGAAGAGAGTTGAGGCGAATCTGAGACGAACCAACGGCCATTTTCCAAAGAGGGGTACGTGCCAGGGAAATCTCGGAGAATTTGCCACTACCGGCCTCCTATTCAATATTGTTTGTCAAATTCGTCAACAATGGCCTTATTATCGATCGCAGAGGAAATGAGCTTACCGAGGGCACACAAAACAGTGAATTTGTATGAGTATATTGGCTGCGAGTAGTCCGCGCCCTGCACACCACGATCCTGAAAAATCCACTTACGAAACCACTTTTTGACCACAATCCGAGCGAGATAGTCATAGAGTGCAGAAAACCAATTCTAATCAAGAGAAAAAAGGCTGGATCATTCATCGCCTTGGAAACATTATTAAATTAGGGATCTACACACTTTTAAATGTAAAGAAATACATGTAGTCCAGCCAACGAATGAATGTAGGATGTTCGCGAAACGTCGCTGTTTATCACTTCGAAAACTTGAACGTGAGGGAGAGCGGGAGAGAAGGTCCCATTTTTTCGTTTTTCGTCCTTATCTCGTAAACAGTTCATTTTTGAGGAAAAACCTCCAAAGAACAAATGAAAGCTGATAAAATTTTCTACAACTTTGATAACATAGTCATTTTTAGTCAAATCCAAACCGTCATTGAAATATATGCTCTGAAAAATGCAATGTTGCAAACAATTTGTTTTTACCTCGTTTTTTTTCTCTTTTTAACCATCGAATGATACGTCGTAAATCATAAATTCTAGAAAACTTATTAATAAATTAGTGAAAAATTTAATTCCCGAATTGATATGACCCAGTCGTAAATTTCTAACAAATTTTATAAGTTTTGCAGGAAACATTGAGATGTCTTGATTTTAAGATTTCCAATTCGAAATTCGATATTTTCAGTAATTTTGAATTTCATCTTTTTTTTCTTTTTTATCTACAATAAGAGCATACATCGGAAACCACGAAATAAACTTTTTGTCCAGGATACCGACCGTATGAAGAGGGTGGCGGAACAGGCACTAATTGACTCGCCATACTGTCCCACTGACATAATGTGGCGTCAATTGGCTAAAATTTCATTTGTGAAATGTGTGCTTTGTTTTTCATTTGGCTACTCTATGAAATTAAGCCAGTAAGAAAATGTCTATAACAAAAAAATTGCGCCCGAACAGGGACTCGAACCCTGGACCCTCAGATTAAAAGTCTGATGCTCTACCGACTGAGCTATCCGGGCAGCTGTTCGTCACAACCTAGAAGCCTTTTGTAGAGCTACGATTCACCTATAAATTGTAAATATCGTTAAATATCAACAAATTTGCCATCTCAAGAGTTTTATTCTTATCGCATTCATACGTCATCGGGACGCGCTCAAATGTACATTGGTGCACACTGCTCACAGTTATTCTCGTTTCACATGTTTATTGTGTTCGTATTACACCAAATTGCCCCCCCCCCCTATTACTAACATTGCATTCATCTTTAATTAAGTCATCATTGTATAGGTATGCAGTTCTTATTTTTGTGGAGTACGACCAGCGAAATATTCGTTCAAAACAATAAAGCTTCAAAAAAGGAACCATAAATGTAGTTCTTTGATGTGTACAACAGAATTGTTGAGAATTTTGTTAAAGTAAGAACTTGTCACATATTATTCTGAAATAGGTGAAATTTTTTCCGATTTGCCTCAATTCATTATCACTTCAGTGAGGCGAATTACGGGGCATTGTCAGTTGGTCACTCACCTTTTGAGAGATGAAAGAAAATGATGCAAAAACGAGAAGGGCGCACGGTTACGCCAAAACCTGCACACAAAATAACGACAGTTAGTGAAGGAACCGGATATTGTGCATTGATATTTCGTGCTGAGAATATTAATTTGAGGCGTTTGGTAGTACGGCCAAATAGAGAGGAGGCCTCATTTCAACACCCGTCCGTCCACGGGATTTCCCGCAAGGATGTTTAGCGGAGTTCTTACTTGTTTATACTTTTAAAATAAGATACAACTAATTCAAACAAAAATGTTTAAACAAAAAATTCAAAATTTTCGCTGGCATTTTAGAGCTTTTACTAAACAAATTCGCTTTTGTGTCTGCCAGCCCACATTTCCTTACCACAGCGATTACATCCAGAAGTTTTAGGCGATTTCAAACAACCATTCGGAATTGTTCTGGTTCAGACGGTCTCCTACCATCTTCATCGGAATCGTATCAACAATACCCGCTAATGTGATTCCCTTGTCACCATTAGTATTGAACGGATTCGGGCAGCAATATACAATATATGTGTAAATAATGTGGTACTAATAGGATCTATTATCGTTAATGGCACTTTACACTCACACTCTCAATCTCTAGTCAATCGTTTTCTGTGGGAGAGTGTATGAATTTCAGAGGTACTCAATAAGAATGAGGAAACAATTTAGAGAAACGAGCAAATGAAAGGGTTTGACAGACACAGACCCTGCACCCCCTCAAAATTATAATTTTGTAGTCGATAGACTGTTCTAGCTGATAGACTACAGTATTTTAGTTAACAGTATATAATGGTGCAGTTGAGGGACTACAATATTGTAGTTGAGAGACTATTGTGGTTGGCAGACTGCAATACTTTACTCAAAAAAAATCTCAATCTCCCCGATTCGGCTCAAAAAAAATTTTTTTCTGGGCGTTTCAAGGTGTCTAGATCAAAATCAGCGAATGTCCGTCCGCCGTCCACGCCGATTTTGATCATAGAAAATTTCCTAAATATCTAAAATTCGGGTCACCGACCCGAACGTTTTCGGCTCTAGTTGGTCCTCGAAACTTTTCAGCCCGATCAGATCAAATTACCTACATTTTCGACTAAATTTTGGACGCTGAATCCAATGGTCCCGGAAAGATTGGCGCCCACCGGAAGATCCATCTATTCATTTTGAATGTTTTCAAGATTTCTGGTACCCTACCTAGGTTTGCGGGTTATCATTTTCCACTAATTTTTGGACGCTGAATCGATTCGAATGAACCTCAGTTTACTATTACTGTGATTTATTTTCAAACAAGGTAAATTTGTTAAAATGCTAACTGTTTTCTATATCCACTATTTTCAACAAACTTTTTTTTTATTCCACTTATTATTTTAACTGTTCATTATTTTTGATCAAAAATGTGTAATGCCGAGAAGTCGAACTTTTGAGCAGTCTCAGTTTTTATAGAACACCACGGAAAAAAATTTGGAAGTAAGAGTTGACACCGCGGTACGTCTGCTGATTTAATCGTTTTTTGGTGGAAAAGGTTTTGCAACATACACGAGTCGTTGAGATTTTCAGCAGTTTGAATGAAAATAATGGGCTGAACAAGGGTTGTGCGGCCATTTCGTCAGTGGCAAACAAAGAATCAGCTGATGGGCTTAGCAGTCGAGTCGGGGAGGGAAAACTTGTTGTTAAGGAAGGTCGACCCGTGGGGTGGGGGTGGGCGAGGGGAAGCGCCTTCCACCTCCTCGACCCCTGCGCCTCACAGCTGACGACCAAAACAAGAAAATCAACAATAAAGGCAGAACCCAGGCCTCCCGTGCCTATGACCCCAGTGCGCCATTCGGCGGCCCTCACCGACCCCGTCAGTGCACGGGGACACCTGTGCAAGGCGGAGGACCCACACAATGAGAAAACAATAAAGGATCGCCTGAGAGGAAAAAAGCACAAAACTAAACCCCCTCCGAGTCAATCGATCGACCCTCCTCGAACGGGGCATCTACGAGTACTTTGATTTGAGATCAGCCTCTCACAGCCAGCTGCTGAAAAGACGCAACATAGTCTGAGCCCCAGTCAATACTCAACTCCGTCATCACTGTCACCAATCAAATTGATCAAACCCTATCGTGGCAACGAATAAGCTGTCTACTGCTCGTCGGACATCACAATTCAATAAAAACTCACCTTCATGTTTCTTTCTTCTTCTGTTTATTAACCTCAGCACTTGATGCGATTTGCTACCACAGGCGGAATTTCATTTTGCGACTCGCAGAGCGACATTAAACATAAGCCACGGCAAACAAGATCGCGCTCAAGACGTCTCTTCGCGACGCAGGGGTCGAGAGGAGAACTGTTGTTTCGATTATTCCCCGCAACACGGGGGAGAGCGGAGAGGAGATGCAACGAGGAATAGTGGGAGGGGGCACCTTCTTGCGCACTCCATCTGCGCAACTCCTTTCTTTCTTCCTGTCCGCTCGTTTCCAGAGCCCCGAACCCCCGTTGCTCCTTTCCCGGAGGCGGGAACTCCCTAAGCCGTTCCTCCTCTTCCGAGACGCCTCCTGATGATCTCCGCACTAGGGATGGGTATCGATGAACAAGACATCGATTTTCCATACCGATGTTTTCCTCCACATACTATTGGTGTTTCGATGTATTGATTGTTTTGTAGAAGGAAAACAATTTAATTACTAACACTAAACACTCGCCTAGTCTAGGTTTGTTATTCCTTGGTTTTTGATGCCAGAGGTCAATCTCTCCGATTGGCCCCAAAATTTGACAGTCCACGTTTCATGATATCCACATCAAAACGCTGCAAATTCTATCCCAGGGCACTAATTCCTGGTCTAATTCCTTAGACCAGGGACACGGGGAAGGTGTCCCCGGACTCATTCCATTCGATTCAGCGCCCAATATGTAGTGGAAAATAATTCTCCACATGCCTACATAGACAAACAACAAACATTGAAACTTAATATTACTCTAGGAGATGGAGCCAAAAATTGGGTCTTATCGCCTCATCATTTTTTTCGTGATCCTCTTTTGCCATCACGAGTGCATAATTATGTGTATCTTGTTCTTACATTGACCGATGGAAAAGTTTCAGTTTACTACCCCTTGAATAATCAACCTATGAAATCATGCCAGAGGTCAACTTCTCCGGTTTGTCCCTAAATTTGACAGTTTACGTTTCATGTCTATATATTAAAAAAATAAAAAAAAAAATGCTGCGAATTCTTTCACAGGGGTTGTTATTCCTCGAAACAGCAGTATGGAGACTTGACTTAATCGATTCAGCATCCAAAATTTAGTGGAAATTGATACACCACGCGCCCAGGTACCAGAAATCTCAAAAACTAGCATTCAAAATAGGAAGATACATAGATATAGATAGATAGGTATACACCCATTTTGACCCATAACCTCTTCCGGTGGGCGCAAATCGTTTCGGGACCCATTTCATTGGATTCAGCTTCCAATATTATGTCGAAAAGGATACCACACACGCCTAGATCGCCGAAAATCCAGGAAATCCATCTTTCAAAAAACTCATTCTGCCCCCCCCCCTCCCCCCCTCAATTTGGTTCGATTGCGCTGAAAAGTTTTGAGGACCAATCAGAGCCAGAAACGGGTCCCTGACACAAATTTCAGATTAAAAAAAAAATTGTCTACTACCAAAATCGGCGTGGCTGGAGTAGAAAATTCTAGTAAGGGTTTTTTCCAAATGACAGAATTCAGAATGTGTTTTTCAGAACAAATTTGTCTCAGAAAAATAAATGTCAATCTAAAGCAGAAAATACTTGAACAACTCATTCATAGTTGAGAAAGGAAAATGGTTATGAGAAAGGCAAAATAAAATTTTGAGCTCGGAACTATTTTTATTGTCAACAAATACGAGTTTAACAAATGAGGGTCGAGTGAAAGTTAACACTTCAGGTTAAATCACACGTACGTAGCAGCTAACTAGAAAACGCGTGTGTAAACGCACCTCGGAACAGTTAACACGTACAGTAGACGACACTAATCCGCAACGTGTCCGGCAGGTGCAAAAGAGGTTTTTCAAATTGCAGTAGGTGGCGATCCTGAGATGAGATTGAATCGAGTTTCTACGCGCAGCCAACCTGTGGAAGGGATCAAGTGATAAGTTTTTGTTTAAACTCAAGCGCCGATCAATGTGTAACAGCGGCAGGACGCAGTCATATCGGCACAGAAAATGAACGTTAATTACACACGAATTCAAGGTGCTTTTCGTCAATAAATATCGCCTTGTTCTTGAAAAACCTACAAGGAATCGAGTTTCTGCGACTAAAATTCCCTGAAATGCTTCGATAATTCTTTAAAGCAGGGAGTTTAAATTCTACGGGAGAAAGGCCAAGCTACTAGATCAGCCTTCCGACATTGACGTTTTTTGTAACTTGTATTGACATTTTTTGTGCACATTTTTCTTATTCCTAAGGTGAACAAAAAGAGGAAATGTAGATTTTCAAACTAATATCAAGAATCCTGCCAGAGCAAGAAGAAAAGGACCATCAAAGAGTTGACTGATAAGAACATGGTGGCTCTTAAAGCAGACAAAGGTAATAAAAACAACAGTTATCTTAACAGGAGGGGGTTGCATTACAAAAACTGTATCTCATTTCAAGGATAATAATTGTAGGAAGCTCTCAACAAGTAGTTATAAAATGATTTTTCAATGGTGGTTAATAAGTTAACTTTTTAAAAAAATGTTACAAACCGAGTCTGATGAAAAATGAACTCTCATCCGCCTAGGCTCTGTTGCCTTCCGAAAATCCATAGGGTAGGAACACCGATGAGGCCACTGGTCTCGTACATCGGTGTCCCTCCTTATAAATTGTCAAGAAAGCAGAATTAATTATTCAGAAGTAGGATCCAGTTCGATGAGGTCAGCCTTTTTACCAACATTGATGTAGCTACTTCCAGAGATGAGACAATATGGTGATCCTCGAATCTAATCTTATTATATTTAAAAAAGAAGAACTCTGCAACTTAATGTCCGTCTGTATGGATCAGAATTATTTGTTACTTGATGGGAAGTACTCTCAACCAGGGCAATGGGTTTCTCTCGATCACCATTGCTTGCGGATATTTACATGAATTACCTAGATACCAAAGTTTTTGAAAATATTGACTCAGACAACGTGATTTATCTCGATGACAATAATTTCATGGCATGGATTAATGATTGAAAATATAGCTGTAACTTTTTATTAACTTTCTATTTAAAACAAAATTATAATTAAAAAAAAAAACAGAAGCCTGATTTTATTACCTCTGCTCGACCTCCCTAGGCAAGTTTCATCAGCGTCTCCTTATTTACGATTTTGTTTTAGTATTCTAATTGGAATGATAAAACCCTTGTATTCGATAGACAAAAAAAGCTCTCCCCAAACGTTCATCATTCGTATTAAGATCGGAACAGGTGATACGCGTCAAGTTTCTTATTTCGGCAGTCCTGCGTTTCTTGATTGTGCATCAGCATTTCAAATGTGGATCAAGTTGATGCGAGCTAAGAGAATAATGATTCTACAGGATTGTTAGTTCTTTGCATTAGCTGGCCTTGGCATACATTTTAAATTTCCAAAAATGGCCTGAGATTGGGAGCGCTCTAATACACAACCTAAAAGTTTCCACGTAGTGACTTATCCGCCTCGAAACACTACCTACATGGGCACTCAATACCTAACACCGTGAGTACCAGGAGAGCTCAAACGTTTCTCAAACCCATAAAGCACCCGACGACCTTTCGGTTCTACTTCGTATTGCAATTCCTAAGATTCTCTTTTCAGCAGGTGACCAACCCCAGGTTGCCTCCACGACCAAACAGTACCTTCGACCTTAAATCACTTACAGCTTGAAGTTTTCACTACTAAATGTATCCGTAGAGGAACCCTTCAGCGTGGGCTCTGCCCGAGTCACGGAGACTTTTGATGCGCCTCCCGATTGGCTCCAAGTCGTTGTAACAGCGGTCGAAGACGCGGTCGACAACTGCGGCAGCTTCATCAGCAGACACATTGCGGACGGCGACTATGGACATGATTGCTTTCGATCGAACGCAGTGCTGAAACATTGCAAATCATAAAAACAGAACTTAGACACCATTTGAAATAACTGTCAAAGACAATTTGAAACCCAAACGAGAATTGGACTAGGCCCAATACATTTTTCTTTTGATTTCATCCATCGAGCAAAATTGTGAGCTGCCTCCACATTAGACAAGAGCATTCTGAGTAGCGTGAGTGAGTGGGGCCTCCTAGGTGAAAATCGGTAAAATAATAGCTATGAGCAAACTGGAGGGACTCCTGCAAATCTTGCGTTGGCAATTAGGGCAACCAGCAATTTGAATTATATTCTTGCCCGTAGAACGGCGAGCAAGAATATTATGCAGAAGAAGGGCTTCCTTAGACACATTTAACCGGTAAAAGAACCCCCTGAGCCCGCAGGCAGAATAAAAATGTCTTGGGTTAAAAAAAAAAAAATCCTAATTAGATACTAATCTCATACTCTAGGAGCCAAGCCAGGTGAAGCACACCCCACTATATTCACCTCTCCCTCAACTCCCAACTGAGCAGCCCACAGAAGACAGTAATTTTCATCATTGCAGAGTATCAAGATGTGGCTTTAGAATCCTACGATTTCAATTTTTGCCAGAACAAATTATTGAGCTTGATATTATTAATCTGCTTCTCTTTTGAGCTCTTCCCGACAAGGGATAAGGCGACCTGAGCAAACTGGAATTCGCCGGATGGGTTATTCTGGGGACTGATTCGTGATTAGGTAGCCCCGAAAAGGAGGATTTTTATAGAGCTGTTCTACATGCGAGACATTGACTCATGAGTTTCAAGGAAAAATCCATCGCAAACTTACCTTGTGTCTGTCAACGAAATTGAACGGCGTACAATCTCCCTGTAACATGGCGCTCATGAAACTGCAGTGCGTCAGATTGGCAGCTCTGATTTCTGTACACGCGAGGTGTTCGAGGTTTCTAAATTCAATTTGATTCCGGCAATAGTCGAACATGTGGATCATTTCGTGAGTGAGGATGCCTTGGATGACGCCATCATTTCTCGAGTTGTTCTGACAGATGACAATCTGTAAAGGATCGTAGCCAAATCAATCGGCAGAAGTTGAAGTCATACGTCGACATGCTAGAGAAATTGGTTCCGTAACAGTAGTTTCCGCCTCCGTCTTTCGCATAGGTTTAGTGACGGTATGAATCAGTTTTAGAGGTTGATGAAAAAATTACCTGATTGGTTTCGGGATCGAATCCACCGCTCACCTGGGGATGGCAAACTTCACAAACAACGTGTCGTCTCATGTCGATTTCACTGAAATAGAGAATACATCCAATGAGCGAACATAAAATCGCATAACAGAGGCGTAGAAGAAACGATTTTACAATTTTACAAAAAAAAAAAAGTTACACCACAAAATACCGCTCAATACCCGTAACCCCCAGCAATCGGTCCGGGATCAATCAATCGATTAAGCCACCGATGTTTAGAAAATAACATCCCACACTCCTAGGTCCATAAACATCACGAAACCCCATTTTCAAAGTACCAATTTTCACCCTAAACTTCCCTTCGTGGGCGGAAATCTGGCCGAACATTGGTTTGGAACCAATGAGCGCCCACATAGAATCGATGTGGGAAATCTTGGATTTATTAGAGCACTTTAGAGGGTGGCCACGGCCTAGATGGATATCATACGGGCTCGGGTTGAGAACCTACAAACTTAGAACATAAATGCATGGAGACTAATTTAAACCTCGGACCAGGCGCATGGAGATTAATTTCTTCAACATGAGGAAAATCGGGGAAACAGTAGATGTGGCGGGTCCCTGATCCATTCCAATCGATTCAGGGTCCAAAATTTAGTGGACAATGATACCCCACTGGCCTAGATCGCCCAAAATCTCGAAAATCCATTTTTAAAAAAACTTATTTTGACCCCTACCCCACCCGATCGGGCTGAAAAGTTTCGAGGACCGTCCTAGGCCGCGAGCAGACCCCTGACCCAAATTTCAGATTTTTAGATAATTTTCTACTACCGAAAACGGCGCGGACGGTGAGCGGGGGACGGACATTGAGCTTTCTTGATCTAGACACCATGAAACGTCCAGAAAAAGTTTTTGAGCCGAATCGGAGAGGTGCTTTTGCATGAAAACATAGGTTGATCATTCAAGGAATAACCAACCAAAACCAAGGTTCAGGAGGGCATTTTTTCGTTGATGTGAATAGGAGGGTGTACTGTTGTAACAGTATTTTAAATATGCAAAATGGCCGTAGAAAACTCAAAATCGGTCCGTGAACATTTGAGAATTGGCCACGCATTCTGAAGGATTATCCCTACTACACTACTGACATATTTACGTATTTTTAAGAGTATTTTTGCTGTTAAATACCAGATAACTTACCATCCAGATGCTTTCAGGGCTCCTGCCATCAGTTGCACTAATTTGCCTGGAAACAGAAATTTAGTGGAATTTAAGCAATTGTGACACTACTTTTTTTAGTGGGGTTTCACGTTGCAACACGTTTCATAACTAGTTTGAATTTACATTTTATAACATTTTACTTATTTAGGGTTACCTAGCACCAATACGTTGCTCTAAAGCTGACCGTCTGCAACCCAGATACCCTCGAATAGCGTCAACTAATCTCGGTCAAACAAATAAAGAGTTCTAACGAGCAGTCATGCCACTTGCAGCCACGATAGCTGCCAGCCAATTGACAGGTTCGGCCTAGTCACGCTGGTCTTCCCTGATCTGCACCAATGCTCTCTAGAAAGACCATGCGCCACAGATGCATAGGATAATGCCAAACGCAAAAGACGTAACCCTTTCTGAACTGGATAACGAACAGTGGCATGTAAGGGATCAAAGGAAGGAATTTTAAATTCCACTCCGGAGTAAGCGTAAGAAGAAACCGATTAATCACACGATTAACTAAGTCTCTAAGGGGTCCTCTTGTACAATAATAGTAGTAAAATCCACAAAAAGAAACTTGGGCATTTAGTGCCAATCTGTAACATCCAACGACACTGACCTCCACAAGCAAACTACTTGGTCCTTCATTCGTAGCAATATTACATGTAATTTGCGGGTATTCCACGACGTACTTGTGAGAAAGCAATTTGAGACTTTCCGCTCGCACTTGATCCGGTCGTACTCTTCCTTGCCCTGGTAGCCTGACAATATCCCACTCCACGTTCGCTCGTAGGTGCCTTTCCTTTCAGGGAACAAACTGTAGCCGAAGTCCTCATTTTTATTTTCCGTAGATTCTTCATTATTTCTTTCGTCGGTCATTCTGTGGAACGGGTTTATGGAATGGCAGTGAGAAAGCGTCACGGCATACGGAAAATCTTTGAACAATAAGTTTTTCAACAGATGAGCATTCCTACTTGGGTGTCTGGAACAGTTCTTGATTGCCGCCTATATCATGGGCAATTACAGCACAGAACGTCGGGGAATAATAACAACCAACTTTTATACTTTACGAATAGAGACTAGAGAGTTTTCTACATGGAAGAAATCATTCCATGATGCCAATAACCAATCTAGAAAACGGTCATTTGGGAAGGTTCTGTTTGTTGAGGTGGTTGTGGTTGGGCTCTCGACTTTCGATTTCGATACCTCCCGGTCATCCTAAAAACCGAAACTAGATAACTTCAGAGTTTGCTGGCGTCAAAGTCATTACGACACTTTGCATCTACAGAACCTTCCCCCATTTTCCATGGCATTCTACCCTTCCAACTGAAATTCATGCATAAGTTGTGAAGGATCAGGCAAAATATATCGAACTAGGGTTGTGGTTGCGCATCAATGATCGAATCATCGATGTTTCGGTTCCGATGTTATGCTAATTGGGCATCGATTTTTTTTATTCAACCTCGATTAGCTTAATGGAGTCTTACAGCGAATGGTCAATTGAAACATTTGAAGGAGAAAATCATTTGAAAGTCATCCAACATCGACGTTGTATCTGTTTCCTGGGCAATTGTTTTCTACATCGATATTGACCTTCCGATTTGCAACTCGCAAACCAAACAGAATGACGTAGCCATGGAAAAAATCATTTCGGTTGGTTATACCTTGATTAATCAACCTTTGTTTTCATGCAAAAAGTCAACGTCTCCGATTCAGCCCAAAATGTTTTTCTGGGCGTTTCAAGGTGTCTAGATAAAAATTAGCAAATGTCCGTCCGCCGTCCACGCCGACTTAGGTAGTAGAAGTTATTCTAAAAATCTGAAATTTTGGTCAGGGGTCTCTTGGTTCATGGCTCAAGTTGGTCCTCGAAACTTTTCAACCCGATCGGACCAAATTTAGGTGGGGTAGGGGTCAAAATGTGAATTTCGAAAAATTGATTTTTGAGATTTTTTGCAATCTAGGTGTGTGGGGGGGTATCATTTTCCTCTGGACGCTGAATCCAATGAAAAGGGTCCCGGAACGATTAGTGCCCTCAGTATGAGGCTATGGGTCAAAATGGGTGCCATTTTTACCCATTTTGTATATGTGTTTTCAAGATTTCTGGTAACTAGGCGTGTGGGGTATTTTTTTCTTTCTTGGACGTTGCTGTTGTTCTTGCCGATTATGTCGACTTCTTCTGACTTTGGGGGCGGAACTCGGTAATTTCTATTGCCCGCCCTCCCTGAGTCCGTGCACCTGTAGATATAGATCGAGATACAGTATGGATTCTCCTATGAGGAAATTTCCTGGAAATCAACAAATTAAAACGCTTTTCATGAGCCACTGGAGACCAACTGGCTACAAGCTTGACCCCCCAGATAAGAGCTGCAAATTATTCCACAATGGTTTATTATTCCTAGGCTGCAAGTCATCAAGCAACTGGCCATCACCAGTGGCTAAAAGAACATTTCAACGAAGAAGCTGTCCAGCTTTGCTGGTCTTCTGATGTTGGCGACCTTCTCAGACAACTCATGCCTTAATGGTCAGTGGCAGTCCCAGGATACCGCGCAGTCGTTTTTGGCAGCAGATCTGATTTTGCATTTTGGTCAGGCACCTCTCCGGCTTTAGTTGGTCCTCGAAAATTGTCTACCCAAATTCGGTGAGGGTAGGGGATAAAATGGTTTTTCTATGTTAGATATTGAATCGATTGGAATGAGTCCGGGACACTCCACACTAATTGTTTACCATTACCCTAGCTCCAAGGAATAATAAACCATTGTAGAATAATTTGCAGCGTTTTCTTATTGAATCTTGATATTGGTTACGCCAGGAAACTGTATCAATATCCTCAATCCTCATTCAACATCATAACCTTCTGCTCCTATGAAAGGACTGGACTGATAAATGAATATTTCATTCGACTGTCGAGATTATGAGAAATATATTGGCCGTTCAGTATAATTAATCAAGGGAAAGCAATTCAACACCCAATGCCTCATTTTTTCATCTTCTTTTTGTGATTATTTTTACCCTTATTGAAAAACCGTTTACGGAGACCCATCGCAGACTCAGTATCGTCGTCCATACCCTCTGCACCATGACCCCGCTTCCTTTTGGATGACTTGAAATCTGTCATGTCGCGTAGTTGCTGAAATAAGAATGGGAATATATAAATTTATAACATTGCTATAAGATAACTACTCCAAAGTTCATTGGAGCCTGGAATTTTCATTTATTTATTTATTTTTTTGTTAGGGATTCATCTATACCTTGAACATTTTCCAGGAATTGAAAAAAAAAACTAGCTGAGCGAGGCAATCTTAGTAATTATGGATACGTACAAGTTCAAACAGCATCAGTAAGTGCTAATTTTTCATCAAGTCATAAACTAAATACCTTTTCGTTCCCGATCCTCACACGCCAAAATGGGTATTTTTACAATCAGTTAAGTTTTTTCTAGAATATCGTCGCACGGGTTATCGTATTGATTCAATTTCGGACTACTGCGTTGATTGGTATGGTGCTCAAACCAATAGTAGCAAATTCACGGATTTCCCTTCCAATGGGGATCTATGAAGGAACCATTGGCTTCTGGTGATCCACTCTTTATGCCCGTTTATACGTTTTGCATAATCTTCGAAGATATTCACGTCCTCGTAGGATGTTTTTCTTCAGGAAAAACCCCAGATAACCCCATCTTAACGACTCACGTCCCTGGTTCACGAAAGGGGTGTTGGACCTAGAGTAGCTGTTGCTAAAAGGCAGCACTCCCCTCATCTAGCCTAATATTCGTTTGTAATAAGTCTTCCAATTCGTCGCCTTATAAGCATCTTACAGCAACGACGCAGGTGAGACCAATGATGATTCTGACATTTGATTAGTTTTTGAGGTTTGTTGATGTGGAACGGGTATCAATGGGTATGATACCATTGTTGAGAGGACTGCGTTTGGTTGAAAAATACGCATTGATTCACTATTGGATTTTCAAAAGCACCTGTCTCATCATTCCCAGGAGTTTCTTATCATTAGCTTCAAACAAACACGTAGGGGTGTGTGGGCTTACCCCAGCAGCAGTACGCTTGGCCTCCCCGACCCTTTCTTCCAAACACATAACCTCCTCGTCACGCGTTTCATAAAGAGGCAACTTCTTCCCTATCAGGTGTTCAATCCGTTGGTACAGTTCCACGTCGTACTGAAAAAAATCAATAAATTCGTTACTGTTGGAGCTAGAACGAAGACATCTGAAAATACACGGGGTACATGGAATTAGTCCTAGATAAGCCATATGTTTGAGAAGGGATATTGCAATGGATCGATATGAATTTTTTTGAAAATCGAAGTCTCAAAATGTTCTCCAAAGTCTACAATTTTTGGAATATATTGAGAAAGAAGAGAAATTTTCAACTAGTTTCAAGACAACAGCGTGTTTAAACGTGCACACTTCCACACCATTAACAGGCTTATGAATGCCGCCATGTTACGTCATTTTAGGCAGTAGCCTTCTAACAAAGCAATTGCGAGAATACGTTACCTGCGTAACAAATGTTACAGCTTTCCCTGCACGACCAGCTCGAGCTGTCCGCCCTACTCGATGGATGTAGTCTTTACTGTGAGTAGGAATGTCAAAATTGATTACGACATCAACGTGCGGGATGTCCAAACCTCTGAAAGATGGCAAAGCAGGAGAATAATAATTAGATTGACTGTGAATGAACGAGAAAAGCCAGAAACGAAGCATAACGATGTGGAAGATAACGAACCTGCTAGCAACGTCCGTGGAAATGAGCACAGAACGGCTTTTAGCTTTGAATTTAGTAAGTGCAGCTAAACGCTTGTTTTGGGACATTTGGCCATTGAGTGGAATAGCAGCAATTCCCAGGGTTCTGAGCATCAGAGCAGTTTTCAGCGTGCCGTTGCAGGTCGAGCAGAAAATCATTACCGAGTTGCCCGCGAGTTCATTGAGGATGTGCACAAGATAGACGTCCTGAAAGCAACATCGAAGCATTAGAGAGAAGAGAGTTTGACCGAATTGAGGTATGGTGATTTTTCCTTGAGCGGAACTCACTTTGAATTTGACGGGAATGAACACGTAGAACTGCTGAAGTTGATCCACTGTCTTATATTTGGTGGACACTTCGACTTTGACAGGATCTTTCAAAGAAGCCCGCTGGAGTTTCTGGACTTTTTTCGTCATCGTAGCTGAAAACAGGAATGTTCTCCTCTCGCGAGGAATCACCTGCAGAATTTTATCAACCTCTACTTCGAAGTCCATGTTCAATATTCTGTCCGCTTCATCCATCACCTAAAACAACCGATCTCTCAAGCTGGCACATAAGCTTCACTGGGGAATGAGAATATCGACGTAAAATATGAGCAGCAGACGGAGAAACCCTAGACTAATTTTTCAAAAGTATTACGCAGAACTCACACTTGCAAATCAGGTGAAATTCAATTGATTGGTTTTGTTGATTTTCTCAAAGAGGAATCAGCAAATTCTGGACCGAACGGGAATGTAAAGATGAGTTCCAATCATGGATTTTTGCGTTTTATGGGATCCAGGCCTTTTTCAATTCCTCATTCAATTCATCTACTCATAGACCAACACGATTCATTTCAAAAGAACTTGACCTCTCTTCCATCAATAACTTTATCATAGCCTAGATGTAAGTAAATGTTTGTATACTGGGTAGACACGCACTAGGAATTTGACGGCTCGCAGATTGAAACCTTTGGTGTTCTCAAGATGATCTACCAATCGACCTGGAGTAGCAATGATGATATGAGGTTTCTTAGCCAACGTGAGCGCCTGAGACATCATATCCATACCACCGACGATTACAGCAGTCTTCACCCCAATTGAGGCTCCTACAGTCAGTACAAGTTACGTTATAATTCATCAATCGTTTGCGTTTTAGCGTAGAGGAAATCAAGCACAAAATACAAGCAAAATCTTACCAAGAGCTTCAAACTGTTCTGATATTTGATAAGCTAATTCTCTCGTCGGCGTCAATATAAGGGCGAAATATCTTTGAGGATTCTCCAAAAGTGATTGGAGTATAGGAAGAGCGAAGGCAGCCGTTTTCCCCGACCCAGTTTCAGCCAGGCCAATAACGTCTTTTCCTGGGGAAAAAAAAATCAGATTGGGTCGTGACAGCAAAGCATATACGTTCAATAATTATATTGAATTCATTATCCAGTGGAGTACAAGGGTGAGGAGCAGAGAAGAATCCATTACCTTGTAAAGCAAGAGGAATTGCTTCCCTTTGGATTTTCGAAGGATGTTTCCATTTGAGCGATTCGCATGCCTCGCACAATACGTCAACGACTCCCTGGAATCAATTAAAAAAATGTTTACATATTTTTAGTTTCAAAATTCAGGTGGCCACGGCCTTAAGTGAAGGGGAGTAAAAACCAAGCAGATCGAACCAGATCCTTGAATGTGACGTCAGGGTTGTATTGCTGAAGTTCGTTCTTGTCATCAATCTCATCAGCACCGTCGCTGTTACGAGTCTCGTCGTTTCCTGATTCTCCTCCCATCATAGCCTTTAAACAACCACTCGAATCTACAACAATTAAAAAATAATTATTATTTCTAGGACTCACCGCCAAAATGGTGTTTACCGGTGGGTGTCTACCACTTCGGAAGGGTTATGCTTTCACAGGCAGCAAGAGAATTCATCGTCTTAAAGCAAGAAACATACCCAAGTACTGTGTCCATGTACCTTCGGTACGAAAACAATCCAACATTTGGTACGATTTAGAAGATTGCAGAGATTCCAGGGAATGCTCCCGCGGAAAGAAAGAAACGACTCGCAAGACTGTTATTTTGTTAACGCTGTACTGATCTCAGCAGGAATTCGAAGACGCATGTGTATCACTTTCTGAACGGGTGGGTCAGGTCGACCAAGTGCAGTAAGTGAACAAAACACATGGACCCAGGACGTACAAATTACCTAATGAAAACGACACTGCTTCTTTTGCTGCCTTCGACTAACATCCCCCAGGCCCTTTCACAATGGAGACAAGACGGGAATGTGAATTTCATTTACTAGGATACTAGCTGATTGAATGGGCTCGTGAAAGCGTTGGGAACCATTTGGACGATTGTCCAATACCATAAAGATGATTAATGTTGAAAGGGAACCCACTGAGTTAAAATTGACGCTTCACGACTTCTGTTAATAACTACTAAATGAAGAAGAACCAACAAATCGTAGCTCGGAATAGCTACGAACATCATGATTAGTGCATACCTTGTCCGTTCACACTGTACAAGCCAGCAAGACTTACACAATGACAGCAGCAGCAAATCCCTTTCGGATATTACTGGGTGCAGAAACGTTCAATTTAACCAGGTGTTCACATTACCTGCGTAAGTCTCAACAACAAATTGAATTATCACTCATCAACAAACAAGTGCACATGAACAGTACAAGAATTGAAGGAAAGGAACAACACGCGCACGCTTGGGATAACGTTAATGTTAACCGTTTTTCACCAAAGAAACATCAATGTCCAAATAATCGGAAAAAATATCGCTGTTTCGATGCATCGATTGTTTTATATGAGGTAAAAAATATATTTATTAACACGTTGACCCTTTGCCACGTCTTATTTCAAAGAGTAGCCAAATGACACTTTTTGTAGGCATTTTGAAAGGGGAAATATTGTGTGGAGAGAGAGCACAGCGGAAACACGAGAAAATACGATTATTTACACAGGTGCCATGAATTTCATAAATCTATGTTGTATTATTTTTATACGAAGATTGTAAACCATCAAGTAAGCGTTTATGAAACAAGAATAACTATTTATCAAATTAGAAAAAAATAAGGAAATTATTTTGAATAACATAACGACCGTAAAAAGGTCTGGTAAAGGACACCAATGGGTAAACATCGATGGAAAAACATCGTTTTTGAACCATCTATACATCGGTACCGCTCATCAATCCCGTTGATAGTGTTGATGCATATCTTCATCTTAGCTGCAGCTGTTCGTTGTTGTCGTAAGTTGTTATTTTGAGGACCCCACTTCCACATTCATGGGAAATTTTCTTTTGAGCCATTCTTCGCGATCTCACGGTTCTTCGTTGAAATTTTATTAAGTATGGAAGCACAATGTCAACCTCTCATATTGATTCCATCAAGTGTACGCTAATTTCTACTCGTCCGTGTTGACGACCTTCTGGATTCTGCAGACTTGTGCAGTATCCTGTTTGGAAACGTGTAGATTTAAGAAAAATCTACTCATCTGAAATTGATTAACCTATTCAGCCTGTCACTTTGCTGTTATTTGAACTGAAAGAGGGAAACCATGGGAAACGCAGGAAGCGCCGGAGGTCGTAATCACAAGGAAGATCTTCATCCCCCACTATCTCCCAACAAAGATGATCAGCATCAGATTTTTATATTTGACAAGAAGAAAGAAGAAAACCGCTTTCTGTATCAACCATCTCAAGAGGAGGACGTACGTTGCATCGAACTTCTATTTCAAATTAAGTATTTAGCTTCGACAGTCTTTGGCTTGGACCATAGGTGCTGAATGATTGGATTGAGCTCCTCAGTACTCCAAGATTACGTTATAAATTTATTCATTGACTAGTCAACAGTAACCCTCCCTCAATGTGTGCCAATCTGGCGTCTTCGATCGGTGATTCCTCATTCTGTACCGTGCACAATATGCAGGGTCTCTTATTCAACACATTTTTTGAAATATTTTAATTTTTCAAGGACACTCAAGAAATCCTTCTGTAATGTATGAGTAATTTTAAAAATCAATTATAACACGCTTGGGACATACCTAGTGTCGAACTGGACCATCCCAGCTCCCCCAAAGGAGAGGGTCCAGTTGGTGGGTACAATTTTGTAAAAGTGTCCTTATCTATTGTTCAAATGCCCTGGAAATATGAATTAACTATAAGTAATCCTTTTACAACGCTCTCGCTTTCGAAGCCTTGGAGAAGACTTTTTCACCTCTTTAGATTAATTTAGCATCAATGTGAGTTGCTCATGACCTCTGTGAAACCCTTTTGACCAGGACCACCCATCCATTGTCAGTAAGGAGGACAGCTGCGATGACGCTGTGATCGGCGAGGTCCCTAAGCGACAGCGATCCCACACGGTGTCCGAAGGCACCGCTCACTCTGATCAAGTAAGATTTTTTCGATGGGGTGCGCGTGATTCTCTTCAGTTTGAGTTATTTTACGTCCGTAACCTCTTCCTAACGTCTCAGGTGTTCCCAACGGTATTCAAATGGAACGGCGGAGGCGACCAAGTGCTCATCTGCGGAACATTTTCGGATTGGAAGACCATCCCTATGGTCAAAAGTCACGGAGACTTCGTCACCATTATCGATCTACCTGAAGGAGAGCATCAGTTCAAATTTTTCGTCGACGGCCAGTGGAGGCACGATGCCAACCACAAAGTTGTTGAAAACGAATTGGGCACGAAAGAACAACGTTCTCACCGTCGAAAACACGGACTTTGAAGTCTTCCAAGCCCTGGCCATGGATAGCGAGAATGGTTCCCACCCTCAACCTGGAGAATGGGGCCAGGTGAGGAAAGCTGTCAACTTTTACAAATCGGTGAATTTTATTCGAATTTTAGGAGTTTACGCCCATTTCTCTGACTGTTTCAGAATATACCTTTAGCGAAACCGTGGGAAAAGCCAGCTGGGCCCCCCATTCTCCCCCCTCACCTTCTTCAAGTCATCCTCAACAGAGACGTGCCCATATCCTGTGAGCCTACTCTTCTCCCAGAACCGAACCACGTCATGTTGAACCATTTGTACGCTCTGTCGATCAAAGATGGAGTTATGGTGTTAAGCGCGACTCATCGCTACAGAAGGAAGTACGTCACCACCCTCCTGTATAAACCGATCTAGATCGTAAGAACGATTGTCCCAGTTTAAGAAACAAATCTTAACATCCTAAGATCAAAACAAGTTGTTAAACGTGAGAAGATAGAGGGGTTGAGGCGAGGAATCAGTGGGGCGAATGAAGAAAACGGATTAGGTATTCCACAAATCTTCGAGCAATGTGAATTTTTGTGGGAATTTTAACCCCAACTTGGTTAATAAGTTGATAACAACCAGTAATCATGACCGTGTCACAATTAGAGCATGCCTGTTCACATCAAAACCTCTGCGCCTCTTGCTCTCCCTCCTTGTTGAACCTTGTAACTCGGACGAAAATTGTAAAATCCCTCGGTAGGAATCAAGTACACCATTTCTGTACTGACCATGACAGTTTCAACCCCTCCTTATTGTCATTAGGGTAAGAACATCTGGACATCCCGTCCAGATTCATCCATTTGATTATTTTAATTTGACTGTGAGTGTATTATTGTTATTATTGTTATATAGAGATCCAGTGGTTGGGTCGCCTCGTGATGAGAGCGTAGTTCCCTTAACTTGGAATCGAAGGCCACGGTTTTGAGTCTTACTGAATCAAATTATTCTGGGAGAGCGATTGAACTTGACACTTTCTCCCCCCTGGACTCAAGAAGGAAATACGAGAATCCGCTTTAGGAATAACTGGTAAAATAGCAAGGCATCTTGACGATTATCAACCAGCCAAAATAAACGTTGAGATTGAGACTTCTACTTAAACCAAGCTCTCGCAAACATCATACGCATCTCGTTGAATTTGAACCTTTTAAGTGCGGAAAATTTCAATTGATAATTTCCATCGCGCTTGTTTAGCAATGCAATTTCAGCCATCAACATGTATTAATTGCCGAAGGTGCGGCAGATCCATTAATCATTCAATGAAAAAAATTACGTTGGTTCCTATAATTTGTGTAGCATTGAATTGTGTCATAGACTTATAGCTAAAATTTATAGATAGTAGAACATCACTCAATATCCTCTCTTATTTTATCATGTAGTTTGTGTAGTTCCCTACTTTTAGAAAGTCAAAAATTAAGTATCATTTTTGGCAACAAATTATGGAACAACAACGTTTTCATCACTTTTTGTATTGAAGCGGGTTAGTAGGTAGGTTACCACTCGTACCACCTTTGCATTAGCGATTGTGAAAAACTGAAATTGGTGAAAGGGGAGGGGTGATTTGGGCAAGATACTATTGGCTATTTAATCGATGACTTATTAGTTAGATATTCTTCCATTTGATCGTGCTTGTAATAAGCACGATATCTATAATTAGCTTGGACACGTCACAAGCAGAAAGCTGCGCTTCAGAAACTTCGGGAGCGTACGGTCATCTTCTTGGAGGATATAGTTGGGGTTTATAAAGCATGGGGGTACCGGTATCGTAAAATATCGATGAATGCTTGAGGAAAGTCAGTATTTTTCGATAAATAGGTAACTAGGCCCTTCTTTCTGAAGCTCATCACAATACGGATTGATTTTTTCCTCCAATACAGATCTTCTCAGAAATGTTGACGGTATGAGAATGTTTAATGGACGAAGTATGGTCTTCCTTCTCTTTGAACGAGATCTTTAGATGCAAGACAGGGATTCCAAAGAGTGCATACATTATGTTGAAGTTTCGAAACCTGTTTCTACGAAACAATTTGCCTGTCTATCCCTCCTTGAGAAATGTCCAATTGACGGGCTTCTGCAGGCCAACTGTATTCTTCCATAAACACGACTTGTAAAAATGCCTTCCGGAGCGCCATCTGAAAACTCCCCAACGCACAAACCGGCCTATTCGATTAGGAGGATAGTATTAGGGGTATAGTATAGGGAACGACGATTGAAATTCCCCTACACCTTAATCGTTGTACTTCCAAGGGAGCCTCCGGTAGTTGGATTTAATTCCCAAGGGCCGAAAAGCCTGATTTACTCTACTTCAATTCCTAGAAATGAATCTCGCAGGAGTTCTTAGTATGTGTATTTATTAATCCCACTATGTTCTCGTATCTGTTCAACGTGGTACAATTAATACGGCACATTAATTACGTAAATACTCATGAACAATTAATGCACAATGTATTTGGTGATCGTGAGCTGTATTCAATAGAATTTACAGTTTTGATTCGGACATTCCGTTGCATCGCTTTTAAAATAATATTGATTGTTACAATTTATTCTGCCGTAACATTTACTTCACGAAACCTATTATATGATCGTCCATCAATTTCGAAGCGACGATATTTCGATTAATTTATTCTCAATATTCCGTATGACAACGACATGTCCATTTTTCAAATGACACATTCCATTTAGATGCAAATACGACACCTACCTATTGCTCGAAGCCATCTCAGTGTTCTATCCCCTTATATGCGGATAATTTATCCAGTACAAATACTTGCATTTATCCTCCCTGCGAGGTGGTAATACTATATTAACGTCAACGATTAGCACGTGATTAACCTGACTGTGTTTTCTAATTACCTCCTATTGTTTTTTACTTGTGATCTGAATGTCTTTATAAGTGGGTTTGACCGATCAATAAAGTTTTTTTTATCATACATCCAATTATTCTCGTGTCTTTCTTCTAGTTTGTTGTTTCTGAAACGTTTATTGATTTTCGTGTAAGCTTACTGACAAAATGCTGACAGATTATAACGTGATCACTTGAGTTTTAGGATAACTAAGGTATTAAAATTATGGCATTTTTGATGAAATTTGAAAATAAATTGAATTTAACATCTTGGAAAACTTTTGTTGTTGGAAACTTCGATTGTTTGTTAGTAAAATTGCTTGTTCCGGTACCAATTTGCAGCACATTTGATCTGCATTCAGTGTTTACCTAGTGATCATCGCCATCAGAAGCTCTGGAGGTCTTGAGTACAGCCGATAGAAGCAAAAGTAAGCCTTGCTGAGTTTTACAAGTTCATGTATTTTGTCAAGTTCACGCTTCTGGTGAAGTACCTAAGCATCTAAGGAGCGAATGATTAGAAGGCGAGTGGAAACATCCTTTCACCTAATACTCTTTACGCTAGCCCGGAGAACAGAAAATACTATGTACGAAATAATCGTCGTAAGAATCCTTGGAATCATTGAAAGAATCAAGAGAATCATTCTCATTCACCATTTTTGGTTGGTTATTCCTTGAATAAATTTTTTCTGGGCGTTTCAAGGTGTCTAGATCAAAAAGGTCGTATGTCCGTGCGCTGTACGCGCCGTTTTTGATAGTAGGAAACTTTCTGAAAATCTTAAAATTTTGGTCAGGGACCCGTTTCTGGCTCTAGTTGGTCCTCGAAACTTTTCAACCCGATCGAACTTAATTTGGGCGGGGTAGGGGTCAAAATGTGTAACTTGAAAAATGGATTTTCGAGATTTTTGGCGATCTAGGCGTGTGGGGTATCATTTTCCACTAAATTTTAGACCCTGAATCGATTGGAATGGGTCCGGGACCCTTCACACCCACTGTTTCCTCCATTTTCCCCATGTTGAAGAAAAGAGACTCCATGCGCCGGGTCCGAGGAATAACCAACCCGTGTGAAAGAATTTGCTGCGTTTAAATGTCTACCTCTCTTGGCTTTCTACCTCTCTGTCTACAGGAAACCTTGATAGTCCGGGACTATAAGGGTTTGCAATGCTACTGTAAATTATGGGACCCTGAGTTCCTCTCGCTCGAGAAAGCACCTTGCCTGTTGCCCATGCAATTACCACAGTACCGCGCTGCTTTCAGTTAGATTTGTTGTGAAGTTATTCCCAATAATATAAATCTTCTAAGGAAAAATATACAAGGACTACCGCTGGGTAGGAACCTTGACTCACACGCCATTGTACCTATTACTAATAAAATGTCCATGCATGCACAATTATAAAGTAATATTTACTAAAAAATTTACAATAAAAGTTGAAAAAGGCACCATTGATTGAATTTGGTGGGGGAAGGAGAATATGAGTAATGAAGCATCTCAAATTGCACTTTGGTGATTTTGTACAGGCTTTCTTCAGAAGATAAGTGGAATTTTTTAAAATATACATTTAAAATTTAATATGAAATGTTTTGTTCTATGACTAAATGCAGATAAAACACTCATGGGACTCGATTACACTATATATTGAAATGAGAATAATATTATAGAAAATTAGGTCAAATAAGCATTTCTATGTTGCAATTGTGGAACTTTTAAAGCCATCTCTTAAAATGTGTTTCTAATAAAATGAAATTCAATCAAAAAGCCATAGCTCATCAGGCAGCCACAATCATAATAATATTCAGGTGGGAAAATAATGTCCTTCGTCTTCTTCTTCGTCCTCCATTCAAGTTTGATTTATCTTATCATACCTCGTATCAGTGAAGGTCAATTCAGTTTCAGCTTTTGCTTTGGCGATGGATGGGGCTTGAAGTGGAATGAAATGTTATTCTATCCCCAGATATATTCGGCTGGTTCTCGGCCTGTTTAGATTTTCGGAAATGGTTCGGTCATGACTATCCCTTCGATATTCCTTTCTGACTCCAAGTGCATGATGGTGCACAACGTTGTCTTATGGTGTAAATACGTTTCAATATGTTGATCTCTGAAGTTGTGTTTGAGTTGCGGTCGATACTCTTCCGGAGTCGTTGAAGTCCAAGGGATCCGGTCGAGTCTATCTTATCGCATTTCCTTTGGGTCGATTATTCTCCTGTGTTTTGTCAGGAAGCAGCCGTATTGCGTGAACTGAGAAGAAGTACGATATTGTAGGATCCCGAACTCCCTTCTGCCATGTCAAATTCACTCGTGATGGTAACAAATGTAGCTGCGCATAAGTGGATATCCCTTTTGGGTATTCTTCTTGCAATCCCTCCTGGCGCATATCCTCAGTTGTTCGGGGATCCTGAGTTGCGCACTCCCTGCCCTGGTCACTTGTCCGACAAAATGTTCGGCGGCTACGGCTACACTCCCAGAGGGAACACAACAGCAGGAAAGTTTACGAACGTGGGTCAGGATCTTGATATCGACGGATGTATAGCCAAATGTTGTGCCGATGAACAGTGTAATGTTGTCTTCATGTTCAACTCTACGTGCTATGAAGTAAGTTGTGGTAAACAGCTTTATAGTAAGAGTTGATGTTGGTTCTCAAACATGTAGTTATAATATGCTGCTTTTTTGTCAGAACAAAAACCTGCATCGCCCCCTCATCGTAGTGAAGTGTAGGCGAGTATCCTACACGAATTCCTTTTTCCGTCTGATTGCAGATTGAATGCATCAGTAACGAGCTATGCGAACCAGTGAAAAGGGCGGAAGCTAAATTCAGAGATGTCTACATGGTCATTGTGAGACCGGTCCTCAGTAAGAAATTATGGGATGAGTTTCCTGAACTTTCCGGTGACGGGTGAGTATTTTTATAAAGGTTCATATTAGACGGTATTGACCGCTCAAATAGCAAAAGGCTCTGTTAAATAGTAGGATAAACCCGTGTAACACCTTCTAGGCTTCACTTGAGGTCTAAATTGAGAGATGTCACAGAAATATCGTTATAAATTAAGTATACAAAAATCAATCGGTCGATTGGTTGACCATCGTGGACCATCACAAGGTTACAAGTTTTGCTGAACAAAAATTACATTTCTTGAATACGATAACGGATGCGCAGTTGGGTGTCTTCAGAGGATCATATCTAAAGAGGGAGTGCTCAAGAGCTCTGATTTGATGAGTCAATGAAAAACGCTGCAAATTCCCCCACAATGGTTTATTTTTCCTAAGAGCAAGGTTATGGGGATTATGCAACCATTGGCACCGGTGGGTGCCAATCAGTCCGGAAGTCATCTCGATGGATTCAGCGCCCGAAATTTAGTAGAAAATGATACCCCATATGCCTAGCACTCGATTGACGATTCCTTGAATCTGGACTTCTTAAAACGCAATCTGTCTATATTTGGGGCCAATCTGAGTGGTTGAACTCTGCCATGAAGATAGGTTGATTATTCGAGGAATCACAATTAAAAAGTGTACCTAAGTTTGTAATATTTCGACACCGACTCGATTGATTGGTTGGTAGGTCGGCAATTGAATTTTCTAAAGATTCGTTTTGTCCAGTTGCCATCTATAGCATAAAACAAAAAAAAATTGTTTCAGGAACGATATTGCCACTGGCAGCTCCGAGGTTGATGTTGTCAAAGCATGTGACAGTATCCGGTCTGCAGGTTGTGGGATCAACGAAGTATGCGTCTCGGGTGTTTGCAGATGTGAACGAGGTTTTGAACGATCAGCCGATAGTTCCTGCGTCCTTTCCTTGGGTAAGGCCGGATCCATATAGTACAGATTCCATTGCACACCTATGAAAGTGAAGGAACATTTTCTTCTTCCACTTCCACTTATTTGATTATGAAACTCCGTCCGTTGAAAGAAGTCCGTTTGAATCGGAAGTTTGCATTTGGGTTAACATCAACATACAAACTGATGCTTAATCAGCCATCATGCGGTCTCGGTAGGAAGGGAGAAAGCCCGTCCAAATCTGCAATTATAAAATTTAATATAAGATCGTATTCCACGCCAATTTGTAGTGCATAATCAAAAAGTAAGTTTTTTTTTTTTTTTTTTTTTTTTTTTTTTAATAAGGGGTTTGGAATTTTATTATACCTCAATGGATTTGTCCTTGTTATTCTTCGCAATGAACCATTTACATCCCCACCTAACATTTGTGGGGTTCTTGTAAGCTTTTTGTATGGCATAAAAACACGGCTAATAGTAAACTGATTTTAATTCTTGCATCTTTTCCAATGAATCTCCAGACGAGGCTGGTAGTTCATCAAGTACTTCTTCAAAAGATGGCGGTGTACTACTTGCCGATGCGAAGGTAAAATTGCCTCTGGATATCTTGGACTAACTACGTAAAACCATTTTCGTCGTTGATGGTTCCCCTTTGAATTAGTATAAAATATCTTCTTTTTTTACTCATTTCTAGAGCTTGCAAGATGAAAAAATCGTTGATAATGAACCTACTTCTCCGAGCACTCCAAAGAGGATAATTGTCAATGTTATTTCGAAAACTGTTCGGTTGCCTGAGAACGAAGTTAAGTTGTCAGCATTCACAGTTCCGGCTGAAATGCCTGGTGAGTTAATTGAGTGGTACTGGTATTGTCTCCATTTCTTTTTGCAGCAATCATGGTTAATCACATCTCAAATATGTATGTTTCGTCTCTAATGCCCACTACTATCGCGCACATGTAAGAGGAAAGAAAACCCCCAAATTTTTGTCATAGACCCTACCAAGGTCATACACTTTTTATAAATTGTGGAGAATCTCAATATTTTCCAATTTTGAGTAGGTTTTTGTGCATGAGAAGAATTCAGGTGGGTCAAAAACCATAATGTACCTAAACTTGTTTTGAAAGGTGGTCAAATAACTAAAGAAGTCAAAAAAAAAAGAAATTTGTGAAAAACAAACAAAGGCCCTAATGAGAAGAAAAAAAAATCTGATTCGGGTTCAATCCCCAATGAACCACAAAGAGAAGAATGATTGGCGAGGAACATGCTTATGAACAAAGAAGTCAACAAGTTGAGATGAGGAGCTGCGCCAATCGGCCAATAATGTTGAGGTCCATTTGAATCTCTTTCAGGTTTGACTAGTCATTATACCTATAAATGGAAGTTATTGTCCCAGCCTGGTGGAAGCGCTGGCAATCAAGCAACGAGTGAGCCACAAGGACCTTCTTTAAAATTAACCCATTTAACGGAAGGATTGTATACATTCAGAGTTACCGTAACTGCGCCAGAAAAATATGGAGAAGCTGAAGCGAATGTCACCGTGCTCCCACGTATGTATCTTCTCTCACTTTAATTAGAACTTGTCAAACCGACTCCTTGATATAATCTTTTCTTGTAGAAAAACGCGAAAACGAATCCCCAGTCGCAATCGTACTTCCACCTCATCAACAAGTAAAACTCCCCAACTCTTTAGCCGTCTTGGACGCTTCATCAAGCAGGGACGATTCAGGAATTGCCAAATATCACTGGGAGCTCCAGCAGGGTCCCCTAGGTTTTCAGCCTAATCTTTCAGACACTCAAACTCTTCAACTTCGCGATCTCAAAAAACCGGGAAATTACACGTTTAGGTAAAGGCGCTATACGGTATTCTAGTAACTATTCTGGTAAGATCCCAGCAAAGCAACTGTTCATTACGTCGTCGTTATTTTCAGGCTTACTGTCACCGATACCGATGGTGCTTCTAATTCGACGCTCGCCAATGTAACTGTACTTCAAGTACCAGATTACCCGCCAGAAGCAAATGCTGGCTCGTCTATCGTTCTTTTCCTCCCCAGAAATAATGTTACCCTTAATGGAAGCTTGAGCTCGGACGACAAAGGCATCGTGTCCTGGGAGTGGACTAAAAGCCCTGGCGATCAGGACAAGGCAGTTGACATGCAGGTAAACAGCGGATTTTTTTTTCTTTGAGCCTACCTGCTGTACAGTTTTATTTGTAGGATGTGTAATATTCGTTTAATTTTATAGAACACGCGCACTCCGTACCTAGAACTGTCTCACTTGGAAGAAGGAATGTACACCTTTGTTCTAAAAGTGACTGACAACTCCGGTCAATCTTCGTCTAGTGATGTTCACGTGTTTGTAAAACCTCCCACGAATAAACCCCCTATTGGTGAGTTATAATAAAACTATTGGATCCCTGACCCACAACCTTTCGTAAATCTGAGTAGCTAGCTTTATATGGAGTACCCTTTCTCAAGTGGATGCTATTATTCATATTAAGTCGGTTTCATTTCACACAGTCTCTTTTTTTGGTGGAAAAAAAGAAACGAAAGGTAAACTCAACAGTATTGAATCTTTCCACGCAGTTGTTACCAATCACAGGGCCCCACTGGCCCTGCCTGATGGCTTGAAATACTCACATGTGCAAGCATATTTCGACTAAAATATTTTAATGATCACAAGCCTGTGCCATCGCATGATTAGCGTGTTACAATTTTTTTCTCAAATCGTATTGGTACATTTTGTTTGTACAGCGCATGCAGGGTCGAACATTTCTATCGCGCTCCCACAAACCTGGGTAGTACTGAATGGATCTGCCAGCTCTGATGACATTGGGATCGACCAATGGAAGTGGGAGCAGCTTAGGTAAGTGGAATTAGTTATGTAGGGCTTTCTACAGTTCATTATTCAGAATGATATATATCGCGTCTGGTCGCCCTACGAATATCTGGACTTCGCGCTTGACCCACATACATTCAACCGAACCCAGTACATCGATCTAACGAACAGCCTTCAAGGCGCTTCACAAAACATCGCAGTAGATATCCATATTTAAAAATACCGATGCATTTTATATTTCGGTTTAGTTCAAGTAGAATAATGTTGCCTGTGAACAAACAAAAGGTGCATAGTAGTGTTTTTTGTTTGAAAAGTGTTCAGTAGTGCACTCGCTCTTCTTTTCAGTGGACCACGGAAAGCGGAATTCTCGCATTTCAACGAATCCTCCACAAATGTTACTAACCTAACTAAAGGTGAATTCATATTTCAACTCACGATCACCGATGGAAATGGGAACTCGGTGACTGACGTTGTTGCTGTTACTGTAACTCAAAGTTAGTTGCTCATATTTTATATTAGATGCCGTAATGAGTTATTTACCTTAACTGTGAATTCTCGAAGAATTGAATTAAATATTGGTTCGAATGACGCTTTCAGACAAAAATGTAAAACCCAAAGCCAATGCTGGTGGCGATCAAACGTTCACCCTGCCCCTTGGGGTGTTGGTTGTTAATGGTTCGTCCTCCTCTGACGATCTCAGCATAGCCAAGTGGCAGTGGACAAGGGAACCCACCAGTCTGGCCATCGGAACCATCATTGAACAATCAGACACATCGCCTGTTCTAATGGTATACCTCCTGATTACATGTTGCTCTTATAACACTCGCAAATATTATATTCTTCGATCTGATATGACTTTGTCTTGTTTGAAGGTTGCAAATGTGATTGCTGGGAGGTATGAGTTCAGACTAAGGGTCTCTGACGATCAGGGGGAATGGGACGAAGACACTGTATCCATAATCGTAAAATCAGGTGAAGTTGTACATTATCACACATATTTTAAAAGCTAGAACCGCTATATTACTGGACTAAATGAAGGAATGTACGACGAGATGTCTCTCTGTGTTAATAAATTGTAATCTACTCTAAACTTACCGGAAATGAGAAAATCTCTCTCTGGTTTTCTAGACCCAGAATTGATGAACTTGGTCGAACTAACCCTCAACATTGAGGCGAGCAAATTCTCGCAAACCCAACGCGACTCCGTATTGCTCAAACTCGGTATGCTACTTCGGGATGCATCACAACTGGTCGTACGGAATCTGCAAGTAGATTCCAGTGGACGAGCTGTGCTAGTATTCTACGTGTCCGGCCCTTCCGGGTCCGTTCCTGGTCCACGTGTCGTCACAACGCTGAAGAACAAATTGGCCCAGGATTCTTTCCTGCTTCAGCTATCTGTTGTTGATATTCGGACTAGCGTGTGTCAAAACAACTGCTCAGGTAAGCGAAATACTGTTGTTATTATTCATGCGTTTCATTTAAATGTTCACCCTCATGTGTCCTCAAGTATGGATACTTTTGAGTTTTCTGGCAACTTGTGGCTTTGGAGGTGTGCCTAACCTGCGCTGTTGTCTACTTAAAGATTATCTTAGTACCTGTGACCGTTTACTTCACTAGTCCCTTGCACTCAGCAATCTCCTATTCCTCATTCCTTATTTGCCTCCTTTCCGCTAAATCTTGATTTGCTGCTGGGTCCACCCTTTGAACAACATCGAACTGTGGGTCATTTGCCGTCTCTATTTGTATTTTCCTGTTCTAAAAGTTTATGGTTTACTAAACAGGTCACGGGGTTTGCAATCAAGAGACAAGGATTTGCTACTGTGAAGCCTTCTGGATGCAGGATCTTATAAGGAAGTACATGGGTGACGGAGAATCTAATTGTGGTAAGACCGAGAAATGAGATCTGCTGCTGTTTGTTAATCTCATCTTCAGAATTAACTATCTCCTTTAAATTGTTTCCAGGGTGGAGTATTCTATACGTAATCATTGGGCTACTAAGTATGGCCTTCTTTTTGATTGCTGGGATTTGGGGTCTAGTTTGCCTCTGTTCTCGAATGTGTCACTCCCATCCAACGGACAAAACACGCTACGCTCTCCTGGAAAGTACCGAACAAGTTAAAAGTAAGTGGAGACTACCACAATGATTGTTCATATTTGATCTGAATTCCGATAGAACGGCGTGGGAGGTGGAAGATGAAGGAGAAATCTACAATAAACAGCCCGTAATTTTTGGAATAATTATATTCGAGGATCACAATATTCCCACCGCATACTAATTTTTTTTTAAATTTTTGTAATTAAGCCTTTTTTTTAGCTTACTGTAAAAGGCGGGTTTCGTAACTGATGAGTATTCTCTAAATACGTGCACCTCCTTGACGCAACGATATCTCTAGTTACTTTTTATCTTGTGATTTCCAGTGCCGTTGTCCAAAACCATCCAATCCGACAGTGAGACCGATTCTGACGTTCTGTTTGAAAATCGCCACGGCAAATCCAATGGGAAATTCCGCAACGGTTTCAAATCTGATCCGAGAATTAAAACCTGAGAACTATTTTCCATTGGAGATTAGGGGAGATTTGATGTGAACGAAAACGATCAAGGGAGAAGTTATCGTGAGTGAATTGTTGTTTTGTTATTCTCGTTGGTGAAGGCTTACCGTATTGCGATTGAGTTCCATGTGCGAACAAATTTGTACGGCTGATGTGAGCCGTTGGTTTTATGAATGAACTGAGTATTGTTGGTGAGCACCAGTTTTATCTAGTCAAAGCTGATGAAAATAGAATTGGAACACTATTTTTATCTAAGTGAACAACGCTTCTGTTCTTGAATGTGATAATAAGTTATGAATTAATCGTGTCCATTAATCAAATTTGGTTTCGATGGAGAAAGCTGACTTCTCAGATTTTCCCCTAATGGTTGAGAATCCTTGTATTTTAGATAACCTACTCTTCTCAATCGTAGAGCACAAAGTAAATATGACTGGACAAGATGCACAACACGTTATAGGGTCGCCGACTAAAAATGTGACCGAATCATTCTTCAATGCGTTGGTTGGAAGTATGACATTTAAGCTCGAACATTCTGAACACTGTATGTAGCATCTATCCCCGTCTTTTTACATGAACGTTCTGAGTTGTTATCGTCACGATGAGAGCAATGGTGGCCAATATTTCTGACGCCATCCTCATCCAAATGTCACATGTACATTATTTTTCAGTACGACATAGCATGAATGATGAGGACTATGTTTGTGGCATTTTCATAATGTGCAATTAACGTTTGAGCAGAATAATTTGACAACTAAAATATCGTTTCAAAGGGGTTGTGGAGTTTAATTTTACAGGGAGTAATGAACAAATTACTGTCGTACCGTAGCTCTTTGTGTCTATAGCTGTAAGCGTACTCCAGAGAAATCCGTGTTGATCTTCAAGGGAGTATTAGCGACCACCCTCTTGCGTCTGACGAAAACAAGAGACCAAATTTTCTTTACTTCAGCCCAGTACGAGCAAACTTGAAATTATTTTTCTTCAAACAATACATTCTAAATATGCGCCGCACTGGTACCAATTTTAAGGTCGTTACTGGGGTCTGTATCCTCCATTTTGAGATAGTTTCCTGTAAAATCAAAGTTCAACGTTCCTCCCTCATTACATAAAACGTCAATTGTTGCAATGGGTTTGTTCTTTGTTTGCATTCTGTCAGTTCTTGGAACTTGTGAAACTGCGTTTTGCTTTAAACATTTTGGAACTGAATACGAACGATCTGTGTTGTTTTTTGTAACCGTTTAAATAAACTTGACATGCTTGAAGTCTCAACCACTACTCGGAGAAAAGAGGAAATGGAAACAGACCCAGATTGAAATGCTACACAGCAATGTGCTACCAAGCCAACGTTGGCAAGAAGGTCCAAACAAGTTTTAAATAGTTGTAATAGGATTCTGTAACTATACTTGGCATTGTGGCACTAAAAACAGCAGTACTCGCTGCATGTGCACAGAATTGTTTCAAACTTGTAGGAAGCACTTAAAAAAAAAACCCTATTGTAGATTTTATGCCCCTTCACTCAGAAGGCAATCTGAAGAGGCTAATATGAGGTAGGTTCCCTGTGCGCGTATTAACAGGTTAGTTCTGCACATGCGCAATCAATAATAACTTGTTTAAAGCTTGATGCTTTGCTTGGCTTGGTAGCCCCATCAATGCCTAGTGTTTATTTTTTCTGGGAGTTTATTTGTTTCTGTAGCACTTTTTCTTGGTTGCAATGTCAGTTGAGTGACAACATCTAATATACTTCACAGTGTGCACTCCGAGAACGAACCTATAATACCAACTAGGACAAACTTTGACTCGCGATTTTTCCACGTTCTGTGTAGAGGCCTTCTTCGTATTACAATCTTGTTTTTGTAATACTCGGATGTGATTCCCCTTTTTATTCCAACCGTCCAATCAAATTTTTAGCATTCGAAAATTTCCCGCATTCAGAAAAATTACCACTCTGAACTATTTGAAAGTTGAATAAGTGATCCAGTGATTTAGCTGCATGTAATAAGTGTTTCATTATTTTGATGGTGTGAAGACTGTGAAACAGTGCTTACTCCTTTATTTATAACAAAAGTTGATATTGTGTACTGTTGTTTTCTTTTTATGCTCATGTGCAATCTTCTTAATTATCCAGTGCAATGCATTTATTTATTTGATTTTTCTTCTTAGTATTGTTAGATTAAATACAATGTCGTCATATAGTATTGTTTAGAGGGGAGTGTGGGGTCCTACTCTTTGTACATTGGATTTATCAGTCCATTTTCACTTGAACCTAGTTGAAGAATCCCCATCTTCATGAAAAACTCAATCTTTCCCATCGTTAATGTGCGAATTTATTCAAAGCAAGATTTAATCTGGATTTGAGTGCTTCCTATGTAAAAGCTTTACTTATTCACAAACTCAATCACGTAGGAAGTATACCAGTCACATTTCTCAGTGGCTCACCCTCTCGAAGTTCGATTAAGGTTATCCGTAGTATTTTTCCGCCTTGCTTGTCTTCGAACATGTGCTGAGTTCCAGCAGTTTCCCGCGATATTTTGCCTTGCTACCACAGTCGAGTCACGTACCCGATCCGTTGAGTTGTTTTTAAATTTTACTCCTATTTCTTTAACTATCTTTATTCTTCATGGGCATATGATGAGATGTTTCGTATGTATTCGTTAAAAAAAAAACCATTTTTTCTTCTAATTTGAAATTCATTGTCCCCTGCGAATAGGACGTTTCTTAATTCCCGTTTCGTAAAAGCATTGAATTGAACAGCTCCGCTTCCGTTATCATCAAATTGTTGGCTCAAACAAATTAACGTCACAGGGCGATAGGGAAAATGATCGAAAACAATCCAATCCAATAAATGTCTCCCAATCTTGAACTGTTTGAACTTGGGGCCTCGCATTGTCATGGAGACTAATCTCTATGAATTTTGTTGTGATATGCAGCCCTCGCAATCACTTCCTCTTTACTCATGCAAAAAAATCAATGATCCATGATTGGAAAAAATATAAACGAGGACTCAACCAGCTTCCAGCCGTGTCCTCATACCGTTTCTTTTGGAAATTCGTGGTGTGAGGCGAGTTTTCCGGTCCTAGGTTAATTACGTTTGGTTCTTGGGCAATCAACCTTTGTGGAATTCTTTCAGGTTCGACTCTTTCATAGGCAAGAAATGTAATTGCATTGCGTTGCGCAATTGAGTCTCCTGTTTCTAAAGCCTCTCAAGACAAACCTCTCTTGGACTTAGTCTTGACCTCAAGAAAACTTCTCAGAAAGAAAGGACACTCCCATTAACCTTGCTGCACTAGCCCCGTTCAAATTTCATATCTCGTGTTACACCGCCGAAAAAATTCCGAAACAAAATTTCACTACTACTATGATTCTACTAAGTTTGAGGATTAATGTGATTTATGATGGGTGTATTGTTCTATCAATCGGTGCATACAATTAGGGACCTTGATCTTGACTAGTCAGAAAATCACTGGGAAAACGGGAACTCACTCAAGCAAATTAAATTAAATTATTTCCACGAGGCAAACTGGACACTATCTCTCTTCTAACTGTTCTCTGACTCGTTGCATCTTACGTACTAGCAGCAATGAACTAACAACGTTACGGGGTTCCCGCCCCGATTATGTTGTCTTGATTATCACTGTCTATTAGAAATAGGGAATCCCTTGTTTAATCAAAGGATTTCCAACCAAATAATAATTTCTAAACATAATTCACTCTCCATTCATGAACCAGATAATTGAATTAAAAAATCGATGTTTCTGAAACGAAGTATATACGTATTATTTCAAGAAAATATTAATAAATAGGAACTAATTAAAAATTCCAGAAATTAGCCCGAGTGACAGATTAATTTGTTGTTTTTCGGTCTTACCTTATAAAGCACAAACATTATTCTTTTAATTTGAATCCCTTCGTTGCTACGTAGCAGTCGGCAAAAGCGAAATAAATTGTCTAAAATGTCACTGGTATTCAAGTACCATAATTCAATGAGTATTTTTTTGTAGCTGTGATGTGGTTACCTGTAGTCTTGCCAGATAAGTACATTTTTAACTCCTTTACAGTTAGTTGCATCAATTTTTCGTCAAAAAAACTAAATTGGGGTACTTACTTATTTTTAGATAATACATGTTTCTGTACCTTGACGAACTTATGCTATTATATCATTGTTTTTAGTAAAATGAAATCTTTTCCCATTTTCCATTTTACGAGCTTATGATGTTCAACCAATCTCAGATTGATAACACCAACTATGAGTAATACTTGTACCTTCACGTGGACACTTACAGGGTCAATTCGTTTAAAAGTTCCTAGTTATCGTATTAAGTATCACATGTTCACCCAGCATATGTTGCCTTGAAAATCGCGTTTCGTCTATCATTTTTCGGAATGTAATGTCAGCCCCTCCTGATTTTGACTCTTCTAAAAAAAAAAAAATGATTAGATGTTAGCAGTCGGAGCTGAGGTGGCAGGAATGATTTGGCTAGGTTGATCTTGGTCACGTCTGGGGATTTGGTTGACTTTTAGGTACTATTGTTATCAGTTTCGTCCCATTTAGCATCTCTTCTTCATCTTGGATCCTTGCACTAGTCCGTTCTGAAAAATGTTGTCAACTGTTAGAATATATCCGATGAATGACGCATGAGGTCTGTAAAGCTGAAAGAAACATGGTCGCTCATACTTACTTTTCCCCGCAAAATACGCCTCTATCTCTGCTAAACTCTTGCCTTGAGTTTCTGGCAAGAACACGAAGACAAAAATCGTGCCTAGAAGAGCCATGGTTCCATAGAAAAAGAAAACACCGTGCTTATCCAAAGAAATCACCATCGTTGGGTACAGTTTGACCGCCAAAAAACTGACAGTGTACGTTACGCAGGTAGTTAGACCTCCAGCCACCTGTTAACAAATCACATCCACAGTAACAAATTATTTGTTCAAGGATCTCATAAGATTTTACTAGATTTCTATACGGTTTAGCTTTTAAATTGTCTGCAAAGTCTCACGCAATAGATGGATGGCCGTTCCCAAACGTGTTGTTCAGCAATTATTTGGGTGGGTGTATTATGTAGTATGTCTGCTTGATTGTTGGCGCGAATCAATTGAAATGTCCATACCGGACAGGAGCCAAATTGGCCGGTGGCCAATGTCCATTTTGATAGTGAGCGCCTTATTTTTTTCAAGACGAAAAAAATAGTTTGTGCTCACGTTTTATTTCTTTTTGCCCCCTATTCAAATAAATATTTGAACCGACCACTCTTTATGCATTCTTCGAGAAGCTTAAAAGTGTGCTGGCTAAATTAACACTAAGATCAATTTAATTAACATTCAGGCAGCCTAATCTATGATGAATAGCATTGGAAGCAAAAGTGGATCCAGCGGATTAGTACCAAGGAACGCCAAGATGTCTTACTTTTATGGGACAAAGGTCGCTTTTCTTCGCCTTATAGACCTTTCTATTGAATTTCTGGCTGAATGCACCTTCCGGCGAGTAGCTATTTATGTACGACTTTCGCGAATTTCTAGAGGAGAGTAAAACACCGCCTCAGATTTAACCACCTTAGTCTTTTGGAACCGATTCCGGAGTAAATCGTCGGGAATAAAGTGGGACAGGAATAAAGCCCCAGGACAAGTATAGTGGTCGATTAATAGAGGTATTTAGGTGGTTGGAATGGTACGTCTAGGTAGATGTAAATTTTAATAGAGAGCTCACCCCTCGAACTTGTGCTGGGAAAACCTCTCCAATCATGGCCCAAGGAAGCGTGAGAAATCCGAGGGTGCTTGTCAAAATATACATCAATATGGAGATAACCGGAATCAGTGATGTTTCTGGTGGTTCCTTCCCATTCAAAAGCACGGTGTTATTTCCCGTGCTATTATCTGTGTCGTTCCAGTCTACTTCAATGATATTTTCTTCGCCGGTGTTTGCGGGGACCGATAGAACAAGGTGTGTAGCCAATACGAGGAGTGATATTGTCATGCCGACTCCGGATATCATCGCAGCCGGTCGCCGGCCTAATTTTCTGCTGAGATATGCGGCTATCATGGTGAAGAGCAATCGTGTGAGACCAATGAGCACTGCGACTTTGAACGGATCGGTGGTGACTCCAGCCTCTCGTACTACGTCTACCTATAAATAAAATACGAATGAAAATTAATAAAGCATAGTGGATATTATGCTTTCCTATTGAAATTGGAGTATGAGCTGCAGTAGATTCTGATCCAACCAGTCAACTTACTGCATAAAATATAACCACGAAAATGCCAGTCAGTTGTTGAAATAAGAAGAACGTATTCATCAGAATCAACGGTTTGTAGGCTTCTGGCCTGCTGAATGCTTTTAATGTGTCGTGGATAGATCCTTTCGACAAGTTTTTCTTTTTTCGTGACTGATTAGTCATCTCCTCCAATTCATCTTGGATCATTGAGATTTGGTCCACGCCTCGCAACTTCTGAAGGGCAGACTCTGCGGCTTCATCCTGAAACACTCATTAGGAATATGAGATTCACGAGGAGAAATATTGTGGTTAGGTAATCGACTTCCCGCAGAAACGTAGCATGCTACATGATACCAGTAGCAAGAGCTTCATGTTTGTTTTTACCAGGAACTGTTAATATTTTCGCCTTAGGCTGTTCACATTCCAACTTTTTTTGCCCTCAAAATTAACGTCTACTCCCATTATGTGGAATCAAAATGGATCATTTCGAAGAAGAGCCTTGGGGAAGTTGATATCCCAGATGAGCTGTGTCCTCAATTTTCGTCACGAGGATAAAATTCCGTCCAAATGCCTTATAAACATTTGCCTTTGGAATTACCTTATCACCTAGTTGGTATAGAAAGACGGTTTTAGAGCTTCGAATTATTCTTTTACTGTGTATGCAAATTGCTGCAGTGAGTTTAGATTCTTCTACTTATAATTTGGGATTGTGAAGGGGGGAATAGGTACGTGCAAAAAGTTTTACTGCGCAGAAGACTGTGTTCAAAACGGATTTGTTGATTTTATTATCTAAAGTTTTGGTGGAGCCTCAAGTAGCCTAAACCCAAAAATGTTGTGTATGAGCATAAAACGTTACCTTTCCAAACCATCCACTAATTATGGACTCTACTCAATTCAAATGAACCTAGGATGCTGAGAATGCTAGCTAAAGTTACAATAAGGTACAGGGGAAGCTGTCTACCTACCTTATTTTTTCCTAGTAACCATACAGGGCTTTCAGGCATTATAAACCAGATGAGAAGCGTTGATGCAATCGGAAATGCGCTACAAACGGCCGCTGTCATTGGCCAATTGCCCTGTAAATTATGATGTAAGAAATTATGTAGGAACATGTCATATGTTTGCTATTGTATTGTATTGAGTTTGTTCTCATTTTCAATAACGTTTTTAATAATCATCTCCTACTACTTGCACACTGATACTATGACATATGACATACCTGGAAGAAGAGACCTAGTGTATAGACGATGGCCACCCCCGCCGATATAAACACGGACGAGCCCGTAACGAAAAGCCCTCTCATGGCTGCTGTGGTAACCTCAGCTACATAAACAGTAGCCGGTGTGCTGGACAGGCCGCAGGCGAATCCAGTTAGAAGTCTTCCAATATAGAGTTGGTAGAGGGTTGGACGGATTGCTATGCATAGCCAACCGATAAACGCCGGCAAATTAAGAACAAACAGTCCAAATCGCCTGCCGAACCTATCTATGATCGGTCCGCTTACCAGGCATCCCATCGGAGTAGCTATTGCCGCCAAGCTTGCTGAAATAAATTGGACATGCGTTTATTCTTGTGCCAGCTAGTGGAAGGCTCAGTTTGAGAGGAAGAGGAACCATTAGTAAAACACAATAGAATTCTCTGGAAAATCATTAATTTCTTACCTATCCATGAACCCTGACTAGGGGTCACTGTCAGCAACTCATTTTCTTCCAGCATGTACGGGAGTGCCACTGCGGTGAATCCCAATGTCATCCCTGAACTCAGCAGTGCCGAGTTACTGGCCAGCGTCACCAATACCTGTATTAATGTTGTACACGTTAAGAAACGAATGAATCTCGTCACAAAATAATATGTTTATAATTCATAAAACCATTTTGATCTATCCCTGGTTGTGCAATTGGTACGGGCACAATAAAATCAATGCAACCTCCTAAATTTAGCAGAAAATGTTACCTCATACGTCTTGGTTCCCAAAATCGCGAAACCCCCGTCTTTTAAAAATATCAGTTTCTACCCATACCCTGCCTCTGTTGGCAGCATTCGAGCTCAAATGGAGTCTATGTACCAAATTAAAGTGTGTTTAGAACATTTCAATGGTCTTTTTGAGCCGGATGGTTGACATTTCGGATTTTGAAATCGAAACTGTAATTGATGTTGAACCTAGGTTTTTTCTCGACACTTGTTATCGTGCTGACCGACGCATAAATAATTTATTACTTATTACCTCTCGTTCCGGGCAATAATTAACAGTACTGTCACTCACCATCATTTGGTTATGATACCCCATATTCCTCTTGTCTCTGATCGCGGTCGAAGGACTTGGTCGCACTAGTAGATGGGACTCGAGCAATATTCACATGTTTTAAACACATTGTATAATGTAACGTTTGTTTTCTATATCGCTGGAGGGGAAGACCCGCCATGCACGTGGATATGTGGATGACCTAAAGTAAAAGGTTTATCGCCTTTATCGATTAATGTTAGCCGCGATATTTGTACTGATGGTTTTAGATTAAAAAATATTCCAAATCCGAATATGAGCAAGTTTTTAATCTGATATAAGCGTGACGTACCTACTAACGGGATTGACGAACTCTAGGGAACTCATTTGGACTCTGGAATTGGCCCGGGTAACCTGAAAGCTTGATGAATACATTATCTACTTACTCTCAAGTCGAAAAGTACCGTAATTATTCGCTTAAGAACATTTTTCTCGACTATTTTTGGAATTATTATTGTCTAAAAATCCATACGTTTTCTTCGCGAGAATCACAAGATAATCATATTACTGGGTAACGATTTTCGCAAAAGTGGCAGTAATCGATCCTTAGATTGCAAATCTCTCAAATTTACCTCCATTTTGGTTGATTATTCCTTGAATAACCTGTGTTTTCATGTAAAAAGTAAATTACTCTGATTCGGCTAAAAAAATTTCCTGGGCAATTCAAGGTGTCTAGAAAATGTCCGTCCACGCTGATTTCGATTGTAAGAAATGTTCTAAAAATCGTTTTCGAGATTTTTGGCGATATAGGCATGTTCACAAAATTTTGGACGCTGAATCTATTCGAATGAGTCTCCATTCTGCTGGTCCGAGGAATAACCAACCCGTGTGAATGAATTTGTAGTGTTTTAGAACGGAATGCTGCGAACGAATGATGGTCTTGTTTTTTGGATAATGTTAGCCTTAATTGCGTACCTGTGTTAATCGGTTTCCTCAGGCTTATCTCACCCGCTACTGTCTGATAATTTTAATCCGTCTGGTTGATTTTGTCTTCTCTAAAGAGAGTTTGTATGGTTTTTAGGTACACGAAACACAATCTGTGTTAGTATTGATTATGTTGTCATCCAAGGGTCAGAGCTTGTTAGTTGAAGATTCGCAATTCACACTAGGGAACTGTTGGGAGAATTTGGTGACCTTCCAGAGTATAGTCTTAATTTTGATTTAATCAAAGGGCTGTCACCTGCTTGGGTTCTCGACGATAACCGCAATAAACATTTTGATCTTGACGTTGATGCGCCTGACTTGAGTAATCTGTAACCGGTTGGATGGTGCCTGGAAAGACTAGGTTCTTATGTCGGTGGAGAGTAGGTACTTCTTACGGTAATTTTCCAGCGGAATGTCGTCCCACCATTCATCCCACGACTCGCCGCAAATATAGCCGTAGTGTTCCAACTAAACCTTAGGAAATTGCGACAAGATGAATCCCCATGGATAAATACTAGCCCTTAATAGGATTACAATGTTGACTATACCGAATCAATTTATTTACAGAAATATACTTCAACCAGAACGGGGGAGGGCAGTAAGTTTTTTGAAAACGTAGTTAATCTACAAGTACTTTCAGAATCGTATTTTTTCTATTTTAAACCGAATTTCGGGTCCTTAGACGTTCTTTTTTGATTATGAATTTGCATTAGGCCTATAAGGAATTCGATATTAGATATAGATTCGATAAATCTACAAATGTGATAGTGTGATAGTTTCTTCAACAAAAGACGCAGTTTTAAAAACACCTCATAATCTGATGGATGAAAAGTGCGGTTGGGGGCGTAAGATCGTTTTATATGAAAAAAGTGTAAAGGAACGGTAAAATAAAATGTTATGTTGCAAAAAGGAGATTATTTGGTTTCTGAAACATTTCAGGATCAAAACATCCTCCATGAAATCGCTCAATTGTGAACATACGGGTACAACTGTTTTCGGATTGGCCTATGATCACTTGGTAGTGCAGGTATTGCCGGAGAAGTAATTGACAACTTTGTCTCCTAAATTTCGAATGTGTTATATAATTCAAATCGTTGAATGGATACGACCAGTCTCGTGTGCCTCAAGGGAACGTTACTCGTTAGTAGGCTGTTCAATAAGAAATATGTTACACTTAAATCATCAGCACTAACTTCAAACGATTTGACGTCAAAATCCATAACTGCCGTTTGACAAGTGACGAGATGAGACACAATTGATGAGCGAGGACAGTTTCACCGTTCGAGACTGCCAAAAGACGCCTAGACCATTAGATAAGAGATCGCTAATCACCTCGTATTCCTCCTGTTTCTACAATTTACGTAACGGTTAACAAGAACATTCGCATATTTAGCTCATCACTTATGAATATGATCCGTCCAAATGGACGTATACGGCAACTAGGAGTTGGTGTGCTTTCACAATTTGGAGATCTTGATTCGGCTGTACTTATTTTAATATAATCCACCAATCTGCAGGTAGACCGTGGAGGTAGGAGGTGGTTGATATATTCGAGTGTGCGTAGTGCGTTATAAAATTTGCAATCACACAAACAATCACCCAGATTAGTTTTTCTCTACACTACTACTCTTACTCTTAAAATTTAAGTGATTAGAGTACCATCTGTCAAACTTTATGATGTGACAACTTATTTGCAACGAAAAATGTCTCCTAGAGTTCCGTTAGAGCCTCAAGAGTTAATTTTTGAGAGTTGTTTTCTTTTCTGTTGTTTTACTCCATCAGATACAATTTTTTTCCGGATTACGTTGGGCTTATCTTAATTGGTCTTGAATATTACTAAGAAAGTAAATTCCAAATTCGAGAACGTTTCTTAAAAATTGCGATTCATTTTACTCCCAAACCTAAATTTTGCCCGAATTTCAATCTTCTCGTTTTGAAAGTGTCCTAAACCATTAGAAGATTGGAATTGTTTCTCTCGAGGAGTGCCTACCGAACCGCATCCGCCTCATGGAAAAAAGACTTTAAAAAAAAACTAAATTTCAATTCAATTAAATTTCTTGAAAATGTATATAGGGATGATAGGAAAGCGATGTAGGTACGTAATAAAGTTTTAATTTTCGTTGAAGAGCTACTGGTTCAAGGCCGAAATCACGAAAGAAAATCTTAACCGAAAAATATCTTGGAAAAGTCTTTAAAAATACTTGATGAAGTAGAATCACCATTTGAAGTAAGACGGTCCACTTAAGGGTGGGCTGCATAATGATTGGGAATGGAACAACACAGTACTCATACATTTTCCCGTAAAGCTCACCTGGTTTATAGTCGACCGCAAACCATAGTGGCAGTTGCCATTGCTTTTTACCATCTTCTGAGTGACGTTCAAATCCTGACCTGTTCCAATTCCTGACAATCTACCCTGGAAATGATCAGAACCAAAGTAAAACACTCGATAGTAGCAGCGAGTTATTTCTTTTTTTTCTCTCTTACAAGGGAAGACTGCATAAAATAGCATTTTATGTTTATAATAATAATATGAACTGAAATGAATGAACTAGGTGCAGTGTCAACAGGAAAGTGTCCTGTAATGAATACCCCCAACCATCACCGCAATAAGCTAGAACTCTAGCCTCATCAAAATCAAATCTAACTGACTGACGACAAGGCGAAAACTTCAATTATTTCATCGCATTCTCGATATGGATTTAACTCCTTCATCAGGCCTATTTCGGTCAAACTGGGAAAAAACTACAGATTACAGGACTTTCTCCAGTGTTTCTTCCCCTCTTTTAGATACTCATTCAACGAATGATAGCACGGCGAAGTAAATGAGGTTTTGCGATGAATCCTAGCGATGCGTGTGCATAAAAGTGCCAGCAATATTGGTCCAGTCCGACTGAATGAGGGTTTTTATCGTGGAAAACAACTCCCCACGCCTCGAACAAACGTTTATTAGAACCATACCGTCGAACTCGAAATCGAGAAAGACCGGGGAGAGGATAATTTTCATGTTTATACAATACATCAGGTAAATTGTCATTGCTTGTCTAAATTAAAAATAACCAAATTGTTCACGGCAACCCTCAATCTCAATTTCTATCATCACATTGTGTCCTTCTTGTCTCTCTCCTCAACACGAGCTTCTCATTCCGTCCTTGTATATTCCAATCCATTAAATTCGAGCACTCTCGTTGGTTTACGTTCGTAATCTCCGAACCCGGACCCCAGAATAGGTCCTCTAAACTGGTTCGGTAGGTACCTTATGTTCGTGGTACCGGCCTTGGATCTTCATCAACCATATAAATATTGTCTTCAGGTTTTGGGCCTTTTATTGTCGTGTTCGAACCAATCCTGTCAGTTTGAGAAGAGGTTTACTTCTCCAAAACTTTGTTCATCGCCTAACAACGTTGCAGTTAGGTACCAGTTCAGAGATAACTACGATTTGCCAGTCTCTTGAATGTTGGATTCTGCTTATGTCGTATTTCAGACAACATTTTAGTTCATTAGGTATTATTTTTGAGTAATACATACATTGTTGTATTCGTATCGACCAAAAAAAATTGTTTATCTCCAACTTTTACGTTAAAAAAATTGAATATTGAATTGAAATATTAGTTTGAAAAAAGGCTTTCAAAATGCTCCGATTCTCCATCTAAAATGGTAGTGCCTATCGTGTTTTCTGATCAATCACCGCAATCAGAGGCAGGGTATGGTAATGGGTGAAGGGGTTTTCAAGGTTTGCTGGGACCTTTGGTGTGTGCTAATAACGCTGAATTGGTTTTAATGGATCCCAGACCGATTGAAGAAACATTTTATTTTTCTTTTTTTCAAACTTACTTTGGAAACCTCAATGATAAGATTTCTCGCATAATCGAGGTCCACATAAAAAATAATCGTAATGAACCATTGTAAAATAACTGTAGCGTTTTTAAATCACAAATAAAATTGCTATTGTCTAGAGTTGAGGTTTTACCTATAACCTCCATTTTTTGAGGAGCTAAAGTATCTATAGAAATGACTATAGACGGGAATGTTACAACCCCTCTCGAAAATGCCCGGTGATGCTGTCTTGCAATCAAATATCACCGCTCACGTCACCGCTCCTGACAGTCCCATTTTATTTATAACGTTGATGGCGTCAAAGCATTACATTCTAATCTGTCCATTACTTTATGTCTGCCTTTAAACATATTTTTTGCATACATTGTCACCTACAAAATGAATAAGTAGTTGTCAGATTTAATGAAGCGAGTTCTTATTCATTGGTTCTTGCATATGATGTGCTGGGAACGTGTGGTTTCGAAAACAGGTTTTCAATGCCATTCTCGACCAAGTCTGTATGCATGAACGTAATAATCTGACACATTATCTCAGAAGCATGGAAAACTTGTTTGTGACTGTGGTCAAATTCTCTGAAAACCAGAGTGAATATGTGAACATTTCCACGTTTGGGGATAGGCACGTAACGTAGTTTGTCTGAGCACAAAATAATCTTAATAATTGGATTTAAACACCACCTCGCGATTTAGATAATTCAGAATTTACGTAGGATCCATTGAATGTTCTAGTTTTAAGAAGATCCGTTATCGTATATAATATCAACTTAAATTCCTTGAAACACATACGGCGAGGAGAGAAACAATTGTTCTGAATGGACAATTGGCAATCACCGATGATTTCACCCGAGGTCTTAACCATAGCAGGTGCGACGACAGTCGACAGTCAGAGTCAGCGAAGGGACACTATTAGACAACTGACCACTGCTTTATGTATAGCATACAGGGTGTCTTGCGAGGTGTTTTCCTCTCCTTCTGGCAGTTGATTTTTGAAGGATTTATAATAATTTACAAACTTAGTTTTTTATTAGTATTTCATTATATTAGTACAATGCAAACGTTATTTCTTGTTTCACCTAAAAAAAAATGCTCATCTCATAAAAATGCATCTTCTTTTAGTCACCTAGTGAATAAGTAAAATTTCAATGCTTTTCAACACTTGACAAGGGAGATTCAAGAGGTACTGTCCATTTAGGGCAGGAATATTACTCAAAAAACCCTATACTCGCTCACGGGGAGATCATCCTACAGGAATAGGAGGAGGTACCTAATTACAACAATGGGTACGATTCAATGTCCAAAATTCAATATAAAATTATACCCCTCACTAATCCTCAAACATTTTTACCATTTATTTTGAAAAAATACATATTCCATTTTCACCTAAACCCTTCCTTTGCCATTCCGGTTCCAATAATGCATCTTGATCATGTTACAGATGCGCGAGAACAAAATTATAATGCTAATCCTGAGGTAATTGATACCACATTTTTTATTGAGTGTGATGGCAACATTTTCTATAATTTTCGTTTTTATCACCGGTACCTAATATGATTAGGCTCGTCTCGTTTTTGTCATATCATAAATCAGGTTAAATGACTGTTTTCGAAATCCGACTTTTCTTCGTAAACAGCGAGGAATTAAAAGTTGTTCATACAATTGTATGATGTTTAAGTACGTTAACTCTCATGAAAGATTGTGGAATGAGCAAAATCTGTTGCCATCGGCCTGAAACTATGTTGCAATCATGTTGGTAGGTATGAGTAGTAGCGGTTGGATGATATTCACAAATTCACCGACGTGGCACCTGTGTCAGCGGTCTATTGCAGTAAATATTTCAATATTGTTCTTGAAGAATGTCAAAAGTACGAAGCAAGGTCATTATGAAAATAGGATCACATTTCTAGGCACAGTGTCTTCTTCAAGGTATTTAAATAAATATCGAACTCGCAAAACCCATCGATTCCGAGAAGAGCGTGATAAAATCCACTTACTGCTGACAACAACGGAGTTGGTATTGACGGCAGTCTCTTGTAGACTCCTTGCTCTTCTGAACTCTGGGGCGGATCCAAGGACTTATCCCCACTTCTCAGAGCTTCTCTGTCCTGTTTACGAGGCGCCAACGGGTCCTGTATCGAAGGATTTGATGTTCAGAATAAGCCCAATTCCGTTTCCTCGAATTTTTATCTGTGTTTTCCGAGGTGAACAAGCTTTTTTAACAATATTGTTGGATTTTTCTAAATCCTGAGAATGTTGTACATTGTTAAGTGTGAGTAGGTACCTGCCTGTAAATCTGAATGACTCCTACAAACCCATTAACGGGAGGGTAGAAAAATTGCTTATTGGTTGGTTATTTCTTGCAGAATGTCAATCGCCTCCGTTTCGTTTTAATTGTCGTGCATTTTCAAAAATCGTGCTCAAAAGCACATCAGAAAACTCAAATTCTGCCAGTTTTCAATTGACATTACTGGCCCTTATTGAGCTCTTGGATAAATCAAACATCAAGTGAGGAACGCCCCTTCCTAACTTCGAGTACTAACCAGAAATGTAACAGGTATGTCACTGTGAATAACAAATTTATTGACTTCAAGGTTTGAGAGATTTTTTTTTTTTAACTGCTTAGGACATTTAATAAATTACCGAATCTATAGTTAGGTATGTTTGTTATTCTTGTTGGTGCCTCTGTCACTTACGTCAAATATGATTTTCATCGTACAATTCATAGGAAATTGAAATGTGGACCACAAGCAAGGGAACTGATTCAAGAATTTTATTTTATCTTGGTTTATCTATATACCGCATTATGTAAAATGCTCAAGTAGGATAATCAATGAAAACAAAACAATAACTTTTTTGCCCAGTAAGCTTTACTATGTCGAAGCAATTCAAAAAATAGAAGGAAAAAAAATTTAAACTAATGATCCAAATCGAGTTTTTCTGGAATCTTGCAAATTTTCTGGACATTGACGTTGACTGAAAGAATTTCAGAGACTCCACGTTTTCTGTTTCAAATATTTCAATTGCAATCACAGCCCTCAGGGGTTCGTTTGTTGCAATCTTCACTTCGTAGTTGTTTGGAAAATGTATTGCTCAATCCAGAACTACAATAAAAAGTTGAAAGAAGTTTTTTAATGAGGATTTGTAAGCCTTCTCGTTTTCTGAACCAAAAGTAATTATTATTAAAATTAATTCCCCGGAACAGAATAAATACGAGAACGCTTAGATTGGCGGCATTCTACTTTATTTTCAATCAAGATTTATCCAATATTTGCCCTCATCACTCATCAAGTACGAGCGATCGTACACTACACCCTATAACGGAATACATGGAAAGTTCTTTTGTTCAATCCAATTCCATCCATTCAAAATTAATAATATCAGTGAGTCAGAGTAACAACGCTGAGTAACAATGCTGATAGGATTGGTAGTAACAAATACCTCTACAATTAGGTACGTCAAATCACCGAAGTTTTTGCAAAGGATTGCGGTTATTAAATACCAAATGAGTGTTGAAGTCCTACCTTGTTTTACGTTCTTGAGAATATCACTATGAGTTACAGGCTCCGCTCCGGGTAGATTAATCCGTTATCCGTTTGTGGTAAAAACGATCTGTTGAGAATACCTTTCACGGCACCTTCACGTTCGATTATACATTGATTAGAACACAGTATTTCACTTTGGGGTACCATTTAACGTAAGAATATCTAATCTCTTGTTTTTGATTTCGATGAGTGAGTCGATGGTGTTGGAGTTGTCAGTTCCATAATGGATTTTATCGAGAGAAACACATTCATGTCGGGATTCAAGGTCGAATTATTAACCAGCGGTCAATTAACTGTTTGGGGGTTATTCAATCCTTGGGGTTCAACAAGAACGCGAAGTGGTGACAGATACTGTAACGGACCTCTCCAATCGAATGTGTGACGAAATTAACTTTCGCGGAAAAGATAATAATGAGTGTGTACGAATCTTTTGATTTATTTTGCAGGTACTCATTCAATCGTTTGCTTGACTTTACGCGTAGTTTTTACCGTTGAACGCCCTTCTCTGTATTGACAAAAAAATGTAACAGGAAGAACCGAAAAAAATTGGTATGGAAACACGCCCGCGAAAAAAAAAAATATATATTTGGAGGGTAGTTACTCTAATAAGGCCCCTCCCCCTTCAAGTAATTCATTAAAGTTAACGGGTGAACAAGGTCCATGCTCAGCTCAAGTCAACGACGTACTGAAGATCACGGATCGTCAGTAGACTACGTCCCTACCCCTTTGAGACATAAAGGCGACTATAATAATTATTCCAGTAAACAATTAAAAGCTTACATCGAATTAGATCCAGACTTTCAGCATCGAGTTCGTCAAGTAGGACTGTTTTTCATGCCTCCATTCGACCAGTAATCCTAATGTGATAACGTGATTTTATTCGGGAAACCTTACATGCATGTTACATTTGCAAAATGATTAGCACCTACCTGTTTCAATAAGAAAGTATCTCAATGTTTGAAAGATTCATCATTTCTAATTGTTTTTTCAACAAGTTTTCAAGAACAATCAAATAACTCGTTATCGCAGGAGGCTCACAAGAGCACGATGTTGAATCCAACAATTAAGTATAACAAAGCCCCTGGGGAATTCTAAGGCCCTGTTCTACACCGCCCTGCGTTACTCCTTACCTTTCGTTGGTAGTTCATAATTGGATGATGATTTTAAGGGGAGTAGGCAGGTAGGTTCGTAGATAGTGTCATCGAATTAGCCAGCCCATGGAGAAATAACCTCAATTGCTTTATCTCCATCGATGAAGAACGACGTCTCCTATGTTCAGAGTGATGGGAAATGTATGTGAGAACGATTTCAACTTTTTCCTTTGACTATTCGTATGGCATTTTGGTACAGACTGCGCCCAAAATAATCATCAGAATAGCCTTTCACCAATAAAGAATAATAAACCATTGTGGAAGAATGTATTGACTGACACGACAAACATTTTAGTTTTCATCCTTCAGCCCAACTACTTGTAAGTATGCAACATACATAAATAATAATACAACTATTTTTAGTTATTTATTGGGTCGGATTAATGATTAGTTGGTCATTAGTTTGATCAATTTTCATCTTGCATATTCCGTATGAGAGTTCCACCGTTATACCTTGTAAGGCTGAAAATGTTATGTAATCGAGTTCTCATTTCTTGTTCGAAGGCTGGACTTGTCTTAGAATATTGAGAGAAAATGGGCAGGGGATTCTGTCGTGAGGCCGCGACGAGTGAAATACCTTGGCACAGTGGTTGGACGGCTCCGTTAGCGCGCCCGCACTGCCCGCTGGGGCATGCGTCGACTTCAAAGGAAAATAACTCCGATTGTGAGAAAGTGAGAAGCTTACAAAATTTTTCAGATTAGAATGCATGTTCCATCAAGGGATTGCTAGAACTCAGCTTCGAAAATCTACGAGTACCCACGACCAAACTACCAATCAAAACACTCATGTCAGTGCATTCAATCTCATTCGAGGACAATATGATACCAATAATCGTACTAATCAAATTCTACAACGGCTCCTGTAATTTTAGCTTTTTCCCATCCCCCACCAGTGTGCAGTTGTCCATTGACAAGATTCAAGGTTGTGGTAACACTTGCTATCAACATCTTTGGCTAGCCAACCTATAATTTTCAGCCGTAGCTCCTGAATGAATGATTTGCTGCTAATATTAGCTATTATTAGCACCATTCGCACTCTGCGTCTTTCACTTACACAAACACCTGTCAGGATTGAAGCTCAACCAGACCTTTCCCCCACTTCCCTCTTCCCACACTCTTTTCTTCATCTCTCCCCTCTCAAAACCAATTTTAAGCCTTTAAAGAGCCGAAGAATCTCCCTTTTCCGCCTCCCTCTAAATTCTTCGTAGAAAATAATATTCCATTGTCAAAATTTCCTATAAAAAATGTAGAACCGATTTTGTCAATTTGGATACGAACTTAGCGCTGGCATGGAACGCCAATGTCACGCCTAGCAAGTTTCAAATGCTTTATTACTTTAGACTCTGGCAAAAACGGTCAAGCTTGCATTTTTCAGAAGTTTTTTTTTTTTATTTTACCATAAAATTAACTAGAGACAATTTGAACTAATTGCAGAATTTCGACGTCCAAAAAATATGAAAGTCTTGTAGATGAGGAAAGTAAGCCACTCGTCGTAGGTAACAAGAGCCCTCAGATACGACCTGGATCTACTGGCGGCTCTTCAGTCTCTCCAGGAACGTCATCGACTTCTATTCCAGATAGTGCAAAATCGTACGAATCAAGTCCAACCAGCCTTGAAGAGATTAATACAAAACTTCAACCGGCTCCCGAACCTTCGGACTCTTCAGCACGCATCCTGACACCTGTCCCTCCTGGCAGGTAAGATAACCATACGGGAGCTGCACGTGTTTTTATTCGCATAATGTATGAATCGTGGATAGGCTGATTAAGGGTAGGGCCAAATCCTACAACGCCGCGAGCTTGTTGGGCACCTACATCTTTCCAAATTAGAGGTAAGCTCGGCTGACCGGACTCCAGCCCAGGTAGGGGACTGGCGGTGCGGGGAAGGACACAAACAAGTCTTCCCGGCCAGCTCGACGTTCCGCCAGCTTTTGTCCGTGCGCCGGCCTTTCGTGCTTTATTTCCTATAATTCATGTCTCATTGATGAAGCATTACAACTAGACTTGAAAGTAAGACCGAATACCAACATCCGTAACCTAGTCTTTATTAATTATAATTACTTTTGTAGCATAAGACTGATAACTTCGATCGAGACTTGTGGTGTTATGTAACTGCAAGCAGTTACGTAACAGGTAGGTATTTACGTTTGGTGAATAGTTTTCCCAAACTGATTTTTTGTTTGCTTCCTAGCTCTACTATAATATTGAAATCAGGTCTATGACTTAGGAACCCACTAACTTTTTTAGGGATCAAGGTCTAACCCCACCCCCTCTCACCTTTCGCTAGCTTCCGTCCATAACATCCCTTGTTTGCGGGGCGAATCGCGCTTTTTATCGAGGGTAAGTACTTACTTTCGTATGATAAAACGATAGTTACAATCGAGACCACTAAATTATAAGCCTGATATTTTGAGTATTAAGAATCGAAGCTGTCTCCAAAACCCCCACCACATAAATGGAACGCATCTATAACTCAAATCTATTGTATAGTAATATTAATAATTCATGTTATTTGTATTAAATCACGGACCGTTCCAATTTATATATTGATAACTAAACGTTTAATAAATTCAAGTTGAACAAAAAATTTATCAATTAATTAATTTAATTTAATTTTAAAAACTGTAACATTTTTACTTTTATGAAATGATGATAAAATACTGATTTTGTAGTTTCATTCGGAATTGGGGCACAGCTTGATATAGACTTCAGTGGTTCAGCACCTACCCATTGAACATCAGCATTTTATCGGTCATGTACCCATTCATACTTTTTTTTTAATACTTCTAGACGTATAATGTCACACCTAGATCTGGCTTCATCGAACCCTTGAGTCTCAAATAATTGAAAGTCAATGGTTGATTTTAGAACAATTTGTTGTTCCGGGAAGGCACTAGCACTACGAATCCTCCTCTACCGTCTTTGCCCTTGAGTTAGGATGTAATGAGTTAATTTAACGATGCGATTCCTTTATCTCAATATTAGTAATGATTCGTATTATGGAAGTAGAAAAGAGTTTATTTACGATGTCCAGGATGTCTAACACTAAGAGGAGTAAAAAACTGATCGACGAGGAGAGGAAACCACTCGTCGCGGGTAAGAACCCAGACCCTGGGTCTTCAGCCAGCTCTCCCGGAACGTCGTCGACTCCTGATGCAGAAAGTGCAAAATCATCCCAATCGAATCCGTCCAGCCTCCCAAAGGAGAATCCGAAATCCAAACCATCTGCTGGCCCTTCAGGCGCCTCTTCGGCTAGTATACTGACGCCTGTCCGCCCTGGAGGGTATCAGTCGACTGCCGGGCCGTCACAGCCCATCCAAAATGAGCAACCTCAACAAAATAAATCATCATTATCTCGGCAGGTTCGCATTCAATCTGAATAGTGCATACCTATTAAACGGCGACTTATTTTCATCATCCTTATTCGTGGTCTTTTAATTTTGTTTAACACGCACTTTAATTTGGAATTCACAGATTTTTCTTGGAATGATCATCGCTCTGCCTAGCGTGCCTTGCGGCATGAGTCTTGCATTCTCTGCAGTTTCATTCGATTCCCTCAACCTCACCGTGGACGAAGCTTCTTGGTATGGTAAGTTTTGCTCTCCTGCCCATCGTGTATGATCCATCCAGTTCTGAAAAGTGAGCCGGGACAACATTGTACTCCATTTTACCTCAAAAGGGAGTGGCAGATTATACCAAGTCGATGACAAGTAATCATGAAAGTACGAAATCATGCAGGGTGTGAAACCTTTGAAGCCAGCCACAAGTTGGGCTTCGACTCCCAATTCATTTCTGGCCTAATACATTCTCATAAGAAGGCTTCGTTTTTTTTTTATTTTATTTGACAAAATTAACGATTTTTTATGTTTTGTTTTTCTTAAATTGAACCCAAATAAAAGCGTCTATTGAGCATGAGGGAAATGAATTGAACACTTCTGAATTGTAGGTATAATATAAGGTGGCAATTCACCTGTAAGAGAGTTGAAGGCATTCCTGTAAGTAGAATTCAAATTCAGGAAAGCCATCTTGAAAAGTAAAATAACTCCGAAAAGAAGCGTGTTCAGGATCAGGAGGCACTGTCAGAGATGAGCTGCAGAAGCGAACCTCGGCCGACGGACGCCCCATGTTCGAGCTACCCTTCTAGGTCTACATTGAAGCTCAACGACTGTTCTGCTTGGTCTAATAGGTGTAATATAAAGGGCGTACGCAGAAATGGCAAGAGAATTAGTTGTTATAGAAAGCAAAAGGTCTGCGTACGCTCCTGGGTGAGCCAGCATTTATTCTCTAATTCGAACGTCCAAGTGCAACAATTTTTTCTGCGTTTCAGCCAGTTTAACAATAATGTCGTTTCCCATCGGAAGTCTAGCAGTTGGGAAAGTGATGGATCAGTACGGAAGGAAACCGGCTCTCCTTTCTATAACCATCATCAGTTTGATCGGCTGGCTGATGCTGTCTGTGCCCTCAACGGACGTCTCATTGGCAAAACTTCTGATCGGTCGAATTTTAACAGGTGAGCTATACACGTAACTTATGCCACGTAGTATGTATTTTTACCAGCGGGCTACCAACGTTAATATATTTTTATCAATAAATATACGTAAATTAAGCAATTAACTATTCAAAGCACCTAAAAAGTGAAATTTTCAATGACCACGTTTTAGTTTCTTTACAAAGTTTGGAGACGGATGGGGGAGGGGGGATTCTGTGAAATGGATCACAAGGTATGCCTAAAATTTATCGGGCCTATAATCCTGGCAGGATTTATAAATATTGAACTGGTGGGACATTACAATAACATTTTTCAACACTTTTTTTGTTTTCAGGCATAGCTGGAGGTGTGGCGAGCGTACCAGCTGCTGTGTACGCCGCTGAATGCCTCTGCCCTAACAACGTCAGAATTCGTAGCTCCCTAGTCACATGGTCCACGGTAAGAATCTATCGGAATTGATTTTTTCTTTTCATTATTACTACTTGATTTGGTATGTAATAAAGACAATGATTACTTTCTCTTCATCAGGTTGCCCTGAGTGTTGGAATATTCTTGGTGTACATGACTGGAGCATTCCTGGAATATTACAATGTCGCGTCGATTGCTACTTTGATCTCGTTATTAGCCCTCGTACTCGTCGCGATTTTCATTCCGGAGAGTCCTGTATGGCTCAGTCTGAAAGGTAAGAGCAGTGATGTATAGTAGCTCGTAGGTGTGTTCCATCTAATGTAAAAAATTATTTTCTATTAAAGGAAAATTGTTAAGATATGCGTAAAGCTACTTGAAGGAGCTGACTTGTTGTAAACCTTCAATATTGTCTGCTGAATTATCCTCTCTTTTCTTCCGATTCACAGGCCGCCATGGAGATGCAGAATGGTCCGAACGAGAGATTGCCATTGCTCCTCCTCCTCCTCACTTGGAGGACCCATCTGCCTCCGAGTGGGAAGAGGCGCCTCAAAAAACACCCCCACCGCCACCACCCGAACCTGCAACTCTCAAAGAATTGGCCAAGCCGGAAGTTTACAAACCGCTCCTCATAATGATTGGATTCTTGTTTTTCCAACAATTCTCCGGTGTGTACGTTGTTATTGCTTACATGGTTGACATCATCAGAGCCGCTGGTGTCGTGACAGTGAGCCCTTACTGGTTGTCAGTGGTGGGTGGAGCAGTCATTCTTCTCGTCTCTTTCCTCGCTAGCATCGTGTATCCTAAGACTGGCGTCCGTGCTATCGCTGCCCTCTCGAGCATGGGCACGGCCATTACTATGTTCTGGATCGGTATATACCTCAGCCTTCGCCCACTTTGGGTTGGGAACAGTACTTGGTATTTCTTAAATTGGCTTCCAGTGTTCCTTATCATAAGTAACATTGCCTTGTCAACCGCTGGTTTCCTAATCCTTCCGTGGTCAATGCTAGGTGAGGTCTTCCCTCTCAGCGTCAAAGGTGTCGCCGCTGGTTTGGCCACTTGCTTAGGTTTCATTTTCAGTTTCGTAGTTTTGAAACTCTACCCATTTTTACAGCTCGGATTCGGTGTTTCAGAAGTTTTTTACTTTTTCGGTTCAATGGCCCTTCTTGGCACCATGTTCGTGGTTGCATTCCTTCCAGAAACACATGGGAAAACGCTGCAGGAAATTATTGATGAATTCACGAAGAAAAAATCCAAGCCGGGAAAAACCTCTCAACCTCAATCTGAACAAGATGTAAAACCATCCAGCCAGAAAACCGAGGGTAAAAAGTCAGAAAGTAAAAAATCGGACGCTTTCAAGAAAGCGGAAATCCAAGTTTAATGTGAATACTGTTTTATACAGTTTTGGTAGGTCCTCGTCAGTATAGGGGTCATAGGTTGAGACACTTCAGCCTAATTCCATAACCCCCTCCTTACATGCTGCTGTTCTGAGGAATGTGAACCTTTAAATTATTATTAATGTATTCTTTCAATAAGGGTTTTTTCTAAATAAGAGAAAGGTGATGTTCGTGAAATATTTGTTGTAATGTATAATAGAGCCGTAAGAATATAATAGTCTCCCCCGCGTAGGAGGGGAACATTTTAAGGTTTGAAGGTTTGTCCCACTGCCTATGCATTACCCCTACTAAATGGTTCATTTTTGAAGATCACGCACCTTTTAAAAATATAAATTTAATACAATCTCTTTATCTCATCTACATAAATACGATTATGTAACCTCTAAATTCAAACCTATTTGAGCAAGCATCTACCGTTTATATGAATCAAATCACCATGTGTTGACGGTTAGGGGTGAACTGCATCACACTTCATTAGAAATATAGCTGTTTAGACCCCCATCTAGATACGTTAGTACGTATTTACATCAGAATTACTAACCTTTTCTCACGATTTTATCACATACTTACTGCCATTCGAAAGCTTAATTTTGGAGGATGGGTACGCTCGCAGCTACTAATAAGCTGTTTATATGAGATTGCTTGGGTACATAAGATATGCGTAAATACATGGACGTACATATTATAGTATAAAGTGTATGAATATATATGATGATCAAAAACTTGTGGATCATCTATGATGAAGTGATTAATACACTGTTTTGAAATTATAACATTGTTGTTAATTAATCGTGTGTTAACCTAACATCCCTCTCTTTTCTGAAATAATCGTAAGGATGAATTTCAAACAAATCGGGTAAAAACGCCCTAGATTTAGTAACGCCCTAGGCTACAGTCGTAGAGACTGCAGTGAGACTGTTGGAGTTCAGCGGTCATTGTCTTCAGTTTCTGGTGGCTGAGGTCAGATGATGCTAGGTTTGCGAAGAACACGCAGTCTTTCTAAGTTTGAGGGTACCTGGAATTGAGAATCTTGGCAAATTCATTTAAAAACAAATATCGAAATTTTTTCAGTGGATGATAGATGATCTTTCGGAACTCGAAGTGCATTTAGAAACTAGAAAATTTGAGGACTGATCACGTATAGGTGTGGGGTAGTTGGACTTCAAGCCCTTGGCTGAAATGCATGTTTACTTTACTTCCATAGATACTATTTCGTTTGTAGCAGTGAGTGTGAGTCTAACCAGGGTTCCGAAAGATTATTTAAATGAACAGACTTATCATAGTAAGAATTTTTGTTGTGTGTAGAATATACCGGTAAATGATCGACAAATGCATTCTGTGACGGCGGGTAAACGATGGCACACCCGCGCGCTCTGGAACAGTTTCAAAGATGCGCGTCTTCCGACCGGTCCTCTCTTGTTATCTCTTATCTTATCTCATGTTCGATTTGTTCCCTCCTGAAAATTGAAGCTTCCATGCCATTAATCCGTGTTTGTTGTCCATTCCATAAATTTGATCCAATAGCCGCGACGAAACCGCGGTCTCGTCCGGTGCGTTGTTCCCTGTTGTAGCCTTTTCTTGGTAGAGAGCATAGAATATCCTAAAATACCACGTAAAGTATACCGGGGGTACTAACTCGCAGTTTTCTATGGGCGTTCTCTGGCCCTTCCCAACCAGGCTCAGAAGCTCGCCAAAACCATGGGTGAACCAGGGGTTATTAGAAAACTAGATGAAGTTGTTGTCAATCGAATAGCAGCCGGTGAGGTGATTCAACGTCCAGCTAATGCTCTGAAAGAACTTTTAGAGAACTGGTAAGTTGGTAGGAGTTTACTTAGCTCATAATGGAATAGAACTAAGTAATGTGATCCCTCGCCGGATAAATATCTTGCAGCAACCACGGGAATGGTTAACTAGACACGTTGTTTAAGTTTCACATGATGTCTCTGCAACACAATTGGTTGCGTTATATCGTAATTTGGTGATGATCAGAAAACCTGTAAGGAACTACTAAACACGTCACAAACCATCACAACCAACAATTGAAATTCCTCAAATTCACCCGCTCCATATCCTAGAGCTTTCGCAGGTGCTGCAGAGGAGGAGGCATACGTCTGGATTGAATGCTCAGACGACGTTGCCACAGTAATCTCAACAAGAACAACCGAGCCAGCCCAGGAGATGATGAGCACTATGATGAGAACTGTCAGAGCCTGAATTGAAGAGAGCATCCTGTCACCAAAGAGGAGATTTGCACGAAAGTAATGAGAAAGGCCTAGACAGCAGAGACGTGGGTTAGATAAGCCGAACGCCTCATTCCTAGTATCCCTGGATGGCTCGATAGGAAGCTCGGGGAGGTTACTTTCTACGTGGCACAGTTCCTTTCTGGCGACGGGCCCTTTTATCAGTGTCTTCACTGAATTGGAATCCTTAAGTGTTCCAAATGGGAGAGGGAAAGGAACAATCAGTTACTGAAGAAAGAGTCTCCATTATCATTTGAGGAACTGGAGGAAAAGAATGCTGAATGGCAATGACGGCTTGCAAATTATTGGCAACTATATCAAAGTAATCTTGAGAAGGAAGATGATCCTCGAGAAACAGCGACAACAAGCCACGCAACCGACTGAGCCTTGAGTGAGGGCCTAGACTCTGCCCGAAGTAACGCGCTGAACAATTCCAGGCTGAGCTCCGGGGATTAAGAAATATTATTGCTAATACTATTGCTATTCTAAGTCGAATTGAGAACTTTCCCAGTCAAAGAAAGAATTCTCACTAAGCCAACTTCTTTCTTCAACGGGCAGAGTAAGAATTTGGGGAATTTCTAACTGATTAATTTCTGATTGTGAGGTCCACAAACCCTCAATGGCGATTTGGTTAATCAGTTCAGCTATCATCTGATTTTGGCTGTTCATAGCTTCTTATGAACTTCATAAAATTATCTTTGCGTAGCGGTACATTGCGAAATTCCGCCTTAGCGACCTGATTAAATTCGGGAATGATTTTGTTGCAGTTTGGATGCGGAGTCGACAAACATTCAAGTTACATTGAAAAACGGAGGATTGAAACTTCTACAGGTTCGTGCATAAGCGAAACTGTTACACTTTTCATCTCACATTGACTTTGCATTATTTCAATTAATTTATTAACATTTATTGCTCTGCCTTTAGGATAGAATATCAACATTGTTTATAAATTAAAATAAGAATGAGGTACATACGAGATTCTAGCTAACTCAACCAGTGGTATAAATAAGAAGTTCAAACGACCATATTACTACGCAGTTTTAATGAGTCCAATTTGCAGATTCAGGACAATGGCACTGGGATTCGAAAAGCGGACATGGATATTGTTTGTGAAAGGTTCACTACTAGCAAATTGCAAACATTTGAAGATCTCACGTCGATCGCCACGTTTGGGTTCAGAGGTGAGGCTTTGGCTAGCATCAGCCACGTCGCCCACCTAACAATTACAACAAAGACTGCTGATCAACAATGTGCTTTCAAGTAAGCGGTTTTTGGAGCGCTGATCTATTGACAAGGTGCCGGTGCCTCCATTTACTTGTGGATGGCTGAGTGACATATACATGTTTAATTCACGAATGTTTTTCAATCATGTTATGAAAAACACCTTTTCGTGCTATAGAGCTCAGTACGAAGATGGAAAATTGAAAGGGGTCCCAAAACCTTGCGCTGGTAATCAAGGAACTCTTATTACTGTTGAAGATTTATTTTACAACGTACCCACAAGAAAAAGGGTCCTAAAAAATCCTACAGAGGAGTTTGTCAAAATCGCTGATGTTGTAAGTACACCTCGACTTTCAGCCTAAATTTGGTTAATCTTTGACCAATTCGTCCAGTGTACCCTACGTCCCTTGGATCAAATTTAATACAGTATATTTTTGTTTCGCTAATTCTTTATATTCTTTCATCTGGGAAGGTTGGGAAGTATGCTGTTCATAATCCCATCGTAGGGTTTGTTTTGAAACGCCAAGGAGAAACTACATCCGATATCAAAACCAATCCTGCATCCACGCATACGGGAAACATAAGGGCAATTTACGGGGAGAGCATCGCGCGGTAAGCAGGTTTTGAGTTCCATTAATCTAGTATCTGTTGACACTAAGTATTGGGTATTAATGTTGTATTATATTATTGTAATTCTGTCCAGGGAGCTAATTGAAATAAAACATCATGACGACGTCTTGAAATTCGATCTACATGGCTACATCTCCAATGTCAATTACTCAACGAAGAAACAAATTTTTATTTTATTTATCAATAATCGTCTCGTCGATTCTTCTGGTGAGTTATCCCTGCGTACTCCTTCCTGTATCATTAAAAATACCAGAGGCAAGGGTCTGTGAAACCTTCCTTATCATTTTCAGTTTTTTGTGTCACCTGATATCGTTGAATCATGACGCAGTTTCCGTATCGTTTTCCAATTATAGCTTTGAGGAGAACAATTGAAAAGGAATACACTATTCATCTTCCCAGCGGAGCCCACCCTTTCGTGTACATCAGTCTCAAACTAGACCCAAAAAACGTTGACGTGAACGTACACCCCACGAAACATGAAGTTCATTTTCTGCACGAGGACGAAGTAATTGAGAGCGTTCGATCAGTTGTTGAATCTAAACTCTTGGGGTCCAACAAATCGAGAGTGTTTTATACCCAAGTAAGGTCTCCTTCCAATGAAAAAAGTATGCCCACCAATTTTTTTTTCTGAACTATTCGAAAACGAAGGTGTTTTAATTAACAATATGCCTTATTAACCAAAAAGAAAAAGAAGAGAAATTGTTTGATCATATTGAACAATTGTTTCATATACAAAAATAAACATTTATTTTCATTCGTTTTATTCTTTTTGGTTTGAGTTGTAGGTAAACCTTCGTACCTAGTTAAGAAAGTATTACCTACCAAATTGGGCAAATACATTTTTTTAAAGCGTGAATTGTGTTGTTGGAAGGAAATTATTTTTATAATTTTACTATGAAACTTTCAGGCAAAACTTCCTGGGGTTAATCTCGAATCCGACGCGAAGGTTTTAGACAAGTCTGAGTCGACCTTACGTAAGGTACAGGACAAAAACTTAGTAAGGACTGATTCCAACATCCAAAAAATCGACAAGTTTTTTCATGCTCACGGCGATGACACGAACAAAAAGGAACCAAACCAAAACTTTTCTCGGTAAGCTGAAAAAGAGAGGATTTACTTCATCATTCTTTACTTCACCTACTATGAAGATACCAATAATTTTTTTGATAATTTGACACATTCCTACTTTCAGAAGGGAGATAAAGTTGACCAGTGTGCTTTTAATGAAGGGAGAAGTAGAAACAGAGTCAAGTTTAGCTCTTCGTGATATCGTCGGCAGCTCAACGTTCGTGGGAGTGGTGGAAAGAGAAGAAATCCTTGTGCAGCACAACACTTCCCTCTACATGCTTCACACCCAAACACTGAAGTAGGAAGTGCCTTCCATTCAGTTCCCAATAGAATCCTTAAACGTCAAATTCATTACTTTACGATATCTTTTCAGGGAAGAACTTTTTTATCAAATCATGGTTTTTAATTTCGGAAATTTTGGCGCCATAAAATTTGAGGTCAGTATCCACAAACCTAAAATTGGTTCATTCTCGAGTACCTTCAGATTAGCTATTAGCCTAGTATAATCCGGAAGGTGATACCAAATTTAGATGTTCTTTGAGGTGACGAGTAATGGCTAAGATCAATTTATCGTCTTTGGTTACCCCCTCCCCTCCTGGAAATATCTTATTCCGCAGAATTTTAGTTCTCCATCTATTGCCTATTTTGACCATAAAGGGGTGTTTTCTCTGAAACAAACGCCCAGAATTTGATAAAAATTTAAATATTGAGATATATTGAACTGCGTACCCTTTGATAATTCATATAACCTGCCTTTCCTTTAAAAAATGTATCTCAGACACGGTCACAAAAAAATACAGAAAATCGCAGTTTTCGGGTTGGGGTAGAAGGTTTTGTTTGGCCATTAATGGAGCACGTCACTTCAAAATACGAAAAAATCGCCGAATCCTTAATTTGTCTTTTGAGGAGGTCCTATTAACTGGGATTGAGTCGAACTGACTTTATAGAAGTTGTTCAGTAATGTTTTACGAATTCAAACTTGACACTTGCAGAAACCTTTGCCACTGTCGGATTTGGTGAAAATTGGTTTGGAAGATCCTGAAGTTGGTTCTTCTGCTACTAAAACCTCCACTGAAGACATTATTGAAGGCGTCGTTACCACCATCTGCGGAAAAAAGGAAATGCTATTGGACTATTTCTCCATTGAAATCCACGATAAGAGTTTATGCACAATTCCTCTTCTCATCGGTAAGACCCCCCCCTCGCCTCTTCATACACACTTACCTGTCAGTATCATCTAGACCAAGCATACAGCTTTCAAGTAATGATATAATTTTTCTTAGTTTGTCTTCAACAACAAAGTTATATGATTTGCAATTTCTCAATTAGGAATTATGATTCAATTTTACCCCTCTTCACCAGAACTTGCTCTTTCTTCTATTGCAGAAAATTATATTCCAGACATGAGCCGTTTACCTTGTTTCTTGATGAGGCTGGCTTGTGACGTCGATTGGACCCAAGAAGAACCATGTTTTCGAGGTATCTGTCGAGAGACTGCTAAGTTCTTTCAGTTTCTGCAATCATTACGATGTAAGTTGAGTTGGAGTCGTAGTCAGCAGTGTTTGTTCAAACTGTACTTTACAAAAATTGTATTTTCTGTACGATTTTCTTACTCCGCGTTCTGTTTTCTCAGGATTTGGAGAAGTATCGATGGAATGTGGAGCACGTGATATATCCAGCGATCAAGAAGCAGCTATTACCAAACAAAAAACTTTCGAGTGATAAGTCAATCACAAACTTAATCAGTTTGCCCGCTTTGTACAAAGTATTTGAAAGATGCTGATAAAAGATTATTTGTCTGTTTGGGCTTTGAAATAATCCTTTAAAATTTCGCGCATCACATTGGTAGTGACTGATGTTTTTTGTAATTATATGTAGGCACGTCGACGCTCAATTAAAATGTAAGAGTATTTACTGAAATAAATTTTGAAATTATCATTCGTGTTCTACTGTTCATGTGAATCGTGATAACGTAAAAACAAGAAGCGTGAGTTTGTTGGAATCTACCGGGCTCTTGATTCAAATCGGTCTCTGTTTTAGCGCGAAACGGGTACCTCGGAACGCCAGAAGATTTCCATAGGTCGCGCTCTTGCCAAGGTTGATCATCGCTGCTATCAACCGCTTATCAGTAATATCAGCTGGACTTGCGCAATTCGTCTCACTCTTGCGTTGTTAGCACCACTTGTCCCTCCGCTCGTGTCATTCCTGTGCCAGTTTTCATTTCATTTGAAGGTTGCTGCTCAAAGCCACACCTAGGTCGGTATTTTGTCTGATACGAAGCCCTCCAGCGTCTCACGAGGTGAGTGAACCTTTCTTGGCATTCATCCCTAAAATATTGTTAACACAGGTAAATGTCCCAAGTTGGATCATGAATACGAACGTATAAATTCTGCTGTGATTCTTTATAGAGAAAATTAAAAACCACTCGCAGCCCTCACTTCAAATTAGCATTTTATTAGCGAGTGTCATGTCAGGTGAGAAAAAAGGTGCCACTCTCCTAAACTGAACTGTAAATACTATCGCTTGGCAGCACCTTCTTCCTCCATCAAGAATCTAGTTGATTTATTGGTTGGCTCTGTTAATGAAAATTCACATGAATAGACTTCTCTTGCCAAGTTTACATTGTAAAGAGGGCCATGCGTCTGCATGTGACGTTTAAACCATGTGATCGATGCTCATCCCATAAAAATCACTTCCTCATCCTTGCCCATTTCCTATAAATGTATTTCTGTTTGACTATTTACTTGAGGCATGACATTAGTTTTCGTTCACCGCTTGAGTAGAGAGAATATTATTTTTTCCGTAAACCGTAATATATATGACAACAACTCTCTTATTGACATTGGGCTCTATGTATTCCAAAGCTTCCACTTTTATCCAGTTCAGCCTCAGGAAATTCCATCCTTTTTTCTCAAGGTTCCTCTTGTAACCTGAGAGAAGTTTTAGGTAGGCCGTCATGATTAAGATACATAAAATATAAGTGCTCTGAAGCGCATATTGCAAAAATGTTGAAATAATTAATATTTTCGTTTCGTTGGACTAGTCCCCGTAGCTCTTTTCATAATAGGAAATTTGTTTGGAATTCTGAGACAATCAATAATGAACGAAGTGGAGAATATGCGGGGGACTCAAAAATGTTTCTTTCTTCTTCCTTCAATTTTGCACAAAAACCTCTCGTTTACAAATGGATAAATTATTCACTCGGATCATGAGATCCTTGAGAAATCCCTGCCACTGTGCGGACACCGTGGTTGTAATAGTAGAAAGATATGTGTAGTTTCAAGTTATTCTACTTATTAAATGAGTATTGTTTCATTTTACATTATAAAATTAAATATTGGTCGTAACCTATCGGGAGGTGTCTGTGTCGCAGCATCATTACGTTAGTAGAAGAGGGGCTGATCGGCGCCGAGGAGCAAGCTGACGCTATCCAGACCCGCTGACCCCTAGAGGGTCCTTGATCTCGTTCTCGTGGGACAGATTGAATACGACATATCTAAGGATCATACTTCTCTCTCAATAAGTCTGAAAGGTGACCTCACCTAGTGCTTCTGAAGCGAGCAAAATGGTTCGCACGTATCATCAGAAGTGTAGATTGTTGTGTAACAGGGACGTACCAAAAACTTCCTCAAAATGTAAATAAAAATGATCAGTTAACCTAAAACACGATGGAAATGGTACTAAAGACGGATAAATTAACAGAAAGTCTGGGGTCCATCCATTAGGAGGAGGATGATTTATTAGATTACATTAGGAGTTCGGCGAGTATATTTATATTAAAAATGGTTAACCGATTTGAACAATACGATTCACTTGTGGCATTTTTTTGGGGAAAATGCATGAAAGAATGAAAATTGTTGTCAGGAAATAGTTTTACGTTGTGAAAAGTACCAAAATTGAGATAGTTTATGATCGATCCCTAACGACAATATGTATATAGTATACTATACTATAATAGGAGTCCTACTAGTTGAACCCCCCCCCCCCCCTTCCTTCCGTATAAAACCGTCAATTTCGGATCCTACTTTTTTTCTACAGTTGCGGTTCATTTTTTTGAATTTTTATCCCCGAGCTCTAACCCTTCGATTTACCCAAAAAATTGACGTTTCGTGTACAAAGACCGAAATGTCTTACCGGTATTGGAATGGAAGAATGGAATTTTTCTAAAATTTGACATCTTGGTCGTCGACTTCATTTAGGTCCAAAACGGCGACAGGTTATGGGTGACAATTGGATTTCAAGTTTTTCGGAACTCAGGCCTTGTAGATATCAGTTTTCACGAAATTTCGGAGGCCGAATTTATTGAGATGTGATGTAAACCGATGGCCGCAAACAGACTACGTCCTCGCAGAATTATAAATCCAATGTGAAGTGATCTGCGACGTTTTGAATCAGGGAAGGCTCAGGGTTATTATTCTGAGAATTGCGTACAAACCTTAACAGGAATTTCAAAATGAGATGATTATTCAGTTCGAAATTGTTCGATTCTAAGGAGTGGGAATATATTGTACGACACCATACTATATATTTACTTGTACCTCTCCCTAATAAAATGAACTGTTCCCGAATAAAGCCTTTGAGTAATTTATTTTGGGTTTAAAATATTCTTTATTAGATAGATGAAAGTCGTCTGTGTCGTTGAGTCTACTGTTTTTGATTTTACTACTATGACAATATAATTTTGTTGCATAATTTAATAATAGTTGCTCATCTCTACGGTCTCTACTGCTCTCTATGTCCATGGTTCCGTGAGATGTTCTCACCTTCCAACGCGCATCGGTACAAAATAATTCCACGCAACTTGTGAGTGATTCTCACGTGCCTCTTTTTGAACTTGGCACCGCTCCATAGCGGGTTTTATCTTTTTCACCATTCAATAAAACGAAAATAGAAAGGTCGAAGAACCCAAGGAAATCGCCTGTTCGACAGTGAAATCGCGGTAAACGATAAACCCAACCGATTTGTTGCGAAAAATATCACGCAGAAAGTCAGTAAGGTGTAGAAATAGATTCAGGTCTTTCTTTTTATTCGAGGTTTAAGAATGATTTAACTGAGGGTTATCTGAGGTTTCTAGGTCAAATGCCGCGGTGTGCTCCGAGCTTTCCTTGAGAAAATATAGATACGTACCTACCAAGGTACCTACGTGCGGCCGACTCATTTCAGGGCTGTTCAACTCTTTCAATTTAGATTTGGACGTAGTGACTACTTATCACTCTTGCGTCGGCGGCTTTCCAAAATCGGTTTTTGATTTTGAAAATACTGAATGTTAAGGGAGCTGGGTTGAGTACGTTGAGATGTGTGACCCGAATACAAAAAGGGTTACTAAATTTAGTCGTTCACTCCTCCGTAAACAGATCCAGTGCCAACACGCGCACTTGACGACGTTAAGTGGTTTTCTCATCTTAAAGAGATGATGCGAATTCCATTTGTGTTATGCATTTAGAATGAAAGTCTCTTTTCTATTTAGTAATTATTTTCAATTGATTAATTTTTCTAATTCAGTACGTTCCTCCCTATTAAAAAAAGGAAAAACCTCGTATAATATATATCTAGACTCATCAAACTTGTTTATAAATCATTCCATTCGCCCTTCATGTCTTGTATCGCTGTCGAGGTGTGTTCCACCTTCCATTCCCCTTCTGAGAAGGCCCATCGAATCGCTGAATCTTATTCCATTTACGTTGTTTTTGCGTCGGTCTCATTAAGATGTTGGATAGATTCGTCCTTGGCTACGGCTGTGGCATCCTCCTCTCGTGGACTGACCTCCCCCCCCCCCCCATAAGGACCCACTCATGATATCATTGACAGATACAATACAGACTAAAAAATACTCATCTTTAATAAAAATTTGATTGTCCCTGGGTCAAGTCAAGCAAGACTATCACAATTATACTGATTGGACGTATACGGTTCAGCCTGTTGACTGTGGTTAAATTTTTAGGTTTCCTTCTAATTTCAGTTACTAGGAAGGTGCCTACCTAGTTAATATTGGTTAAATGTCCAACCCACCTAGCCACCGTTCAACTTGTATCAACCAATTTCGACGAATTTGTTTGAATACCTAATCAATTGCTATGGTCATTGCCCTTACCCCAATCCCTTCGTGCTATCTGGTTGTCTTATTATGCACGTAACGACAGAGTAGAAGTTCATACCAATTGAAATCGGAGAGATTGAATTTTTGCTTGAAAACATTGATGACATGATTATTCAAGCAATAATCAACCAAAAAAACGCTGCAAATTCTTTCACAGCGGTTGGTTATTCCTCGGACAGTGCGCATGGAGACTCATTTCTTCAACATAAGAAAAATGGGGGGAACAGTGGGTGTGGTGGGTCCCGGACCCATTCCATTCGATTCAGTGTCCAAAATTTAGTGTAAAATGATACCCCAGACGCCTAGGTACCAGAAATCTCGGAAACACATTCGAAATGGGTATATAGGTACCCATTTTGGCCCCTAACCTCACCCAGAGGGTGCCTTTCAGATTTTTAGAAAAAAATTTACTACCAAAGTCGGCGTGGACAGACATTTTTGACTTTTTTATCTAGACACTTTGAAACGCCCCGAAAAAAAATTTGGGGGCCGAATCGGAGAGATTGACTTTTTGCATAAAAACATAGGTTGATTATTCAAGGAATACCTACCAAAAACAATATAAATACGGAAAAATAACATGAAGACAACATAAATACAGACAATTGAATTAATTAAAAGTATGTACCTGAATAATGAAATTTCTACCTCGGTTAGTGTTTCATTTCTGACATCTTGTTGTGTGTGGGTAGGTACGCTTCTCGTGTAGGTACATAATTATAATTTATTACTACAATTATTAGTCATTAGTAAAGAAGATGGATAGGCTTTCAGGGGAGAAATTACTAGCGGACGTGTGAAATCTCTCGAGTCTCTATTCAATCGATAGGGATTCTTAAGAGGGACATGATACATATTAACGGGGACATCCCATGATCATCAGTCATCTTTTGTAAAGAATATTGATCAGCTTCGTGTGTAGAGTTACTTGTGAACTAGTTGGCCAAGTGCCCTCCTGGTGGATCATTCGGGGTATGAATATCATTTTGTTGAGAATGTTAGGACGGATGATTCCGTGAAAAGTATGTAGCTGGTTATTATTTTATGGCAATTTTAATTCTGGTTCACAGCGATGCAATAATTGTGTGAGGTGTCATGGGCTGTGGAGCTACCAAATCTCACAGAGTTTCTATTGATGCTTCAAGGTGAGGTTAACCCAAGCTGTCAATCGCAACTGTAGGTCCCTGAGAGGCCTCTTTTTTATATCGTAACTTGTGATTTTTCGGGTCACCTCTTGTAGGCTTGCACAATTCAAAAATTGGATGAGTTTTTCTCTGGTCCCTCCCTCTTCTATAACAGGAGGTTCCTATATGTCGGTCTATCTTGTCGGCATAATTCCTTGACTGCTCAACTAGTTCGAACGAAAAAGAGGAATGAATAATAATAATATTATTATTATCGCGTCTTATACCACGTTTGAGGAAAAGTTGAAGTTCCGGTAACGCGTAGCCATGTGCCATTACCATAAAAATTCCCGAAAGGAATTCCAAATTCAGGGTGAATTAGGGGTGATTCTCATTTCCCTTGCGGGACCCTTCCAGGACGCCAAAAGAATGAAGGCAGAGGGAGCATGTTTCGTGGTGTCTGCATCCTTGGCAACCATTAAACCTTAAAACAATCTTAACAGTGACCAAAGCAAGCGGCGATGCTCATTTATTGACTTCATATTGGTTCCATTCCCTAACTGATTAATACATCTTGTGTTTCCATACATGAGAACAGAAGCACACTCTTCACACTCAAAACTTTTCTTCTTGCCGTTTCTTTTAGGTTCAGATTCAGAATTAAGTCTGCCTCAGTCCAATGGTTCATTTGTTTCAGAATGACTACTTACTTCAATTACCCCCCTGTCGAGCTCCAGGAAGAGCTCAAAAGTATTGCCCAGGCTATCGTTGCTCCGGGCAAAGGCATTCTTGCCGCCGACGAATCCGTCAGTACGATGGGCAAAAGGCTGCAGGTAAAATACATTTTAAGAATACATTATGATCACTCATTACTATTTTAAAAATATCATTACCATTTATCAATGAATCTGCTGTTTAGGATATCAACCTTGAGAACACGGACGAGAACAGGAGAAAATACCGTGAATTGTTATTCCTCTCCGATGACAAAGTGGCTGAAAACATTTCTGGTGTCATCCTCTTCCACGAGACGCTCTATCAAAAAGCAAAGGACGGTACTCCATTCGTGGACATCCTCAAGAAGAAGGGAATCATCCCTGGCATCAAGGTCGACAAAGGTGTCGTGCCACTGATGGGGTGAGCTTCTACGTTTATCGACTTGTTCAGCATTTCGATCTTTAACCAAATCAAAATCAAGTGAATATGTTTTTTCCTACTGTATGCGTGTAGGTCGGAAGATGAGTGCACCACTCAAGGCTTGGACGATTTGGCCCAAAGGTGCGCTCAGTACAAGAAGGACGGTTGCCAGTTCGCTAAATGGCGCTGCGTTCTGAAAATCAACAAAAATACTCCTTCCTACCAGTCCATTCTTGAAAACGCCAACGTGTTGGCGAGATATGCGTCAATTTGTCAAGCCAACCGGTACGTCTGTATCTAAATCTTCCTGACATGATTACGAGTCTTAGAATGAAATATTGAGTGCCAGAGATTTGCTCATGTGGTTCGTTGTACATTAACAGAATTGTCCCCATCGTCGAGCCCGAGGTTCTCCCTGATGGTGACCACGATTTAGACAGGGCCCAAAAAGTCACCGAAACTGTACTGGCCGCTGTCTACAAGGCTCTGAATGATCACCACGTCTTTCTCGAAGGCACCCTACTCAAACCCAACATGGTGACACCTGGTATGCAATGCCCCAAAAGGGCCACTGCTGAAGAGATCGCCAAGGCCACAGTAACTGCTTTTCAGAGAACCGTACGTTACTCAGGACAATATTCCTATCTACTAAATGACAACATTCCAAAATTTGTAAACAAGTTTCCTGTTCACTATACTTTTACTCGGTCTGAACAGGTGCCTCCAGCAGTTGCGGGCATTACATTTTTATCTGGTGGGCAGTCTGAAGAGGAAGCCACTGTTAACTTGAATGCGATCAACAACGTTCAGGGTCGCAAACCATGGACTCTCACCTTCTCATACGGTCGTGCCCTTCAAGCCTCCGTTCTCAGAGCATGGCAAGGTAACGTGGGCCCTCCTCTAAGTTTCTATTGCCATCGCAGAACATTGCTGAATTCAAGTACTTTTCTTTCTCGCTTCTTCCAGGTAAGGACGAACTGGTTCCTGCTGCCCAACAAGAGCTTCTAAGCCGTGCTCGCGCCAACGGTCAAGCTGCTGAGGGTAAGTATGTTGCGGGATCAGTCCAAGGTAAAGCGGGTGACCAGGGACTTTTCATCCAGAACCACGCTTACTAAACGGTTTCTGCAAGTCAATTAACTGACCGCACGGCCACATTAGTCAAAAATTTCAATTTGGGGCGGCGATATCCATTGTTGGTTTTATTTGTCATGTTATTGTTTACTGTTTTTTGTGTTCCTCCCTCATTTTGCATAAGATGGAGGATCAGAACTGTATAATTTTCTAGCGAACTCTTCCTCTCCTCCATATCTAATAGGTTGGCATACCATTCTGAGCAAAACATCAGCGTAGGTGATTGGTTCAAATTGGCCAATAGGCGGGTGAGTCCAATGTCTCCCGATTTTTTTCAGTTCTTTGGTACAGTCAATGTAAATTCTGGAAACTGTTGTAGATTTCTTTAAAATTGACTTCTTTTTGTATCATAATAATGTGTAAATTACAGTATTTTTGTAATCACTAGTCTCTTTTCCTGCTTCAATATGCTCCTATTTATTCTCTTAATAAGCTGACACCGAGGTGGTGGTTGTTTCACAATTCATGAGAAAAGGTCGAAAAAAAATCTATAATTCCATGGCGGTGTATTGCTGCACATATATTTTCTTTCAATTTTGCTTCACTTATGGTTATTGTTGACTAAGTTATCGGTTAATAATCTCACATTTTGATTGGTTATTCCTTAAATAATCAACCTACGTTCATGCAGAAGGTCAACTTCTTCGATTTGCCTCAAAACATTTTTCTGGGCGTCTCTAAGTGTCATCAAAATAAGCACAAGTCCGTCCGCGTCCACGACGTTTTTGATAGTAGGAACATTTCAAAATCAAAATGTGATTTTTGAACGGCGATCTAGGCGTGTGGGATATCATTTTCGAGTAATTTGTGACGCTTAATCCAATGGGACGGGTTAGAGAACGGTTGGAGCTTACCAGAAAAGGTTTTGTGTCAAATGGGTGTCTACCTACCTATTTCGAAAAAGGGTTTTTGAGATTTCTGGTACCTAGGCGTGTGGGGTATCAATTTGCCATTAAAAGTTGGACGCTGAATAGATTGGAATGAGTCTCCATGCTCCTGGTCCGAGGATTAACAATCCCTGTGAATGAATTTGCAGCGTTTTTTCTCTCTATCCATGGACGGAAATGCCTACATTATTATGTAAATGAACGGCAAAACACAGTGATGAATCTTCAAACAATTATTTCTCTTCACAAGATCTGATCGAGTTTCAAATTTTCGCGAGGGTAGTCTGGCTGAATATACCTCATCAGTAGCCTTCTCAAATCAAGATTTTGTCGCTGTAATTTCCTTGTCTCTCGTTTCAAATGATTTCGCCCTGAAACAAGGTCCATAATATAGGTCTTACGTCAGGTTTTAATTTGTGGAAAGAATCGCTCTCATATTGAACAGTTACTCACTGAGTAGCATTTTATAGTAGTCTTTCACTTGTCCAAAAGTGCTTTTCCAAAGTGCCTTTTTACTTTGCGGAAAAACTGTAGAAACTCCCTTCCAAAATCTTTCAACGTCTCGCTTCTGAAGGAGTGAAACCACTGAGTTACTGTTTTCTGATTTGCCCTCCACGGCTACAAAGCTATCCCTGAAAAATGTAGAAACGCGTACTATTTCCCATCACCTTGATATCTTTTCAGCAGTTAATTGCCTAGGGGACGGGCTTTCTTCAACCCTTAGCCGTGGTGAAATTGTATCACTTGATTGCTTGCGATAATCTTAAGATTTTATTGTGATAGTCATATAATTTGAGAGGCGCGAGAGACTAATTTACTGTGATTGATTAGTTTTAATTACTGTGATAATTAGTTACCATCTTCTTTCTTCTCTCAATTTCATCGTGAATTCCCTCAAAGCTTGAGCCACATGGTAGAAATTGATGATTGGGAAGTGCCCTGATATAGAGCAAATTTCTGAGGTCGCTATCTGGTCTTCTCCTTACGAAAATATAAACGGGCAAACGGAATTGTAATGAAGAGCATTTTCTCGCTTAGGAATGAGTACATATTAAAGGCAACTACTGAAGCAACAGGAAAATTCAAAGAATGAATGGTCTTAATGAAAACTAGGTTAGCAAGAGGAGCAGGCTAGCAAGATGCTGCAAGCAGTTTTGATTCACGAGCACGATTTTCATACTAGAGCTGAGCGGCAGTCTTTACGATTCAAGGAACATTTAGTAAAACCACTCATCCTCTAGAAGAAACGCTAAAGCATAGAAAAATCTATCATGCTGCCTCACAAAAACGTTTCCCATGCTTTTGGGAATGGAGTCATTCAAAAACGCTGTGTCCTACCTACTACTGAGCCTTCCCGAAATATGGTTGCCCAATCAGCACATAGACCAAGTAGATAGAAACGGAGAACCAACCAATGTCAAAATCTTGACATAACCAATGGTGAAATAGTCTAAGATAGAAAACGGCATTTTTGTGTGACTCCTCCCCCCCCCATCTTTTGGGTCAATGAAATACATCAACAAAAAGTTCATTGGACAGCTTACCTTGTTCTTTCTCGATGCCTATAGAATCAAAAACTACGTGGCTTCCCATCAGATCTGAACTACAGCTATCATAATTTGGGTAAAAATAATAGTCATATGAATATTAGCAAATGTAACTGATTGTAGTAGATTGCCTAATTGGATTCATAACTGTTTACCTCCCATCGTCGAAAAGTTGCTCTTTTGTTACTTGGCTCATTTGCGTCAATTGTTGGCTTAACCTTCTTGAAACTACTGCAATACTATCCAAACTTGGCTCATCATGTTCTTCTCTGTTGGATTCATCAGGGAAACAACTTGAATTGGGTATCTTGGGCACAGAATTTTGTACTGCATGTAACCATAGTTGAGATGAAATCTAACTTCGGTTCGTCGGGTTTTCCTTCACCGCCGATTTGATCACATGTTTCGCAACGCACAAATGGCCGGAAGAATTCGATCAAAAACATTATGTCATCCTTATTTTTAACGCCCAGGGTCTGTAATAACACCTCGATCAACCTCGATCTTTCGCTCTGAGACATTGGAATTGATGCTTGATGATTTTTACCTCGAAGATGTGATGCATAGTGATTATTTTCTCGCATTCTCCAGAGAAAGGCTTGAGAAATTCCTTGAGATGGTCATCCATGAGAAAATCATTTCTTTTGTAAATGCTTTCAACAACGAGAGCCGCCAGCTTTTCAGTGTCGCCTTTTCTAGCATTGCGCCACAACGTAGCTCGACTTGGTATGCCTTTGTTCCCTATAAAAGTTTTAATTTGATGTACAATGTACCCCTTAATTCCCTTATCCGAATGTCACGTCTGTCCCGCAAGAAAAAAAAACTCCAGGATAATCAATATTTGAAATATTACCATGGTTTTAGGTGAGTAATGGACCAACCTTCTACATTTTCGACAGCTTCGACGTACGATGGCATAGATAACTTGGACATTTCAACCCTCGGTGGCCGCCACGTTGCGTTTAGCAATTCTTTGTAGATTTTTCTGTCCATTCTCATTATCTGAAACGTTTCAGAGTTGGGCATTCATTTCTGTTATGAGTTCCTCCCTTGTTCACAAAAGAGAATACATGATTTGTCTCACGTTGCTGATCAATCCTTCGGCAACCTCTTGATTGTAGTCCCACAATTGAAAATACCTCTTGTCACTTGTAATGGCCAACAATTTAATGCGTTCGTTTGCTGTCTTGATATTTTCGGCGGTTTTCTTCAATTCATGATGTAACGTATTTTTCTCAGCCCGCAGTCTCATTATTTCATCTGTTTGTTGCTTTTGTAAACGACGTACAGTTTCTTGCAGTCTTTCAAGTGGAATTATGATAAAATAATTATTTATTATACTTATCTTTCATTTTTCTAATTATTATAATCAATAGTATTCCAATAGTATTATCAACGATTGATTGATTGAATTGATCGTCAAAACGTACTTGTTGACTATTCTTTTCTGCTGTCCTTTGATTAATCTGTTTTCTTCTTGCCGTTTCAAGAGTACCTGAACGTTGTAGTTGAGCAGTTCTGTGTTGATCAACACAGCACTTTGGAGTTTGCTCTCCTTAAGAGTTAGCCGCTAAATTAAAAAAAAAAAAAAAAGCTCAAGTTCCATCATGCTTAATCTAAATCTCGTTTTTGTTAAACGAGAATATGTAATATTTACTTACACTCAGTTTGTTTTCTAATTTCATCTTCTGAGATCTCATCAATTCGTGTTGGTCGATCAACATCGAGTCGATATGGTCTTCGTATTGTTGCAAATAGTTACACCGCTTTGAAATGTTGTCAAGTTCGAGCCACTCTTTCATTTCGGCCATTTCACGCCACTGCTGTACTCTTTCCTCAAGCATTTCGTCTTTGTCGGTATTTATCACTCGCTGGAAACGATCAATAAGAGGTAGTGCTAGAAGGATTCAATCTTCGTTGCAATATTTGCGAAAAAGAGGGCGTTCTAGGTGAACCTGGAGGTTTTGAAGTTCTTCTCGGTAGCAGTCGTTCATCAGAGTAATTTGATCGTTTATTCTGTCAGAAAGGATGTTGATGTAGTCGTTCTGTTTGCTTAGCTCGTCGTAGAATTCTTGGTCAGCTTGCTTTAAGCGGTTCTTCAAGTTGTCAATAATTACGTCTTTTTGTTCAAGGAGCGCCACACAGTCATCTAAAAACCGCTGATTTGTTGTAAATCTTGTTGGTAAACTAGAGAGAGGGTCAGTTTTACCTAACGTATCTAGAGAAGTGGGTTTATTTATGTAAAGGCTGAGAGGAAGGTGACTGCGAGAATGCTCATTAGGTAATTACTACAAATTGTAAGTTTCAGTTGTACAAAAGAGTTATACTTTGTTGGTAAGTTATCAAATAGATTGAAATACATCACTCTGTGAGGATAGCAAGAACATCAACAAATGTTTAATTTGACTTCAAAAGAAAACTAGGACATTCTTTTTACAAAGCCTCTACATTTCTCTAGGCCTCTACATTTCCAACCTCTTTGTTTTTCCGTTTCTTCGTGGATTTCCAGGGGATCTTTCTGTTTACTGATCATCTCCCACTTCGAGTTGATTTCGGCAAATTTTTCCTGGGCGCTAGCAGCTTCATCTCTAATTAAAGTGTCAATTTCGTCCTTGCGCAGCTTTTCTATCCTCTGCCTTTCAACTTCATTTTGGATGGCGGCGACTCGGACGTTGGTTATCTTCAGACATGAAATTTCAAGGACCACGTAGGTAGTAAGTTCGTGGGCCTGACTACTTTGCACCAATCATTATCAGCGTTCTAAGTTTCAAATTGAACAAACAACTTATTTAAAGAGTTCAAGGGGAGCACAAAAGCAGAGCTTGTCTCAGCATTCCACATAAGATCCGAGAACAAATCGAATATTCTAATTTGATGTCATAAAAAGTATAATAATAGTTTTAAGAAGAAGCTACCTAGATTCTTCATTTCGACACTGACGACCAGGGGAGACCTCCAGACCCCTGGACAATCTCTGCTTTGATCAGGGCTTGAAGCGAGTAACATAGAATGTCAAATAACATGAAGGTTTGTGCTATGACTTATGCCACGTAAGCATTAAAGGACATTCTTTTATTCAATTTCACTCTTTTCGAGGTCTCATTTAGCTTGGCTTAAGGAGAAGAGGCAGTAGACGAATAGATTTACGGGTGTTGTGTTATTAATGGCAGAGTTACTGGATTTTGCAGAATAACTCACCGATCTCAAACTGTCCTCAATGAGCTCTTGAATTTTTGATGCAGTCTTCTCCATTTGCAGTTCTGTGTCTGTTTGCACTTCGGTGAGGGTAGCCCTAGAACAAACATAGGACACCGATGCATAAGATAGCAACTTACTCAATGGCCTCAGTTGGGAATCCTACAAGAGTGAACAGTTTAACGAAGGGTATTGTTCATTTGCAGGAAAATTGATGGGCCACTCTCAGAAACTCCCCTATTTCGCAACTTCCTTCATCCGGTCATCCCTGTCATCGTCGTAACTGGTTTTATTGATGTGATTAGGTATCCTTGCGATCTCGTTCATGGAAAGGTATTCCATGAATACGGACATTTACCACGAAAATTGTTGAATTAATGATCGTTTCATCCGTTCTTGGTCCGCTAAGCTAAATGCGCTTAACTAAAGGTAAATTCGTTTTGTGTCAGGTATTTAAAATAACATTAATATCACTTACTGGTTGGTTGCCTCGGTATCCTGGAGCCGTCTCTCCATTTTGATTCGGCGACAAAATTTCCTCACTTCCTGGTCCCCTGAGACGAGAAATCTGTCAACATTGTCCTTACCGTCCAGACCAATTTTGAAAATTTGTCTTATTGTTGATACATCCAGGTGACACTCAGAGATGAGATCAAGTTCTCTTTGAGTTTTTGCGGTTTTATTTTTAACCAATGGCGGGAATCTGCTTTGCATGATTCCTGTCGCAGAATGGGACTTGAAGTCTTCGACCTCTTCCATTTCATCGACGAATCCTGACCTGGAAGGAACCTTCAAGATGCAGGAATACTCACAATCTAAACTGAATGGTCTCTACGTCGGCGTTGGGTCTTATTTAGTGGTCGCGAGGCTGTGTCGGAGGTTATATTGATCAAACTAACGGATCCGTACTGGAAGAGATGCAGTATACAGTAGTTGTTATGAACGCCGGTACTACGTTTACATTATAAGATATTTTGTCTCAGAAAGCGACTCTTATAGCTTACATTTCAAATGAGTTATTAGGTTTATAGAAAACTGTACTATGACCTCTAAAATTGGCCAAGAATAATTCCCAAACCCAATTCAGTTATTGGGTTGCTAAACATATCTAATTTATCGATGGACACCTGCCAGATTTTTCTTCGACATGTTCCAACTCCCCCCTTGCCTCTTGCTATTTTTTTCGTAGAATAAAGGAAGATATTAAAATTATCGATACCGCAAATCAATTTGAGTCGATTTGTTTTGCACGAGGCAAGATGTTTGGTCGAAGCCTAAAAAGTTAAATTTAGAAGATTCATGAAAGTTACAAAGTATTTGTTGGCGAAAGATAATTACTATTGGTGAAGTAGGTATGCAGGCGTAACTAAATATAAAATTAACCAATCCGTAAAAGAAATAAATTCAAACAAAGAGCAATCTTATTGATCTCGATTCGGTGATTCTTCCGCTGGAGGATACTCGTTAGTTTGGGGAAAAAATAGGTACCACTCAAAAAATGCCTTTAATTTGAGGCTGGATCGAGATCAGGATTCCGCTTAGAATTTCTCTCCGTGTGTCATATTCTTTTACATTAACTTGTCAATAGTATTAGCCGAGCCCTCACCGTTGTTGGTCCATCCCTTTCGCGTTCCTACTCCTACTTGCTCTCAATTCTCATTAGTTTTTAGATCAATTGTTATTCAAAAAACCTTCAAACGTTAGCTGTTGGCTGTTTGGTAATAATAATACTCCGACAATAGTTCATTCGTGTAATCAAACAGCAAGTTACAATCATCAAAATTCAAATATGCGATTTTTCGTCCTTCCTAAAATTCATTTTTATTGAAGGCAAACAATTGGGGATGAGGAAGTCATTTTCACCTTTAAAAGCCATTCGGCTAGTTGGAAGGTAACCAAAATAGCCAGTGCCTAGTAGGTACTGGGTTTTCCATGACGACCACAGTCATAAAGTCCATATTTGATCTCATACAATCTCTTCCTTCATTGATTAGAAATTATGATGCCCTGCCGTTTCTTGTGGACGAGTCAACGTGATCCGTACAGTTCTTTTCACGACTAGAATCAGTGCTGGTGCGCTAGTGGTCAATAATTAAGAGCCCGAGCAACAAGTGACAGTGAGTCGCACGCCAAGTCAAAAAGACTTGGTAATAGGCCGTGTGAAATTAGAAAGAAACCTGTTGTATTCTGTTTGAAAAATGGAAAAAACTATGCGCCTAATCGGGCCTACGGAAAGCTTCGGAATTACTCGCTTATTTTATCACTCTTGTTGGCTCAATCTCCCAGCAAACATCGTAGCGAATGAATCCACTCCGTTCTGATTGAGATCGTCGTAGTCTTCCATCACCTCCTTACATCTAGCTAACCATGCAGAGACGTTCTGATGTTTTGAGACGTCGTATCCAATTGCCTGCGAGAAACGTTCTCGTTATAAATCCAGCCACAAATAATCCAACTTCAAAGAATAATTAAAAACCAATTTTTTTTTAGTCCCGCTCTCACTTCGGCAGTGGATATGATGGCAACTAGAGAGTAGTCGGCGATAGAAATGGCTTCACCAGCCACCCAATCATTTCCGTCCAGGAAAGCTTCCATGGCGTTGAATGAGTCGTCGACAAACGGAATAGCGTCTTCATTTATTGGTTGACCTTGAAACAGGACTGGTGCCTGGAAAAGAGTAATTTGAAGGAATGGAACAACATGACGTTTTTACCTGTGGCAAGTGGCAACCTACGGAATAACATTGTCTCTGACATTTAATGTAAATGACATTTAATACCATGCACCTTTGAGCACTCACCACATATGCGTTTAGGAACCTCGGAAACAAACTTCCAACGCTGAAGAATAAACGTTGATTGATTATCGCTCTCTTTATGGGATCCCGGGGATAAAGCGAATCGTCTTTTCCGTATACATCAGCCAGGTACATCAAAATAGCTGCACTGGAACATTAAAATGAACAAGCTATGGGCATCAGAAAGGTTGTCACAAGAAAAGAGCTTATCTCTCTTGTTTATCAGTTTTTTTTTTTTAGTTCATTGCAGCCGCGAACCCGATAATCGTTCTAATAGATGACATTGAACCTCATTTGACTTTATCCTGAATTTTACATATTTTATTTTTATTTTTTTATTGGCAATTTTATTGCACCGAGTTGTCTCATTAACAATACTGCGATGACTTACAATACTATAACTGTTTATTAGGACAAAAGATACATGACTTAGTCCCATGTCCCTATGAACTTCGTCACATTCACTCACTACCTACACTAGTTCATGTAGTTTCCGACGCTTTAGCCGCCAAGTGAGTTCTTATACGTCAAGAATCTTTGCAGCTTCTCGTTCATGTGATATCTGAGTCTTCCAAGATGGGCCGTGGCCCATTTTACATATAATCCAAAAATTCGAACTCTAGACATTTTGAAGAAGACATTTCCGGTGGCAAATCAGGCCAAATACTAAAAATCATGTCGTTTGCGGCAATTTGGGTTTTAAACCATTGCAGATAATGTGCCTCAGAGTTAATCTCTATCAACAATTTATTTTATCTGTGGTGGTAATAATTGTTTGTTTGTCATTTCACCTCACCTCTCTGCGAGACATAGTTCTCCATCAACGAGAAGCGGGACGGTATGTTGGGGATTCATCTGGAACAATACATTTTAATTCTTCCAACTGTCACAGTGATAAAGGTTTCAAAGAAAAAGAAACATTCCTCTGCGATTTCTTGTGAAATTTATTTATGGGCGTGTTTTGCCTGAACTTGGTTGTACAGTTAGATGTTTATATACACTATGTACCTTACGAGACAACATTTTTGAAACAGAAGTAGGCACGAAGACCATTTTAGTTTTGTGCCCTTGTGAATAAAAGTGAACGAGTGCTAAAATGCGGGTATCTAAACACTTTTAAACTTGGGTAATGGTAAAAAAATGCTTTTATTTTTTCCTAGGCATTTTGGTATTTTGTAAATTTGGTGTTATCATAAGCAGGTGCCTTAGCTCGTTGACAAATAAATCGCGTAGGAATCAATTTGGAGTACACGATGGGGCTCATAAATAATCGAATACCAATTGGCATTCAGGTATAATTGAGCTGTGGAGCATTTTACCATACGAGTATTAACCAAGGAGGATTTTTAAGAAGTAAATTATCCGTCGGACTCAGCCAACTCGACGGGGCCTAATTACTACGACTAATTATGCTGCGGTGGGTGGGTGCATCAAAATTAGTCCATCCTATGGGCAAATATCGAACACCTTGGTAAGAATACCTCGTAGTAGGTCATAATAGTATTTTTTCCCACTGATAATCCACCACCATAGTGTTATCCTTCGTATGAGTTCGCATATTGACTGGAATTGCAATCTGATGGTCGATGTGTGTAAGTTATGTACATTATAATACTCTGGTCTTGTAGGTCGTACTCGTGTCCCTGTGAATTGTTAGACCAAACCCGCAATACGCGTCGGTCTTGATGGAGGGGTTGACCTCCTAACTACGAATTCCGTCGGCTCCTGATAGAACTGTATTACGAGTATTATTCGAGTGGAGTGTCTTGTGCCCGATCGATCTGCCCGTGAGGCCGTATCAATTACTCGCCTCTGAAAGATGAATAGGTCGGTAGGGTGAAGGTCGAATAATTTAACTATGTCGGACCTAGGTGGCATTTCCTGGTGACACTTAAAACGCAAGCGGGTGGAAATGGTACGTTCTCCTGGTTCCAATCGGTTGGGGATTGACGAAGTGCGCATTTTGCGAATGCTGCCACTGTTCGACTTATTTGATATCTTACTACGAACGAAGCATCTCGTAACTGAGTCCGTGGATGTACGCTCTTTTGAATTGTTGCCGCTACAATTCCTATCTCGCATTCAAATTATGAGACTTTCTACCATGGCGTGTTTCAAAAGAACCATAGTCAATCTAAACCGTAGATGTACTAAACCCTCGGGTGTAAGCGATTGCAAAGGGATTTAAGTAATTCTGCTAGTTGGATTAGTCCAAAGTACCTAATCTGATCAGCGGGACATCACTGCCTCTGGACGTCATCGAATTTTTAAAGTACCTCGATGCCCTTTTTGTAACTTTTCAATCAACCAACAGCGCTTATTCCATGATTTCCATTTCTACTCTGGGGGGTCAGTATTCCAAAAATGGTTCTCGAGATTTTGGCCATCTAGGCGTGTGGGATATCATTTTAGGGCGCTAAATTATAGACGCTGAATCCAATGAAATGGGTCCCGGAAGGATTAGCGCCCACCGGAAGAGGTTATGGGCCAAAATGGGTATCGATCTACCTATTTTGAAAATGGATTTTCAAGATTTCTGGTACGTGTGGGGTATCATTTTTCACTAAATTGTGTACGCTGAATCGATTGGAAAGAGAGTTCATGCCCTGGAAACCCCCATGAAAGAATTAGTAGTGTTTTTAAAACGGTGCTACATTCACCCACTTTTAGGTACTCTTCGGTTCTGGATTCGCCACTCATGAGGTTAACTTCTTTCAGTTCGAGAGCTACATCTAGTGCTCTTGCTCCCAAAAGGACCGCTCTAGCAGGCGCACTCACACCTGTGTAGTACAAATCTGGAGACATCTGAAACAATTTGAGAAACTAATTATATTAAATAGTCAACAGCAACTCCTATTGAATCCGTAAATGATTTTTAAATTAATAATTTTGTTCTTTAGCTTTTATGTTTTATACAGGATTGAGATGTGAATATAATAATTCAAACATCGCTCAGTTGGTAGACGAGTACCTATTTGTTTTCATGTGGAGTTTGGAATTTGTGCAGATACACACAACCCTGCCTGTACACTCCTATTTTCATTAAACCTCGTCATCAAGTATATCTCAGATATTTCGGTGACGACGCTCACTCATTTTTTTTCTGTACTTGTAGTGCAATCTCCAACATCTACATATTTAATAGGTTATTCCTACGCTATAGCCAACGAGCTGGCATCACCGGGAAATTGCTGAAGCTATCGATTGCCTTCTGCATTCGGGCCTTGTCGTTGTTCATAACGCATTATAAAAAATTATGACCTTGACATCGAGCACTGCATATTATACAGTGACCTGACGAACAACAACTGAAAATCGATGTGTGGGTAGGTCATACAGAACGCCTCTACGCCTAACAACAAGGACGAAAAATCAAGCCTGACCGTTGTCCAATATTACACACGCCTTGGTGGGTAGGCCCTGCTTTAAAAATCTTGTCATGCCTCGGTTGATCCGTCAGTATTGTGGACTTTGAGCTGCTGGGACTGTGATTGCCATGAGAGGGTCAGGAAAAATTTGTAGGTTTAGTAAAGCCACAATTTTAGCAGACATCGTCATCGTGGTTCGAATGATTATTTTGATGAAGTTGATTGCAGGAAAATAGCCTCATTTCCAGACTTTTTAGAAGCATAACAGCCAGAACAAATAAATAGTATAATGGCAGCTCTCTCCGCTCGCAGGTGGTCGATTGGTCGTCAGATCCTGACTTTTTTTATGATGTGACATTTCGATTAGTCGGTGAACTTTTTATTTACAAAGCAACAATTTATTGGATTGATTATTTCAATCAAATTAAAATGAGATTGACTTGATTTAAAGATTAGAAGAGTTTTTTCGAGCTACTAACAAGACACACTTTTCTAAAACGATTCCATCTCTTCTCAAATGTTTTAGGTCATTCACGTGATTGCAGTAAAATGGAACCCTTTTGTATGTAATGGTGATCTGGTGAGAGATTTTCAATACGCCTTGATCCCCCGTGACGTGTAGCCTTCATGTGAGGAGCATTCGGCAGCTCCAAGCACTGATAAATGATGTCAGACTTACCGAGAGTTTGGTGAATGAGTTAATTGTTTTCCAGGCAAAATTTTCCTGTCTCTACGTTTCCAGGATGTACGTTGAACGTTTCTGACTATTCTTAAATTTTATGCTCCAATACCTTACTTCAACTTGGAAATAATTGACTTGAACAGACAAAGTCCATCTCAAAAGGTTTCTGTTTCGGTGTGATGGGAGTTTAATGGGAGTTTTCTTGAGGGTCATTCAAGAATTTCAATTTTTTGATTTGTCTTGGCTACAAAAAATCTAATAACAAGAAGGGATCATAGATATTTTAATGAATCCGAGGCTGTCAACTAAACTCCTCTACACAACCATACAAACTAGACAATAATTCTTTGAGGATGAACATACCTTTGTCAATTAATCAAATTATCTGGGTTACAACAGAGGCGCAAAATATCGACTAGTGGAGATGCTCCGATAAATGCACGGTCTCCTTTCGTGTGACTGTGGATGACTTGAATGGCAAAATGGATTGGTGGGTGGCGGGCAGAAAGGATACTTAGCTGACGTGTTCGAACCAAACTGTTGTTGGACTTTTCTACCATGGAAACAGGCTGACAGCTTTCGCTCATGACGAAACTCCCGACAAAACTAGCGGAATGAGACTGATGCACTGAAATTAATCGATCGGCACGATGACCCACCGAGCACACTTCAAAATATAGATTATTTCAAAAGCAACCATTGTAATATGAAAAACGCATTCTGGAGAGAAATGGTAGATAACGCAAGTGAGTCGTCGGACAGAACTATAGGCTATGCGTGCTTGTATATGTATCCGACGCCCCGTTGACTGTAATCGTTTCCTCTCAAACAAAAATTACATTTACATGGCATTTCACAATCGTGTTGTTATTCAATACAAAGAGGCCTTAAACTCATTCCAACAGACGGTAAACCATTAAAAGCTTAAAGTACAAACCCATAGCAATAACTGTATTGCTTCTCCTTGCTCGATTTTCCATTTTGAACACTTTAGAATAAAGTTCATGGACCGTACTTCTGTCCGAACAAAATTCGAACACAATGTCACTTTTGTGTCCAATCCTCCATTTTGTAGAGGCGCTGGGTACGTAATCCTACAAAACCTTTTTTTAAATCTATTTACTTATTAAAATTGTATATTAATTTGTTACTATCATTTTTTAATATCATGTATATTTTTGTTTTCAAGGTATGCTGAAAACAGTATTTGTTAATGATGGATATCTTATTTTCAAAGCAATACTCGTGGTCATTATTAAGGAAAGCTTTCTCATCTTGTATCAAAGAAAAGTGGGTGAAAATAGACAGAACGACGCCGACCACACCTTTTGTATCGCAACTCGAAAAAGGCCTTTAACATATTTCGAATAATTTGAAATTTTGCTCACAGAATTCAGCCCGGCCCTGTTTGTGTCTGAATTTCAAAAGGTTTGCATATAAAAAAAGTGTTCTCATATTTCATCGTTCTGAAATCCGCCTTAATCGATTCGGCATTCAAAATATAGGATATGAACATTTCTATTTTTCTCTCTTTCAGGCGAGGAATAAGACCAGTTCCTAGGCGCGTTGAGCTTCAGGCAGTTGGTCTTCCATTTTCAGTGTTTGACAATAATCAGAATAATGAGTGCCAATCAACTAGACTCCGTAATGTGTGAGTATATTGGGATTGAACACCTCACAACGTAAGCACAATGAAGGACGAACGTCAGGGCTCTGTCGAACGGGTATCGCACGCCATTCATGCATATTCTGTTCATATAGCAGTCACGCGAGATACCAATCAAATATTCGCCGCTCCTAAATTGTCAAGACGATAAGATGGCACGCGATTTCGAAATAGATAGAAAGCTAATTGCCAACAAAACGTTTCCTCTGTTAGGGTGTTACGGGACCTATTTACCTCACATTTATAAAAAATGCGAGTTGAACCTAATATACCTTGTTTGAAAAAAATGATGAATTAGTAATTGAGATTGAAATATTTTTTGTCGACGGAAAATAGTTTTCAGCATGAAAGTAAATCCCTGGCTCATCTTTTAAGCAGGACAAATGGGGGTTAAAAGGAGTCTCAACAGGGGTGTTCATTTTATACTTGTATTAGCACAGAGAGCTCCTCGAGGTTCTAATAGAGTTAAAAGTATAAACTGCCGAGGTAAAAACTATTTATCACCTTTTTTCAACCCCGGAAAAAATAAGCTATCATTGGAGATGTACAAAAGTAATACAAACAGCTATCAAAACCAAACAATTTTTTTCGGATCGCATCTTCATTGCACTTCTCGCTCATTCATTTTGAATTTACAAAATATGCGTGTTTAGTTTAATATTGTTACATTCAAGGTTCAGTCTCGCAGAAGAACTCCGTGGTGAAGTCCACTTTGTCGGCAAATGAATAGTATTGATTGCATCTCAGATCGATATCTTTTAAAGTGCCAACCAGACAAGGCAAGTTACCAACTTGTTTGCAGAATCCTCAGGCGATCAATTACAAACAGAATTCAACTTTAATTACGTTCAGTAATTTTGTTTCGCAGCCTATGCCGCACCGGGATGAAAAAAGATACAAAAAAAAACTTGAAAAACTATGATAACTTTATTACCAAATGCCTCAACAGTATTGCTCGGAACAAATTTTATACAGATAAAATCTCTTTACAAATCATATAACAAATAATAAAAGGTATTAGCTTCACACTACCAGAAGACTAAATTACGGGAGTACCGGAGCAAACATTTCAATACAATTCCTCGTTGTCCGATGTGACTTCAATCATCGTTAAACGAAGATAATTAGGTATACAATGGCAGAAACTCACGTTAAAAAGTAGTTTTACTCCACCGACAAGAAAATGTACATTTGTAAAACAGCCTTTACAACCGGTTAAAGCTTCTTCTGAGGGGGACGAGGAGTTTATTCAGGGCGAGGATGGAGCCACGTTCGATAGTTGGGGAAGATTTAGGTAGCGTGGCGCTTCCCCAACACGGACGAGCTGCTGAAAGGCAGTAAAGTGACATAATTTAGAGAATTCAGGCAATCTTAAAGACGTAATATTGTCGATCCGCACATGAAACACATAGTGTGGTGCTTTCAACTGCTTCAACTTTAGTTCCACACTTCATACCCTCTATAAGTAATTTTTATTGCTTTCTTCGAAGTCAAATCATACCATAAAACATATGCAAACAAAATACAACACAATTTTTTTGAATGTTAAACAAGAGGTCAACCTATCTCAAAAAGGGCAACAAAAACAACTAGAAGCAATAGAGGATTGCGTAACGGGAATAGATTCGAAGAAGGGACTATCTTACCCGACACGTTTGGTGTAGTGGGCGAGAGCTTTTGACGTGAGGACGTCAAAGTAAAGTCAAACTAATTACGTCCAGAAGTGCTCGCCCACTACACCAAATATGTTGAGTAAAACGCATCCTTCCCCGATTGTATTAGGGGAATATAATTGTATAACCATATTGTTGAATAGGACCAAGCGTGGAACTAGAGTAACATACAACACTGGTATCTTCACTACACTGACATCGAAACCCAGACACCTGGCAAGATCAGCTCACCTAGGTCATGTGCGTTCGGCGGTATCTCAAAGCAGCATCGTGTGAGGATTTTCAACAAGTTCCCTGAATGCCGACAGCCACTGTGCGCCCACAGCGCCGTCTACAGTCCTGTGGTCAGCGCTCAATGTCACTTTCATGAAGTTCTTGGATACCCTGAAAGATAGAGATTAAATACTATCAAACTTATAGACTTTGGTATTTCTTTTAGATAGAATAGTGAGCACACAAAACAATCAGCAGGACAGAACTGCAACGCTGTCACGATTTAAACTCGTATTCATAGCAGTATTTGCCTTGTTGATTCTGTCTGGAACTACCACTCTGTGGAAGGACACTCCATAGAAGACGAAACGAAAGCACTTACGCATTTCCATCCTTTCCAGGAACTAATTTTTCTTTGGTTGCGCCCACTGCCAATATGCACGATTGGGGAGGATTGATTATGGCACAGAATTGATCAATACCGAACATTCCGAGATTGGAAACGGAGATCGTGCCACCCTGCAATACAATCGAATGGTTAGTAAGAATGACGGCGTGTGGATCTCTCATCAAGAGAAAATTAACCGTACTATCATGAAAACGGGCCACAAATCGTCATAAGACGTTTCCTAAGCGGGAAAATAAGCTAGATATTCACATTAAAAGAAAGCACATGAAGATCAGCGCATCCTCTTCTAGTTACTATAGTTCATATTGATTTCGAGTCTTCAAGAAGGATACAATTTTGTTCTCACATCTAACTTATCAAGCACAAGGCTCGAAGTGAAAACTTCAATATAGTTAGATTCTTTATTTCACCAGATAGAACTTTCTTTTCAAGTTGCTTTGAAAATGTATTGAGATTTATCGTTGTATCATCCTAATTTAGCTAATAATTCCTAACTTGATGTATAGGTGTCATACTCTGCACACATGCAGCATGCTACACGTGACAGCTTATGTGTGATGGCCTCGGCAGCGTATTTTCACATTTTCAGATTACTTCTTTATAGAGACAAAGGACAAACTCTTACCTGGAACTCTTGAGGTTGGAGTTTACCGTCACGGGCTTTGGCAGCAAGTCGCTTGACGTCATTACTAATTTCAATGAGTCCTTTTATGTGGGCACTGAACACGATGGGTGTGATCAGACCTTTGGGCGTACTGACAGCTACACTAACGTCTACCCCATTGAACCTGGAATACGAGCAGTCATATGGGAAAAAACGATGCGAATTTAGTCATTCATCCCACGATGAATAATTATGAAAAGATTAATGTATCTGTTGATACATCTACCTCGTGACAGACAAATGCCTTTGTGGGCAGAAGTTAATACACCGCGATCAACCACCTAGTTTATTTCAGCTTCCTCATCTGCTTTCAAACTTTTAATTAAAATTTTCTAGTAGAAATAAATTAGGGGAAATGTTCTCTAGACACAATAAGAGAGCGTAACAATCCAATGCGAATTAACAAAAAAATTTGGTTCCAATGCAAGAGCATGATCCTCTAGAAAAACATATTAAAAAATCGATACACTCACTGTCTAACGAAGGATCCCATCCACGCGGAGTTAGCTTCCTTGACCTTGAGCGAAGCTAATGCCGTCGCTTTGATGATGAAGTCATTTACACTCAACTTGATTTTGTCTTTTTCCAGGGCTTTATTGAGATTGGCTCGAAGAGATAAAATTTCGTCCATGCAGCATTCGACGGTTAAATAATAATGAGGAATCGTCTACAAATAAAGTAAACATGAACAAGTAATAATAACAACAAGACAATGATTTATCATAAAATCACAACAAAACATCATCTTCGATTATCGTGGATTAAGATCCTCACATTTTTAGACTCCAGCAGTCTCTTGGCAATGACGGCTCGGATATTGGAAACTGGGATATCTTCGTACGCAGCCCCGGCTGACACTTGAGCTGCGCTGGCACCTTTTTTGAGTATTTGGAGATCTTTACTTTTGATTGAACCGAGGACGCCGCTTCCCTTGGACACTTGCTGCAAAAAAATCACAATGTAAATATTGATACTTGGAAAGAAACTCGGGACCTATGGTGATTCAGTTTTGACTTCCACAGCACCTCAACGCAATTCCAGTCTTAATTCTTACCAACGCGAAAACTATTCCAAGCTTGTTTGTAAACCAGAAGCGTGGTCACAACCATTTGAATCAAGTTGTGGGTGATGACATAACCATCATTCACCTACAGCCTTTGGTACGGGACCCGTCTCAGGCGTGCTCAAAAATTACATTGAGAATCTGGGCCCGTACCTCTAATCGTAGATTCTTCACTTCAGCCAACCTCTTAGCCATTGGACTCGCGTATATGCGACCCTTTTCAGTCAGCGGTTCAGCAGCAGCAGCCACCACTGATGGTGTCGGTGGTGGTGGAGGGGCGGCAGCAGCAGGCGCTGCAAAGATATTGAAAATGGACGTCGAACTTCAATTGAAGGGGTCAGGCTTGAAGGGACTAATTTTTTAGTTCATCAAAAGCAATAGCTAATACGCACCAGCAGGTGGTGGGGGTGCTGGGGCTGAAACGGAAGGTGTGGGGGCAGCAGCGCCAGCAGGACCGTCATCCTTGAAATCTTTAAATTTGTCAATATCTGCTTGGTTTTCGACGATGATACAGACATTCTGAAACGTTAGAAGTACTCGAATAAGTCACAAATCTTTTACATGCATGTACAAAATTGAAGTCAATTCACAATTAAAAAATTGTGCTGTAAAATTGAATAGAGCTCTGATTGACGTTTTCTTATTTAAAGGAGAAGTGGATCATCAAACCTCTCTTTCATACCTATTTACCTACAAGAGCAAACAAACATTACGAATTTCACACTTTACCTTCCCAATCGGAACTTCCTTAGTTCCCGCAGGCACCAATATTTTAGCTAAGTAACCTTCTTCTGGAGTTTCAAATCCCATCGTGGCCTTGTCAGTTTCGATTTCAGCCAGGAGATCACCCTCGTTGAGTTTGTCACCTGTAATGATAAGTAGTAACGGATAAATCAGTATGTGGGCAGTAAAATGTTGACAATACTATACCTCATCGCATAAAAAACGTATTCGACCGAATCCATTCAAACAAATAATACACAACCGGTTCAAAACCACCTGTCAGCCACCCCGCGGCCTCTAAAAATCACAGGGTTGTCGGCAGTGTCACTATCATTCTACCTCTTATAATTCAGAAATCTGCAAAATTGCGATGATACATCATTTTGTTGGTCGCGTTATTTTTGTCTTGCCCGTAACCGATTCGCACTCATAGTGGTAGATTTAGCCCAGAAAAATCGTAAAAATTGTCCTCCTACCTCAAGACTGAGAATACAGCATACTTTTTGATAGTGATTGAATGACATTTTGCAGCCACGCCACAGTTAATCGATTTGGCATATCGAAAAAAGTTGAATTGGGAACGTATAATACATTTCTCAAAATAAACAAAATTGGTAGGTAGGAATTCTGGGTTTTTATTTTAACTAGATTCAGGGTTTTTACAAACTAAATACATTTTGTCGCGAGTACAGGTTATTAGATACCTACTGGTTCAAAAACAGCACAGTCGTGGGTTCCTAGACCAACGAATTAACATTATTGGATCTCAGACTTTTTCACGGGTCTATTGCTATTTTGAATAGCTATTTTGTTTACTATTAATTTGAGATAAAAATGAAATCAGCGAGTTTCTGTTATGTTAACGTTAAGCATTTTTGACAATACGCGAATATACCGCATTTGGAGAACAGTATTTTTTGTATTACAAGCGCACCTTGTAACGCCAGAAGGCCTCTACAAATAACACTTTTCATTAATTCAATATTGTAAGTGCTAGTGCTCTAACCATGTCGTAAATAGTAACAAGAAGTATAACGTGCAAAAAAAATTGCTCAGACAATTCCGAAAATTTATCCAATAATTGAATGAATTTCCGAAAAATCAGAACCGCTTCTTCACTAGAAAATATATTTTTGCCCTAGAATCAAACTTAGCTTGGACCCGGCACAGAAAGTGAAAGCGATGAAACCTATCGGTTTGGCAACCCTGATAACACCGACATTACAAACTCGTAGATAATGACGTCAAAGTAGATGCTAAAATTGGTAGATTAACCTATAATAATATGATTATATTACGAATTCAAGGAAGAAATTGAATAACTCGTGTTGCTCAACAGTGACCGCTACCTACGTTTATTTATACCAACTCCTTATCTATTCGTTTAGCTTCTTCTTTTTAGCATCCAAGGACACCGCTTTCTATCGCTAGAAAATGCTGATTACATACCTTAAAATCAAGGGGGTTGAATGCGAAACTCATGAAAACATAACTTTTCATTTAAACGTTAACGAGTTTTTTTTAAGGAGTAAGTAACATAAGAAAAGAACAATTCCAGGGAGGAAAATATCAAATTTTGAGTAGGAAGGTTCGTTGGCAAGATCTATTATTCCATGAACATCCGGTAGATACGGAGTCATTCGTTTCTGACCAAAGATTTTTTTTAAAGCAAGTTGTAGGCATGGGTGAGGGGAACATGACCACCAGGGGCGGACAGACAGGATAATGATTTGATGGCCTCGCCTTGGTTGGCCAACCATCCTGGAGCGTCCAAGCTTCTGAGGAACAACCAATTATCTCGAGGTATCCCTCAAGAGTCGGTAGATCGCTACGGACAATTTTTCCGATTTCCCCACAAATAAACGAAGCAGTAGGCGCCATACACCTGTTCAGAGTCCGTTTAGTTCACAATGTTACACTGTGTTTCAATCAGAAGAGAGATGATAAATCACCATAAGGAGTAACCAATTCATGATTGTCCGTTTTCAGAGTGTAGTGAGGGACACGTCGATGACGGAAACATGCAATCGTGTTTTTGACAACTTAAAACGACTGAACTATAAACACGAATATCGGACTCCTAAAGCGAACCACCGCTATTTATCGGTTCCAATTTTCACTTCAATCACGAAAATGATGATTGAAGACGGGAAAGAGAACTGAATTCACAAGCTCTCACCAATCAACTTCGATTGTTGAAGGAAGTTACTAATTCCACAAGATTCTAGGCGATCAATGATCTAGGCGAAGTTGGTACGAGACCAATAACCGCGGACGCCGTTGTTTCTTCGGTCATCTAGATTATTAGAACCTACCCTTCAGATTATGAGACGTAGAAAAAACCAGTTCTGGAAGTCCTAAATTATGCATTTGAGTTCAAAAAAAGTCTTCCAAACAGTGTCAAATCTCTGCTGTTAATTTATGTATTGCACTGAGGCCATTTTGTCTTCCTTTCCTCATCAAGGAAGGTGGTATAATATTTTCTACACCACGAAGATAAATTTCGACCCTTATAATTTAGGATCACCGAAACTCATCCATCTGCCCTTCTCAATGAAAATATGAAAATAAACATAGCAAATGCCCCGAAATAGCAATTTGACACAATTTGTCATTATTTCACCTTCTTTTTTCGCCCAGCTGACGATTGTCCCCATTTCCATGGTCGGTGAGAGAGCTGGGAGGGGAACCTTGATGTGGCTTGGATAATCCGCGTAGAAACGGATCTGTTTGACAGTCCATCCTCCTGGTAGTCGTTGTAAGTCGCAAACAATACGGCCGGCCCTTGAAAAAAGAAATAGCATCGACCCTGTGTATTCTATTGCAATTTTCAAACATGCCGATGGTGGGACGGCCTGTGAGTAGCGAAAAATAACAATGAGGCCAAGGTGATCAGAGTGGCGGTCCGAAATATTTGTATTAATTGGGTCAAAACTCAATGAAAACGTTAAAGACTTTCAGAGGCTTACTTTCTTTGGTGGAAATGTCGTACAGCACTAAAACTCGACGAAGCGAGGCATTTAATCAAGTCTTGTTTGTTGCGGCGGCTGGTCAAATTCCTCAACAACTGATTGAGCCTCACCGTGGCGATAGACATGTCGCGAGGGGTTTCTCACAAGTTATTGGCTTTCGAGGAAAACGCAAAAATAACTCCGAAGGTGGAAAAAATCAAATAAATTTGGCCGTGGGCAAAGGAAAGAAAATTATTATCGTTATCAGCGCAAGTCAGTCGTTCGCATGCCCGTACGACCACGCCATCACGCGGAAGATACGTGATTTATTCCAATTACGGCCTTGAGTTGTTGTGTGAATAGTTCGACTGTCAACCACAGGAGAATGAAGAGCGCTGCAATCTGGAACTAGGTTTAGTTCGCAGAGGAGAGGGTTTGAACCTTTAATTACTTGCTACTTGGGAGTGTAGAGAAAACTATGCAGCGGCATAATTATAAGTAATTTGAATCGCTGAGAAAGGTTAAAAACGGACTGATAATCCAGAGATGGTTTCTTCCATGTCTGTGCCACCCCTTGCATAGGGTGTAAGTAATTTGTCATGGTAGCGCACATTCACTGTAGAGGCGCTGCAGTGTTATAAAACTAATGTGTCTTGCGTCTGACTGTTACTCTTTGGTGTGATAACGCTGCTGATACTACAGAGTGGGAGTGCTGTGTGGGTGATGTATTTTTTACCTAGATGTGAGATGATTAGAATCACTCAAACACTTTGAGGCCAACCAAGGACGTTATTCGAAAAAAGACTGTGGTCAGGGGAATCCCCCTCCCCCATAATTTGGACCCTACTTTTCAGTAAGACTTGGAGCTCCTTTTTTGCACTTTATTTGCTCAAGTTTACTTATCACCTAAGTACTTATGCCTCAGCGACCACACTGAGTAACTAGATTAGTAACTACAAGTGACATGAACACACAAGTAGGTCCCGCTGCAGCGCAAAGTCATAATAGGCTAGTGTGAGGGTCAATAAAGTATTAATTTTTATGCAGTAGTTTGAAAAAGAAAGGCACCGATAAATGCAGGGGTGCGACTTTAGGTTGTCTATGCATCTGTATTAATATTGGAGGGAAAAATTCTCTGCAATGAGGATGTATACTTGGATGTTACTTATAGCTCATGTACTTTTTTGCTCGTCTCAGACTTTTTCTGCGTATAATTCATGCCTATTTGTCAGAGTAAAAAGGGTGAACAGCCCTCTCTTCTGAGCCCATGTCGACCAAGCATGAAGCTGTCCTCAGTTACCACGACTCAATCCTGTACGAATCTGACTTCAAGCTGCTTGATGGACCACATTGGCTGAACGATTCAATCATTGGGTGAGAGATTGGTTAATTTCGTAACAGATGGTACGGTTGAGTTCAGTAATCACTATCACGTTCCATGTTCCAGGTTTTACATGGAATATATCGAAAAAGAAAATTACAACGATCTCAGTATATGCTTCGTAAGGCCAGAAATTACGCAATGCCTCAAGATGTCGCCGCCGGCGGAGTTGCCAATATTTTTGGATCCTATAAATTTCAAAGAAAAATCGTTGGCTGTGATGCCCCTGAATGATTGTGACAACCCATCGGAAGTTGGGGGATCTCATTGGAGTCTGCTAGTCTACTGTAAAAGCGACAACTGCTTCTATCACTTGGATTCTTCCCAAGGTATTTCCCCTCATAATTCCTAACTGTAATTTATTCGATTTTCGTTATAAGCCTCATTCTTATTATAGGTTGTTGTTTAGGGTCGAATGTTCAACATGCCAGGGTTGTGGCAACGAAGATATCATCCTACCTCGGAGGTTCTTCATCCGACCTTGCTTTTCGAGCCCCCATTTCCCTCCAACAGACCAATTCATACGACTGCGGCGTATTTGTGCTTTGCAACATGGACTTCGTCATCAAGTTTTTCTTACTCCACGGTTCTTTGCAACAGCTAGGCCAAATTAGGCCAGAAGATGTCTATAAAAAACGTCCAGAGCTCAAGGCTCTCATTTTGTCACTCAGCGAAAAAACGAATACCGTCACGGCCTGAGAGGTACATAGTCTGAAACCACTCAAGGCCATTGTTAAGATGAAAAAATTGATAGTTTTACACGCATCTGAAAAATCTCAACCTTGTTTTCAATAAACACTGCTTAAACATTGAAGTACCACGTATTAGAGTATACCTACCTTCGTTAATAAGTAATTAAAAGGACTTTGATGGTTACTATGTATAATTCGAAGCACTCTGATTTCTGTACCTGTTCTTATGGAAAAAACCTTGATCACTTTAGAGTCCGTGATGTTGAACGCATGATAGCATAGTCATAGAAAAATTGGTCTAAATACCTGAAAATAAGACTTACAAATATAATTGCTATGAATTATAGTATAGCCCTCAGGAGTACGAAACTCGCTAGAGTCAGCTTCCCTGGTTACTTGAACTGACACCACAAATTTATACTGTACTGATGGAGTCATTACAATACAACCAGCATTAGTATTGTAGCCAAAACAGTGTAGGATGCAATCCACCACCATCTTATCCGCCGGCTTGGGTTAGAAGCATGGCTTTTCTCATAATGCAATGATTTGACGGGTGCTCTTTGGCCGTTAATGCCAATCAGATCATGGGCGTAATTGGTGTAACAATGTAGAAAGATCTACCTAGATCCTAGATAGATAGAAAATATGTATGAACTAGGAAGTTGTGCTTGCGTGAATTAGTTTTTGTTCTTGGTTATGGTATGAAAAATGATTAAATTAGGTATTTTTTTGGGCAAGGTAAGACAGCAGGCAGTGTCACGGAATTATTCCATGAGTGATGTATGTTTGCTTTTGTTGTAGGCATGGATGAAAGGGAATTTCTTCCATATTGTAGGGTAATGAAGGGAATGTGAAAGTGAAAACAGGAGACCATAGTGTGTCCATCACGGCAGATTCCAGACAGTAAATCGAAACATGTGAAAAGGCAACCAGCTCGGATAACGCTATCCTTTATCTGATAAGAGCTTAGCGTGCCAAAGGCACGTGTATTCCTTCGAATGTTTGATTGGCAAACTGCGGTGTTCTGTTCGTTTACATTGATTGGTGTTCAATTCGCTCCAAACTGTATGTATTCAGTGCGCCATCGTAGTGTTCTCAATATTCTTTGAAAACATGCGAAGAATCAATTTTGTCTGAGATTAGGGGACTCCTGATGTTCGTCTTTACTCTAGATAAGAATTTACTACAGAATGGGTTTGACTAAGCAATATTTGCGTTATTCTCCTGCGGGAACATTCAATTTGATTGCAAGCAGTGGATGTAACGTTTGCTTTGTGACTTACCAAGGACAAGAAGGTAGATTCGTGGCATGCGGTGCCGCTGAAAACATTATTATTTGGGACCTGCGGTTAGGGAACCAGGCAAGTAATGATCTGCACGTCTACAAAATATGTGTTGCTAATGTTGTACTTTTTCTTTCTGTAGTGCAGGTATAATTCAGTAGCTCGCTTTAACTTATCGTTGTTCTGCTATTACTTTTAGGCTCTGAAAATCCCACTCGAGATCCACACAGAAGTGACAAGCTTGTGTCACAGCTCTGACGGAGTATTACTGGCTGCGGGGTTATCCAATGGTTCAGTCTTTGTGTATGATTTAGTGTCAGGAAATCAGAAGGCTGTATTCGCGGGGCATCGGAGTGCTGTAACCTGTTTAGCTTTCGATGCGAATACCCACAGGCTCGCCAGTGGCAGCAAGGTAGGTGAATAATACGCCGTGAATTTCCTAGTGGAATTAGTGTTTTGTTTTACATATTATACTCTGAATAATGAAGCTGTACTTGATGCTGCACATATACGACATGTGCCCTTCAACAATGTATGCCCAATTGTGAAAAATACGCCTTTCCAGGACACCGAAATTGTGCTCTGGGATTTGATCGATGAGTGTGGTTTGGAGCGTATCACCGGACATAACAACGTAGTGACAGCCTTAACGTTTTTGAGGAATTCGAACGTGCTTGTTTCATCCAGTAAAGATACATTCATCAAGTTTTGGGATCTAGATACAGCTCATTGTTTCAATACGATTGCGGCTCATGTTACTGAGGTAAGCTGAAATCACCCCATTTATCATCTCGGTACTTGTCAATTAGAACCCCTCCCGAGGGTGACCTGTTTACTAGCACCATAACCTTCCCATTGGACAGCGATATATACGATATATCGCAACGTAGCCTGCACCGACTTTAAAATATTTCAGAATTATTTATTTATTTCAACGGTAATAACCATTTATGAAGAGGATATAAAAATTTTCAGTTCAGTAAGTAAATGAAAAGCGATTCGCACAATTGACAACTGACAACAGCGTGGTAGCATTTATAAACTAAAATTAACCGCTAACGTGGAGGTTATATATAGATCGATATATAGAAAATCGATTCATCACGCCATGTTTGGGATAGTTGGGATAGTGTTTGGGATAGACCCCCTCGGGAGGGGGTCTAATTGACAAGTACCATCATCTCTATATTGTAGATGGTTCTTATGTTGAAAGCGCTCAAATGTTAGGTTGCTAGCAAGTGTAATCTCTTGTGGTTGAAAATGCAAATTTTTGACGTAAAACTTGAGTCAAGTGCGTTCCAATTAATTCATTTAGTTCCAACAATTCTGCTCATTATTATCCCCTAATCGTGTTCCGAACCCTATGTGCTGGAAAATGCAAGGGATTGTAAGATTGTAATCCCCGAGCGGGATGGTTGCAGTGAGGGAAGAAGGTACGTAGTGTGCGTAAGCTCCATGTTATTTGATAATGATTTTATGAAAAGTTTCTAGGTTTCCCCCCCTCCTTCAACCCTCTCACATTTTTTTCAAAGTAACTGCAAGTCTAAATAAAATTATCTTCTTCAAAATTTGACATGTACAGTATGTTTTTCCCCCACGTTTTCACGGTTAGCGATGGTAAAATAATGTTAAATCTTAGTTTACGAACGCTTAGCAAGAGAATCATTTTAAGTTTGTTAATTTTGACACCCAAAATGCCATTTCTATTATCTTCCTCTCAATCCTTGATCGTACGTAGTGTAATTATTCTATCCTTTTCAATACCTGATTTGTGAGTAGAAACATATCCTGTCACGTATGCATTCGTTTCAGCATTTCCCCTAACGTTATCTCTTTTTTGAAGGTTTGGACTTTATCATTGATCGGTAGTGATGAGTATATAGTTGCTGGTAGCAATGACAGCTCTCTCATGGTATGGTCTTTACCTAGTCCAGATGTTCACGAATTGTCCTTGGAATTTGAATCACTTGAGGTAGGCCAGTTTCGATACAGTCTTATTATATATTTTTCAAGAACCCAATAACTGTTTTCCAGCAAATCGTTATATTCAGTACTACAGGTTTTTTTTTTCTAGGATAATCGGTGTGCAAAGAAATGTGGATCCATCCTACGGGAGGGAAGAGGGAGAGTCGTTTCCGCGTCTGTAGATAACACTGGGCGAGTGTTGGCTGTTCATGGGACGGATAACAAAGTTGAAACTTTTGAGTTTCTCACTAATGAAGAATCGATTCTGAGGTGCAAGAAAAGATGTTCCAAGGAAAGGAAGAAGGCTGCTAAGTAAGAATGAGTTCTCTGAGCCGGTATCTGGGTGGAGTCTACGGATATTTATGCCCATTGGCCTTTTCAACGATCTTTTAACTTTTTAACTTTTCTAAGGATTAGTAACACGCGAACATACAGAAAAGTTAATGACTAGATTTGAAAGGGGGTAGCTGCAGCCTCCGTTACTGAGACCTATCATTATTATACTCTTCTGATATTAATGTTTGTTCTAATTGGTGAATTTCAGATTGGGAATTCACGGAGACATTAAAGACGACGTTTCGTTGAAAGACGTTGTAAAAAAGTTGGGGTCATTTGCCTAGTTCTGGCAAAGTAAAATCTGTTTCTACCGTGAAGGGAAGTTCCGAGTTAAGGGTAAGAAGAAGAAGAAGTGTTCAAATACTTGACTCTGTAGGAAACAAAATAAGTCGTGTCAATATGGGGCTCTGATTTCTTTTGTCATTCACCGTTCGTAGGTGGCTGTGTCCTTGTCTAACAACTCAATCGAGTTGTACTCTTTAAAAAGTGACGTAGATGCTTCCAAATCATCAAGTTTTGAGACACTGAGGAAGTTCGTTCAGCCTGGACATCAAGGTGAAGTTCGTGCTGTCTCCTTCAGTTCAGATAATCTTGCCATCGCTACTGCTGGTGCGAGCTCGGTCAAAATATGGAACAGGTACGTCTGAGTATAGTGATTTGATCCGTTTACTTTACAAACTAGAGCACTCACAGCATAGTTTGCATTCTCAGGGAGCTGGTTTTTGCTCAACTCATTCTGCACGGTCGCAATTGGTGGCGGGATAAGGGTGAAAATAGGTTTTCGAGATTTTCAACGGGTATAACCTCTAAATTTTGGTCACTGGTTCAGTTGAGACTGTCCCGATCCATTTGCCGCACATCGGAGAAGCTTACGTATGTGCCAATATGGTTATTTTGAAAATAGGTACTTGACAAAAAAAGGTGTCCACGTTTCTCACATTTTTTCTTATTACATTTGCAAACCTTGGAGATGAGCTTTCCATCAAGTTTAATCAATTATTGGGCAACAGTTGCAGAGTTTTCAGTATCGGTTGTTTTTCAATGACCACTTGTTTTTTTCCAGAGTGTCTCTTAATTGCCTGAGGACAGTTGAGACGGACTATGCCTTGTGTCTTTGTTTCGTCCCTGGAGACCGCCATGTCATCGTTGGCATGAAAAATGGATCAGTTCTTGTCGTTGACCTATCCTCAGGAGAAATCTTGGAGACCATTCCTGCTCACTCGGCCGAAGTTTGGAGCATTTGTCGCACCCACGATGACGTGAGTATCACACAAGGAGTCCAGAATTCCCTCAGACATCATTGTATGTTTTGTGTTGGCACAAAGGAGCGAGAGAGAGGGTGCAGAGATGAAATTGATGGTTCCCCTCGAGAACCGTATTCATATTCGTCACAGAGTTCATTAGATTATGTGCCATAATTATTTCAACAGGCTGGAGTGGTAACTGCTAGTGGCGATTCTACCGTGAAAGTCTGGAAATTCGAGCTCGTTTCCGTTGAAGGATCCAAGTCCAAAGTGCTATCGATTCTTCACACGCGAACATTGAAAGTAGACGAACCCGTCTTGTGCGTTCGAGTCTCTCCTTGCGGGAAACTAATTGCCGCATCCCTTCTAGATACAAATACAAAAATTTTCTTTTTTGACACGTTCAAGGTGAGCTTCATGTTTTCTTATCGTTCCCATATGTAGGTCCTCCTATCCTACTACTCATTCTTCAACAAGCCCAACTTCAGCATTCATTAGATTTTCCTTTCATTGTTGTTTTCAGTTTTTTATCAGCTTATATGGCCATAAAATGCCCGTTCTGACGTCTGACATCTCCTACGACTCCACCTTGATTATTACCGGAAGTGCCGACCGTAGCGTCAAGATTTGGGGTCTCGACTTCGGAGATTGCCACAAATCCCTATTCGCTCACGACGACTCCGTGACGACTGTGCAATTCGTTCCTAAAACGCATTACTTTTTCTCGTGTGGGAAAGATGGTAAAATTAAACAATGGGATGCTGACACGTTCAATAAAATTATAACTCTCGATGTAAGCACACCGTTTTTCGTTAGAATAAGTTTAATTCGTAACAATTTTCTTTTAAAATCGTTTTACCATTGCCGTAATACAAACATCCGTTGAATCCCGGAATCCTGTGGTACAGATTAAAGATTCGCTTTGCATTGTTTTCAGGGCCACTTTGGTGAATGTTGGAATTTGGCGGTTGGGGGAGACTTTGTCGTGAGTTGTGGCAAAGACAGAGTGTTGAGGTTGCACGAAAAAACCGACGAACCTCTCGTTCTAGACGATGAAGCCGAAGATGAACGAGAAAAAGAGGAACTTGCTACTGGCCAGGAGTCGTTCATGAAACTCCCTTCAGTAAAAACTGTCACTGCTGAAAGAGGAGTGAGTGCAATTTCTTGGGTTTAAATTAACCGCGCTGTCTCAGACTTCAATTACAGATCCCTACTTATTAAATTATCCAAATCTACGCTGAGATTTCACCACTTTTATTGATAACAGCAGGTCACTCACCCACTATGTTTCGTTGCAGGCTGAAAATCTCATGGAGTGTGTCGACGTCTTGACGAAGTACAAAGAAGTCGTTATGAGTGGTAGCAAACCTGAAATTCCACCCATTATGAAAGCGTTAGGAGTTCGCACTCCGAGTGACTATCTATCCAAAACCTTACTTTCTATCAAGCCAAGGTGAGTGTGTTTAGCGCGCAGTTAGATTCTCTACTATGTGACTTTATCCTAATGTTGCCTCACCATTAAAAAAAAAAAAAAAAAGAAGTGATTTAATGAAAAATCACCTGTAATCCACAAAACCATTTCCATCCCTCCTACCTTTCTCGGAAACCAACAACTCACTCTGATCATTCCTTTTCTCGTCGAATTCCTTCTCAAAGCGTTGTTACTATACCGTCTGAATTGTTTTCTAATGTTATAGTGAACTGGGAGAATCCTTGTTACTACTGTCATTTCACCATGTAACTTTAATATTGGAGATGCTTCCTCGGCTCATGAGCTCTCCAAACAAGTGTGAAATCGCATGCAAAACTCTCCTGACCTTGTTGAGAATCCATCACAATCCGATTGTGTCAGACACGTCAAGGCTCAATTTAATGGAAAAGTTGCAATCATCCTCAGAACAGGCATTGGAACAATTCACAGTAAGTCTTTAGTACACTCAATTCGAATTCACCTATTTGTCATCACAACTGTCAGTAACTGAATGTCACCTTGGCAGGATCTCACTGGAACAAATTTACATGGATTGCTCTTCTTGCAAAGGCAAATAGAGTCTAGAGAGGGAATTACCTTGTTCCAAGATGCTACGGTGAAATTGCGAGAAAAACAGAAAAGGAAGTTGCGTAAGGAAGTTGTGACGAAAGCAGCCGGGATGCAACTCTGAACTGGCGTTCTACTCCTCAAATATACTTTTTTACATTATGTTTGATCCCGTTTTATTGAGTTTTACCCAAGCTATGTTCCAACTGGTTTCTACCAGGAGAAGTCACTCCAATGAAAATTTGTGCGAAATACTACCTGCTAAGTAAGGAGTTTTTGTGTGTAGGTCCTCAAAAATATGCCTCAACTTCCAGAAGTAGTTACAAAACGCATATTCCTTCAAGTTCTAGGAAATCGTCCTCTTCAGTGTCATCAGAATTAGGTATTGCTTTCGGGAAAGAACTTAATTCTGGAGCTTCAAATCATTGGATGGGTTTCCAAATTTGGTTCAATTTCTGGCCTCCAGGGTGATGGTTTTGGGTCATAGATTGGAAAAAGATGGCCGAAACAAAGGCAGGGACGCCTTGTCCTCCAGTTCCCAGATATTGGAGCCTCGTCCTTGGTACGAAAGGGGGTATTTGATCAATCCATGAACAACTAGCCTACCCAACAACCCATGCCAGAGCTTTCTTCATTTTTTGAAACAACAATAATTTCTCAACACTTGATCTCTGAGCGCTATCTACTCAAACTGCACTTTTGATTTTAAGATTTCTTTTAATAAATTAGTTTCATCGGTGCTCCCATTAATGTTAGTAATAAAGGAGTTATGGAATGAGTTTTAAAACGAAAATCTTGTAAGCATTTAAAACAGCTTCCTCTAGACAGCTATGTTGAGGAATGAAGTTGACAAAGCATTCTCCTCAACCACATATTTTTAGTAGACAGCACCTTTCTGCCTACATTACTGTAAATGAGAGCTCACCTCCTTCCTCCTCATCAGTAGGATGAATTGCAAGATTTTAACAAAATAGTCTGACTCATCCCCAATACATCTCAAACGATGGTTTCCAGTCAGAGGACAGGTTAAGGGCAATGATTAGCACATGCTTAGCTGAGAACAAAATGGCTGGATCCTCAGTTTTTCAATTTTATTACTGACTGCAAAAAGAAATAGTACAGACAATCGGAAAATGTTAATTGGAGAGCTAGAATCACTTCTCTCCTGGTTGTTGGAGCCCTTGCATGATGTAAAGTTTGGCTAGGGCTTGAGAGCAGAACTGGGAAATGTGCTGGGAGTAGGCGTCCACTTGAGCAGACATAATCATTGGTACGAGGCGAGGAGGTACCATGATGGGGCGGAATAACTTGTTTATGTCTTCTTCAGGTAAGAGCGGTTCTTCTTTGGCAGCACGAGCCGCATTCTCTTGGATCCTCTTTTGCAGATAGCGATGTTTGTCTTGAGTTTGCCTAACAACGGCGTGTTGGTATCTGCAATACAGAAGGACGTTTGAGAGCTCTTGGCTGCGACAACTCTGGGAGTAGTTGCAATGGGTATGTGTGGAGTCCTCATCCTAATATTCACGGACAGTAGTACGCATACTAACACTATCTACAATATACTGCAAATAAAAAGTACCTGTTGAACTTGATGGCTTCTTGATTCAAATCGTCTACGTGTTCCATCAAGCTACGCAATTGACCTTCAAGCACCGACGAAGTTGATAGGTCAAGAAAATTGAAACCTTTGCGTGATGGAATCATTTCTTCCAACTCGCACATCAAAATATTCGTCAGGCTTGAGTTCCTGATGACGACTGGCACCTCAACAAGTAGGCTCTCGTACGAGACTTTCAAATTCCTCATAGCATCAGGTGAGAATTCCCCTTCTTTGTACATGTTGATCGCTTGAGGAGTGAGTCTGTAGGCTTTGAGCGTGAGGAAGCCCCTTTCAGACTTTTGAGTGTCGTAAATCAAAACCACTGACTCCTCGATTGACGTTTGGTAGTGGTACTGTGATTCCAACAGAGGCAAACTCAAGAATGACCCAACGTCGGAGCTCTGATACCAACCTGAAATCAGAAGAATAAAAAATTGAGAATGCACAGGTTCCCTCCTTCATTGTTTCAAATTGAAGCGCTTTCAGACGCTTCGGCTGATCCCTAGCATTCTGTATGCTGCATGGTGTTAACACTCACGAATGTTCAAAGATAATAATTTGGAACAGATCTACTTTGGCCCCTCGGGTAGGTTATAGTGGTGACGTCAAACCCCCACTCTACTTTAATACATAATATAAACATCAAAAAATGTATGAGGCTCTCGACAGTCCTACAGATAAAAATCAAAATATTTCTATTGAAAAGTTAACCCCCACGGGCCCTATAGCAGTGCAAATCACCTGGCTGGACGTGCTCCTCCAAGTTCCCCCCTCTCTTGCAGGGGCGAAAGTAAATTCTAGCGAATAATTTTACCATTGCAGTTTAAATCTATACTTGATTAGGATGCCGTATGTTGGGTGAAAATATGAACCTTCGGGTGCATCAAAAGTAGTGATAACCTAAAGGTTAGATTTGTATAGTTCTGTCAACCCTATTACCTTTATTCACCACCTTCATCATAGCATACGGACAGTGGACTCGGATATGTTGTACAGTACCTACTATTTTTTTTTATCCACCTTCAAAGCATCAATTGAACAACGTACCTATATATGAGGTATCTACAATTATTATATAATTACTAAAATACTCATACATAATTCAATAATTGTGATTCGGGGGAATATAGTTTTCGCAGGCTTCCAACTTACCAACATGGTAATGATCCACATTCACTCTTCTCAATTTTCTCATCATATCTAATTGATAATCCTCTTCGTCGACGGTCTCATCGTAGGTTTTAGGGAATGGAAAACAGTTGGTGATTTCCAAACGGTTTTCCACAACCAAACCGAGCAAAGCGCCCTGTGCCACATCTAGGTTGCCTGCGCATTCTTCGTGACAATGTTTCACTATTTTTACCACCGCCAGACCGTCCATCTGCACGTAATCAATCGGAGTTTCTGGATCCTGCATGTTCAAAAACTTACGCGTTCAGTTAATGAATAAGTAAGTAAAATATAACTAAGGAACTGCGAAAAGGCTGTACGGAACACGCGACGTTAGCGAAGAAGTTTGTTAATTTACTTAACCTGATCTCAGAACTGAGTTGAGGAGGTTATACTACAAATGAAAGACTCAATTTTTGTCGAACATATTATGTCCTTTTCTCAGAATGCTATTGAATCTTTGCTGCTCAGCGATGATAGGAGGCCTTAAGTATAGCGGTTAAAAGCGTGAACCTTTTTTATTTTAAATTTATAGGACAAAATGTTGGTGATTGAGAAAAATTGTAGGGGTGTGTGGTGCTATCACTACCTATGTAGGTCCTTACTTTTTAAGGTCTTGAAGTGTTTCAGACGTCTGTTTATAAGTTGTTTGTGTTGCAACCAGAATGTTAAAAAAACGAGTTTAAAGGACTTTAATTATTTTTGAAAAGATATATAATTATTGCTTGGTTTCTCTGCACACAATGATGTTGGCAGATCGTTTGAGGCAGAGTTGATAAACTATCACACGTCTCCTCTCTCTTGTCTCTATCTCGCTTCCCATAATATCTCTTGTCTCTTGTGGCCTCGAAAAAAAAAACATTAGGTTTTGCTGTTTTTTACTTCGTGTTTCTTGTTGTGTGCTCCTGCCTCTCTGCTGAGTTGAAGACGTCGTATTCGCTTCATATTTTATTAGAATGGCATTAGCGAAAATGACTATTCGGATCCTTCCGAGTTTTTGAAGGAATCAACTTGATTACAACTACTCACCATAACGAAACTGGTGTGAGTTTTCTGTTGTTCAGAAGTTTATTTTTGTTAGTCCCAGGTTCAACTTACCTATTAAGATCGTTGTAGGTGGAGTTCCATGTAAGATACAACCGGTGTAGCGTGTGAGCGCATTCGTGGTACTCATAGTAGTTGTTCGATCCAATTGGTTCCAATCCTGATCAGCTCAACGAACTCAAAATAAGTGTGAAATAAGTGTAGCTGAAACAGGTCTGTGTCATTGTAATTACCTAATCAAGATCTAAAAGTGACATCTCTCGCATGGAACTTTCTCTTAACAGTCCTAGGACTGGGTTAAGTAATTCCAACTTTTTACGTAGACATTTAGTGTACTCTTACTTAGATCATGAGAACCTGCTGTTGATTGGGTGCCTACGGGTACCAGGCCTGATCAGGCGCCACTGGTGTGAGGCTTTTCTAAAAGAGAAACAAGTTGGTCTTGGAAGGTACTTCGACCTCACTCTGTTTTAAAAGAATGATTGAACCCATTTGACTGGTAATGATAGACAATTTCCTATCAACAAGTTAATTAAGGAAGTAGGATTAGTAATTGCATCCCTACTACTTTGAAGTATAAATAATCACTTGCTCTGTTCTCTCGGTATCGTTTCAGCATAATGGACAAGCTGACCATCATCTCAGGGACGTTCTTCCTGATTGCGGACGTTTTCGCTATCATAAGCCTCGCAATGCCAGATTGGATCATCACGGATATTGGTGGTGAGAGTACTTTGATGTGAATACTTCTTCAGGACAAATCATAATTGTGACTTAATAAACTCATTTACATATTATCACGGCTATAAAGGTTGTAAGCTGCTAGCTTAAAAAAAAAAAAAAAAAAAACTGGATTTAAGAATAATTGAATTTACTTTACACAGCTGAAGCGCGCAGGTAAATTTCCCTAGAAACCAAACCAAACTGTAGGTTTTCTCCAGACCACTCTAGAAAGAGTCAACCTGACATTTCTTTTTCTGATTGGGGGCATCATGTTGATGGAGGGTCAAGTGGAAACCAAAATTTGCCGTGGAAAGCACGGAAAAGTCATCACGGTTGTTAAGTGAAACGCACTTTTTTTCAAGTCTTGCATTCATTTGTATTAGACGAGACAGGTAGGTTTATGTTAGTAGGTTTCCAACAATCTTCCGTGATCCATTGAGATTTCCCCCATTCCTGTATCCATCTATTCTCTCTAGTTCTCTGCGGCACGTATCATTAGGATTGGATTTGTTTCAGGAGATACTCGCCTGGGGTTGATGTGGACTTGCATGACGATCTACAGTCGGCCACAAGTTTGTTTTACTCCAGATCTTCAACCTGAATGGCTTGTAGCTCTCGGATGTATCTTCTTTGGGTGCATCTGCATCACTACTACAATTATTTTACTAATTTCCTCTCATTGGGACCGGAACGTTATTCCGTATGCTCGTTGGGTTGGATTCACTGCCAGTAAGTATACCATTTCTGTACCAATGCATTGAGATAGTACTTTTCCAGTATTTTACTTTCACAGTTCTAAAGAGACAAGAACGCTGCAAGTTTCTTGCGTGTTTGATTATTCCTCCCCATTTCTCTCAACCAGTACGACTCGACTTGTGCAAGAAGACTCAGGCCCTACTGATACACAGCAATGTGGTCTGCCACTGGCTGATGTCTCAGTGATGAGCCTACACTTGCGCGGGCTGCTTTGTATTGGTATATTTTTTGGGCCGTAGAGTTGAAGCTGAAGCTTATGTGCACACGGCCAAAGTCTGAGCATTCAGTCAGCTCATTGTGAAATTACTAATGTTGGAGTATTTTCATATTATTGGTCAGAACCTGTGTAACGAATGAATTTCTATCTTCAAGGAATAAGAAAAATAATCAATTTACAATTTTATCATGATTGCATCATCATGAATTGAAACGTTGATTTTTGTGTCTATTGTTTTGGAAACATTTTTGTGATCAATTGGCAGAAAGACAGTAGCCCTGGCTCGCTCCAGATAATGAAGATAAACTCGCCCGTCGCGACGCTCGCCCAATTACTCGCGATGCCTCGCCTTTTGACTCAGGGGCGGACTCCTTCTTAGTCAACATCCTGTTGTGCAAGTCCCCAAGGGGTCACAGACGAGCAATAAATCACCTTTCTTTCCCAGCTCAGCATGAGGTCCCCTATGGCTCTTTCTCCTCAAACCCCAGCGGCACCCACAAGTGTTAAAACACAGGTAACGCGTGGGCGTCTGGACCCCCTCCCCTACCCATCCATCGTCACCACATGCCATTCCCATCACCCTTGAAGACACCCCCCCCCCCTCCTCTGACAATCTTAATTGATGAAACCAACAAAAATACCATCTACACTGCACCAATAAAACCCAAATTGGAAGGCTTTAAGTGCTGCAACAAAATGGACCCAAAAAAAAAACTGAACAAGTACACGGCTCAGACCCTAAAGAACCCTGAGCAAAATTTACGGCGTTGCATCACAATATTACTCTACATTCAACCCAACGCCAATAAATTTAGTTGCAGGTATACGAGGTAAGATGAGAACGTAGGAACCAAGGGAATGATACAGGAAGGGAAAGTTGGTAGAAAACAAAATTGACATTTCATCGAACAGGAAAAATATATCTCTACCCAACGTGAAGAGACAACGTCATCATGAGCATAAATAGTGCCTATTCAGTATCAGTGCGCATTCAAATTATGAGGGGCCCTACGACGCAAATTACGTCATGTGCGCATGGAATGAAATGATTCTTCGTGTGGTTCACGTCTGGGAACGTTGAATATAAAATATTTACAACGAATAAATAGGTAATTGAATTATCAATAAATGTATATAGTTGTCATGTGAACTATATAATATAATAATGCATGATGTGGGGTAGAGAAGTGGTAGGGGTAGCTACTGTAGATACTCACAGAGTGCAGAAGCGATGGTAGCAGGCTGCAGGCTTGTGGCAACTGTTCAGTCTCGGATACGGGATCCTTTCACGTAATTGCAGAGCCCAATTATGTGTGTGTGGGAACTGCACGGTAGCTCCCTGACCACGCCCTGCCACCTCATTGGTTCTGTCCCGACCAATGGGAGAGAGGCTGGTAGACGTTCCCACGGCCTCAAACTCCCGCCCCCAGGAGTTCATTCAGTATCCTATAAGGGGGATCCTTTGAAAATGCTACGTCCCCTCCAGCAGGACTTCGGCGTTATACCACGGAGTCGGTAATACCCCAATTATGCGGACGTGAAGGCCTACCCAACACGACTTCTGATCTTTCGGGGCTACCCCCGATTCTCCACAGCCCCCACCAAGACCTGACTGGGCTTCCCATCCTCCTTCATTCATATAGTCACCGCGAAGACCCGTCCGAACAGTAAATCACCTTTTGAGTCGACTATCCCTTCCACTGCTTTTTCATAACCTCAAACGTGGGAGTGAACCTTCCAGTTCATCGTATAAATCTATGAAAAATTAGTTGTGAGGTCCTGGCTCGGGTTAAGTCTGGCATGGGTTTGCCCACGGTCTCCTGGGAACACCCTCAGGGCGGATTCCATCAGGTCTGCCCCCACAGAGACCGCATCCATGTACCGGCCGCCTCGATCTGTCAACAAACGTATTAATAACATCAAGCCGCCCCACTTCTCCTTTACGTACCCAATCTACGAAAGACCATTTCCCTCAAACTCTTTATCCTATTTCAAATAATCAGATGCCCTCAGATGATGGTGACCTTCAGCCAAAGAAACAAGAAAGCTGAGCTTTTCTTCAGACCCCTAGGCCTAATGGGTACCAAGTTATGTAAAATCTGATGCAGTACGTTTCCGTTAGACCATACGTGACCGGGGGATCTCACGAGAAAAGTCAAAATTTAATACATTTCTAAATTTATTATAGGCCGTATACGTACAAAAACACGGGTATTCTTGTAAACTTTCCTCCAACCAATCAAGACCAACTCCCGCCGTCCGACCACCCTTTCAATTCTGTAAGAGTTAAATAAATGATACATTTTCTGGTGGAGTTTTTTCAACTTAGACTTATTATTTTTAAGAATGTTCCATAATCCTAGGGGCGAGAATTTATAATTTACATTAATTTTTACCGTAACAAACAATGCTCGATCATGAGCAAAAGTATTACAGCTAGCCGCGGGGTTAGGACTATTTCTGCATAGTGTTTAAGTTATGTTGGACTAATTGAAGTAATAAAAGTAAATACAAAAATGAGCTTTTTTACTGTTGGTATAGCACATCGAAAAATGTGGCTTAAAAAGAGCTAATTCGAATAAATTGAAACGGTTGATTTGTATGCAAAATGTGTATTGAAAATTGTATACTCTTCTCAACTTATATTTCTTGAAAATTATTTCTAGTGTTTATAAATCTCTCAGGGGGCTTTTACCTACCTTGAAATGCGTGATAAAATCATAAATGATTAATTTTTATCAATTGGCTACCTCGAAATCGTAACGCTTCTTTTGAACTAAAGAAAAATTTTCACTTCCATGTTAATTAGTTGACAATTCCAATGACTAGGCGCCACTCCGCTGTACATTTACGGTTCACAAATAATGTGCAGATAAGGTAAGGCCCTACTTGGACTGTTATCTAAATTTAAGAAGTAGACGAGATTGTATGAGATTCATTGATCATTTATTCGCATATAAATATTTACATAGTTTCTCACACCAACGCTTTCATCTTAAGCAGTGCGCATGAGGATTACTATAGAAAGAACTTGTTTATTATGTACAAGTTATTAGTTAGAGGGTGGTCATCAGAAATTATATCCTATTGTTTGTGTCTACCCTCGTCTGAAAGCGGATAAACTCGGGATTATAAATAATTCATCAGTCATTTACTGCCAGGGCTTATGTGACCCACGAGATCCTTTCTTAAAAGTGTATGGTAACTACGGAGCGAACTTCTTTTGCTCCAGTATTGTATAGACGTTACTTCCTCTCCAGCGTGAATCTCAATATACCCGACGATGGAAGGATCTGACTCTCTCTAAGCATCAACGCTTGAATCCTACGCACAGATATCATTGTTTTGCTCCTCATTATTAATGTGCCCCGTTTACTAGGTTTTCACTTCAGTATTGAAAGGTATTTCAATTGTTGGAATCTGAATCGCTCCACGGATGATGGTAATTTTGTAATACCTACCTCGAGGACGCATCTTGTGCATGACACTTCTGATACTAACTAAAATTAAAGTTCGGAAAAATAGAGTCGAGGACCAAGACCAGGAGAAAAGTGATACACTTACTATCACATGCCCGTATCTTAAGAAAATAGTATTTATTTATCATGATTTACGTGCTGAGAGGAGACCACGATTTCCCAAGACTCTGTATTACGTATTATGACAAGAATTTTATCTGCTAACGTGCCTAAAACCTCTCAATAAGGCACAAACAAGGACTGGGAAGGACTCTTCTTTAGCTTAATTTCCAAAATTAAGCTCTTCGAGAATTGCTTTTTTTTCCTAAACGCTCTACTTTTATCAGACAGATTTTTAGACCAAATTCACTTAGTGAGTTTTGCACCATTTCCACGAAGTTTTCGTAATGTGTGTGAATATCACAGCGTAGTCGTCTAATGATGTCAGTCAATTCCGCGGTGGAAATTTCAAATTTTTAAATAAATTGGAACAAAAACATCTAACTAGAACAATTTAAGAAGGATCCGTATGAACCCCTTCGAAAAGGCAAAATCGCTTAGGTGCGTTTAAATAATCCCTGGACACAAAAACATTGGTAAAACTCGGAATTCGAACATGTTTCGAAGGAGATGAATTGCCCAAGATTTCGACCCATCATCTTCCTAGTTAAGAGGGGGGAGGGGGGATTTTCATCGAATAATTAACAAAAATATGAAGTAGGTAATAGGTTCAAGCTCCTCCGATCGTCCCATTGCACGTAGCAGCCACCTACAGAGGGTGGCCCTAAAGATAGGCACACCCCACACAATCGCCCCCTCATGAACCCTATTGAGTTTAGCTAGTAATGTAACGTATTTTTCCAAACAATTGACTCACTTTCGTTGGAGTTTCCTTGAAATTGGAGATAAACCGATTCCACGTAAATTAGTTGAAACACACGCTTTCTTGCTCCCACATAGAGGTCAGGATTTTTTTTTTTTTTTTTTTTTTAAGAAATTTTGAGGTTGCATAAAAATAAGACTTTCAATAGCGAGTTTTGTAATCAGGATATCGCGTGTATTTACGTAACATGAAATGTGAATGGTGAATATTATAAAGGTGCGTGATAGCGGAAACTCGAGGCACTGAATTTCGTGCGCGGGCAGCCAATGCGCCCGAAGCAATTAAATCTTAGACATAGATTATGCTCTGAGGTCCAAGCTATTAATGAGAATCTTGGAGTAACACTTCTGACAATCGTCGATAAGGCTATAATTTGGCTCCAAACATTCCAGGAAAGTATTGTCTACCCGTAAATTTTTGAAACCATCACTCAACTGTGCGATAGCGGTCAACACCAGATCCTGGTCGACGTCCGTAAAAGCTTACTATCCAGAAAACAAAACAACAAAATACTCTTGCGTCCTGCTTTGTCTGATTTTGTCAAAACTGGGCGTGGCGTCCGTGTCAGTCAGTCCCCCAGCGCCACGAACAAAGCTCTATTGTTTTGTCCATATTAGAAACAATACCGTGTGATTAGAAGCTATGAACGGACCGAGGAACCAACTGACAAAAACGTTTCCAGAGGTCCCACTGAGATGGCTCATCTTCACACCGCTCATTCTATTGTCTCAAGTTTGTGACCAAAGCGACCAGATCAAATCGGAAAAAGAGCGAATAGAAGGTGAATATCTTCAACAGTACGTGGAAAATCGGTGATGTCTCAAAAGTGAAGGGCGAGCGGGAATGCAACGATTAAAGGTCACCATTACGCGCATCACGAAGCGTACGACGAGGAAATCTCTGTTAAGTGGTTGTAAGTACGGGTATGTTTTTACAACTTTTACCACACTAACAGAAACTCGCCAAAATTTATACTGTGATGATTCCGAGCCTGAAAAATACTACCGCCGCACAGTGAAGCCAAAAGGCTAACCAAATAAACAATTTTTTTCAAATATAGTGGACATTTTTATTGTGTCGTACATAATTAATTTTACTAACGCTTTTTCAACAATTGCTATGTTCAATTTGTTTACATACATGCTGCCATTTCAAGTCGGGTTTTGGCTGGATTTTTATCTGGAATGAAGCGGGTACGCATTTACGTAATTTCTCACAGTGAGCTTAGGAAGTTGCGTATTTTAGCCTAACAGACTCATTCTGCTAATTTCTCCTTAAAACAAAATAAGAAATCGTTAACGGGCTAAAATTAAATAAGCCAACGTTGAAAAACAATCCAATTTCTTGCTTCAGAAAACAAGACTGCAGAACAAAAATGAGAATATGAAAGTTCATAATTCACTAACGTAATAGATAAAATTCCTTTTTTTTTCTTTTCCTTAAATTAGGGTATGAGTCAAATGGGTACCTACCTACTTATTTTGAGAGTGGGAAAACCCAGGCGAGTGAAGCATCATTTACCACTAAATGTTGGATGCTGGATCGATTGAAATGAGTCTTCCACTCTGTTTTTTTTTCCATTTTTCCCATGCTCCTGGTCCAAGAAATAACCAACCCCTCTAAAAACATTGTAGCGGTTTTTAATATTATATTAAAATTAGTTTTGTGCACTTCTAAGAATAGATTCAACCAATGTTACTAAACACATATGCATGTTGAGCGAGTTGCACTTTACAAAGTCAGTTCTTATTCGTAGAACCAGAAGCTGGAACACAAAACGGGGTTCCCATTCAAAAACGCTGCACATTCTAACCCAGGGTTGGTTATTCCTCAGACCAGGAGCATGGAGAATTACTCCAATCGAGTCAGCGTCCAAAATTTAGAGGAAAATGATACTCACACGCCTAGGTACCAGAAATCTCGAAAAGCCACTTATCAAAATGGGTAGATAGATACCCTTTTGACCCATAACCTCTTGCGGGGGTGCCAGTCGTTCCAGGACCCATTCCATTGTATTCAGCGTCCAAAATTTAGTGGAAATTCATCCCCCCCCCCATGCCTACATCGCATTTTGGCCTCTAACACCCCCCCTCCCACCTCCAATTTGGTCCGATCCGGACATTTGCTTATTTTGATCTAGACACCTTGAAACGTCCAGAAAGGAATTTGTGCCGAATCGAGAGATAAAAAATACATCGAGAGATGTATATTGCATGAAAACATAGGTTGATTATTTAGGAATAACCAACCATAGAAAGTAGGTTTGCGCTAGAGAATCAGTCCGTTCAAAAAAGTTGAAAACTGTGTGGTCGTTCGCAGATTACTAAAGTAGTTAAATTTTTCCCTCAAATTAAGCACCACTAAATTAAAATCTAAATCACACCCAAAAGAGAGGCAACAGTCCCTATCATCTTCATGGTTCATTTGCTTCTCATTTTTTTTCTTTTCTCTTCATTCGCCTCTTTTCTGCCTGTTTCTCTTCATCTTTTGTTTTTTGTCTTTCGGATCTGTTGCATCCCTATTTTTTTTTTTTTTTTGTTTCCTTGTTTTTTTTCTCTTTTTTTTTTTCTGCTTTTTTTCGTTGTGTTCTCTTTGTTTGTCCTGGTGGGTTTGGATTTTTTCTTTCCTTCTTATCTGGCTACGTTTTTTTTCCTTTTTTGCTTTCTTCCTGTTTTTTTCTTTTTTGGCTCTTTTTTTTTTTTTTTCTGGCTTTTTCCCTTCTTTCTTTCCTTGCTTTCTTGTTGTCCGGTTTGTTTTTGTTCTTTCCTTCTTTTTCAGCTATCTTTCGGTTTTTCATTTCTTTTTTTCTCTCTTTTTCGTTTTTCACTTTTTGCTCTGTCCTTTTCTCCTTTTCTCTTTGTTCTCTTTACTCTTTTGCTTGCTCTTTGTCTTTCCTTTTTTTTTTTTTTTCCCCCCTGTTTTTTTTTGTTTTGTGCTTTTTTTTGTTTTGTTTGTTTGCTTGGTTTTCTTTGGTTTCTGTTCTTTTTTCTTCTGTTCTATTTTCCGGCGTATTTTCGGGTGTTGTTCGTTTTGTGATTTTTATTTTTCTGTCTGCTTGTTTTCTTTTGTTTTTTTCGATTTTTTGCTTTTTTTTTTCTTTTCTTTTCTGCGTATCTGGTGGTTCCCCCTTTTTTTCGTATTTGGTCCTTTTTCTGTTTCTGCCTTTTTTTTTCCCTCCGTTTTTCATTGCGTTGCCTTTTTCCTTTTTTCCTCTTATATTTTTTTTTTTTTTGTCCTCTCTTTTTTCTTTGGGTTTTTCTTTTCTCGTTTCCTTGTCTTTTCCCCCGTTTTCATCTTAGTTCTCTTCTCTTTGTGTTCTTTTTTGTTTTGTTTTTTCTTTTAGCTCTTTTTTTTTCTTTCTTTTTTGCCGTGTTTGTGTTTTTTGTGTTTTTGTCGCTCCCTTTTAGCTGTTTTTTTCCGTTTTGCGGTTTTTTCTTCTTTTTGTTTTTTGTTTTTCTTTTGGGTCTCTGTTTCCTTTTGGTTACTCTTCTCTCTTGTTGGTTGATCTGTTGTGTTTTTTTTCCATCTTTTTTTTTTTTATTTTTTTTTGGTTTTTCTTCTCTTTGTCTTTTTTCTTTTTTTGCAAGTTTTTCTTGTTTCTGCTCTTTTTTTTGTTTTCTTATTAGCTTTTTTTTGTTCTCGTGTTCCGCGTTTCTTTTTCTTGTCCTCCTTTTTTTTTTGTTTTTTGGTTTGTTGTTTCTTTGTCTCTGCTCTTGTGTTTCTTCTTTCGGCTTTTCTCCCGGTTTCTTTGCTTTTTTTCCTTTCCTTGTTCTTTGTGTCTTGTTTGCGTTCTTTTCGTGTTCTCTTTATTGTTTTCTTCATATCCGTGTCTCTTTTTGTTTTCTCCTTCTGCTTTTCTTGTTTTTTCTTCTCGATTTTTTCGTTACGTCTTTTTTTTTTGTCTTCCCCCTTTTCCTGGTTTTCTCTTATTCTTTGCTTCCTTTGTTTGTCTTCTTTCCGTTGGCGCTTTCTTTTTTTTTGTTTTTTTTTGTTTTCGTTTCTATTTTCTTGTTTGCTTTTTCTTCTTTTTGGTTTTTTTGTTGTACTTCCTTCGCTTTTTCCTTTGTCTTTCATTCATCCATTTTGTTGTTACTCTCGTTGTTTCTCCCCAATTTTTGTTTATCTTTGTCACGCGGCCGTCCCTATCAAATCTTGAATGGGTCATGCTAGTCTCATTTATTCTTCAGCACCAACAGCGACTAGGTAAAATGAGAAGACTGAATAAGAAAACTGGATCTTGAAAACTAATTAACGATGGAGAGAAATGTTGGGGACTAAGGTGGAAGAGAAATGAATTGTGATAAGAACCTGAGACGAGGTTTTAATCAGAACAAATAAATGCTGGCAAAAGAGACGTATAAGTAGCTATTGTAGCTCTCAAACAGCCGTGAACTCCTTCCCTTCCCACTCGCTATTTAAAGTGAACATGAGATTCATTCAGAGAGGCTTCACGCAAAAACAATCCAGCTGATGTGAGCATGATTGCTTTGGAAAGTATTTAAATTTCTTACCTCCAGTGCGTGTACTTAATCTGTACTCGACATGTCATCATGAATTTGTCTATATACATCATGCAGATGAGTGCACTGAAAATAAACGATTATATTTGGCAGGGCATTTCTCAATTTCAGGAGTCTAATTTTATAAAACTGAAGCAATCTAATCAACATGTTAAGTTTGTACTATAATTAACTGGGTATGCAACAGTTATGGTAAACCTTACCTCTAAACTTCAACGCTAACAAAACCAATTTTTTTACTTATGGAAAGGAAAGAGGAGAGAATAGTGGTGAATTATAAAGAAGTCACAGGAAAAAACTTTTGTATTTTAGAGATCACACACAACAACACTTTAAAAAATTCTTTAGCACATTTAAATTACATTTAATTATTTGGGATGAAATACTGAAGAGGGCTCTCACTGAAACCAACTACCGGTGTTCTAGTAAGCTAGACATGATTCTTGTCAGTTTCATGGCCTAAACATATCCAACTACGTGATGAAGCCGTTCCACCAAACAGGCTGGAAGTTTGTCGACAAAAAATGCCGACACCTCTTCTAATCATGAACTTACTACATTACATCTCGGAATGAAAACCTTTGACTAAACACTGGAAATTCTCCAGTGATTCAGGGAAGATTCATCCAGGGCATTTAAAATATTGATTTCCAGTTATAATACACTTTCCGTTTCCATAACACTCTTGTGAAAGCAATTAACTCACATATATTTGCTTACTTTCAACTTTTGAATAGCGAATGTGGTACGAACGGTAGTAATCAATTGGAATGTATAGCATAACTCATCAAAATGAGTAAAATCAATGCAAGAAGAAATTCATTGCTTAGAGAAATATTGCACGTTGTCATCATTGGGTAAAGCAAAGTTGTAGTAACCTTTTAACATATCACAAGGCTCTAGGGGCCAGAACAGGCATTACAATAGTGCCTGCTTACAAGGATTAAGGGGATACATGAATATGGACACCCTAGATTCCATAGGCAGGAAACATATTACCAAAAAAAAATTACCTATTAAGAGATTACTCCAACAAATTACACCATAGTATCTACTGTGTGCAACAATCGCATTATGCTTACCAGTGAATAATTTGATTCACCATAATAAATTTAAAAATGAGGAAGACACACCTTACCAGCAAACAATTCTGACATAAACTGTCACCCACAGTGACAACACGAACAATATGTAAGATATACCAACTTGGTGGCTGTTGGGAACTGGTATGGCTGCCCTCCTATTTCGTCAATGTGGAAGCCCATTGGGAATATGACTGCGGCAAAGCAGAGAGAAAACCATGAAATCAAAACAGTCCTTTTCAGTTGGCATTAATGTAGTTTTGTATAATTGAAAGAGAAAAAAAATGCCTCCTCTTATTGCCAAAAAAGGAGTGGAAGAATATTAAAACTAGGTATTGTGCAAGTCACTCAATCTACTCGTTTCG